>JAWZSL010000108.1:0-360000 GCA_034769285.1 Lutjanus argentimaculatus | reverse complement strand
TTTCGCCCCGCGAGCGAAAGACGCCCGCCAGCAGCAGCAGCCCGACAAACGCCTTGACCTCCGCCTTGTCCGTATTAGTCCAGCGCGTGCCAAATTTTCTGGTGCCCTCCAAATTTGTGCACGCAACAATTTTATCAATTATTTCCTCCGTCAAAAAGAAAAGGAAGGAATCTTCCACATCCCGTATCCACGAGATGGCGTACCGCGTTACGCCCGGCCGTGGAATACGGGCCGGGACATAGTCGGGTGCACACGGCGTGGGGGACCATCCCACCCCGCTCTTGGAAACCCAGATGTTGGGAGCCGCAGCTGGATCCTCCATGTCCTCCTCCTCCTCCACGTCCTCCTCGCCCTCCTCCTCCTCCACCTCAACGTCCTCCGCGTCCTCCTCCTCCTCCTCACTCACCCCTCCACCTCTCTCCGCAGCCGGCTGATAAGACGGATCCGCGTCCAGGTCGTCGGCAGAATCCGTCGTTTCTCCATCAGAATCCTCATCAAGTTGTTCAAAAAAGTTGAGCGCCTGGCTCACGTCCATCCTCCGCCTCGCCATGACTGTCTCCTTCCAAAGTTGACCGCAGTGAAAGTCGAATGGAAAGAATTGCTACGCTTTGGTCAGCCGCTGTTGTGTAAACTTTTAGAACAAACAATTTATTTGATCAATCCCGACAACATTTCATATGTTTATGCAGGTGCAATTGCAGTGTGTGTGTGTGTGTGTGTGTGTGTGTGTTGCGTTGGCTGGAAAAGACATCGCCACGACCCCCCTCCACCCCCACCCCCACCCCACCCTCACCCGCACCCGGCCCGCTTAGCACGCATCGCTGGGATGCAGGCTGATCGGCGTGCCGCCGAAGTCAGCGGCCCTTCGCTGACCCTATCGCCGGCCAAAGAGCTCCAACGGCCGGGTAGTGCGGCGGCTTTACCCGGGGTGTCTCGGAGGTCTCGAAGCGCATGTGCGTATTAGCGCATAAACACTTGGATATGTTAACACACACAATTGGAAACAATATAAAGGCAAACACTAACAGAAAACTTCACTTCCACATATTTTTTCCACATTTTTCCACTTCCCCGTATTTTACACAAATTATCACCTTCCATTTGAGGTTGGATAGCGAGACCAAAAGGTAGGAGATTAAAGTCAAAACCATTTAGAAATATCCTTAGGGGTTAAATGCAATACACTATACAAAAAAATTGGGAATAAAACTGATTTTAATTCTTATATGACTGTATTAGAAAGAAGTAGCGGATTTTCCCCAAGAAAATATAGCGCTTATAATTAACAAGACTTGAAAAGGTTTGATCAAACTTATAAAAATTGTTAAACACCGGGATTACATATTTGAGACCCTTTCACACTAAAATTAACTAAAATGAATGAAAAATAATATTTTTTGGCTTTATTTTATTTGGAATAAAAAATGTGCCTTTTTTTTGCTGTAATCCCATGTAAGTGGATGGGAAAAATTCGAAGTTTTGATCTGGGTCTGCCGTTTGTGAACGAACAACGCTATCTGGTGGAATTTGGTTACATTGCAGGTCTTGGGTCTTCTAGACATGTGAGTTTTGAAAATTTCATCCGAACCTTTTTTTTTGCTGAGATATGCATAGGATTACGAATTATGATTTCCCCATAATCAATATGGCAACGAATTGGCTTTAAAGAGGGCAACGATAGATTTTCTTGTTAAAACAAAAGGAAAAGGTTTATTACCCTCATTTTTATAGTATTATAGATGACAAAATACACATTTGGAGAAAGTTTTGTTGCAATGGCATGAATACAACCAGAGTTATGACATAAAATGCAAGATCACACCACCTCAGAAACCTTAAAGGACCACAAAGGTTAAGGGATGTGAATGAGAGGCAGGAAAGCATTGCCTGTGTCCCTCCACTGATTTTGGGATTTTTTGATATGATCTATGGTTTAAATGAGTTGTTTCCCCCCACCTCCTCTTCCCCTGACTGGAGGAAGCTCTGCAGGCGAGAGGAGCTTAGCAGGAGTGCATGAAGTGCGAAACATCTTAAATTGACAATAGGGGTAGGGATGCACCGATATCATTTTTTTTCAGACCGAGTACAACTACAAGTACTTACATTTGGGTACTTGCCGATACCGAGTACTGATACGAATACTTAATAATGCCATTAAAGTTCTTACAATAACTTTAAAAACATGTTTAATTTCCATTAGATGCTCACTTTCTAGATGTAATAAATCATTGTTGCTGTTTCCTGCTACAAGTGTAACCATAGTTACTATACACGACATTTTTGGGTTATTTGTAGTAATTTACTGATTTTGTGTTCCTTATTAAGCTGTGCAGTTTACTGTATACATGATATATTTCAGTATAATTTCACAGTGGATGATATTGAGGACAGTGAGTCTCTCACTGATGATGACGACACGACCAAAAAAGAGGGTAAGCAAACTCCTTGAACTCTGCGTCGTGTTGGTTCTTTAGATGTTTGCTTGTGTTGAGCAGCTACTTTTCATGACGTGGTATCAGGTGTGGGGTATCTGAATAGTTTTATTAGTACAAATACGAGTACATGAGGACAGTCGGTGCATCTCTAATAACAAGTGAGGACAAGTCCTCCACTGTATGCTGATCAGCTGTTTATAACTCTCTCAAATGTCTGTCAATGTAAAGATAAGCCTGTTGTCCTGAAAACAGAAGCCACTGCTCTTAAAATACATACATATAGATAGATTAGTAGCTGCCTGTTTCACTGCCTGTCAAACCCAATTAACATATTGGTCAATTTTAACTGTTACAAACTACAACTTCCAGAAGATTATTAATGATTTTGTGGTGGTTTGTAGTGTGGGCTTTTATTTTGGTAGAACCACTTCCGGATTTGTGTTGTGTTTGGGTAACTTTCTGTTTGTTCTCTCTGAGGCACCCTTCCCCCGCTGCGCTGAGGAGTAATTGGACTCACCTGCTCCTGCTTTACAATCAGCCCCTGTATTTAAGACCTGCAGAGACACTCCTCAGCGCCAGAGTATCCAGTTATCCTCCGTGGTATCTACTTGGCTCCTTCTCGTGGTTTTTGGTGAAACATTTATTGTATTTCTTGTGAACGCCTGTGAAAGTGTCTCTTACCTGTGTCTCTCCTTTTTGTCTCTCTCTCTGGTCGTTTTGGATTTTTGCACTAGTTGGATGTTTTTGGGATTCACCAGCACTGTTGTAAATAAATCATTGTTCAAACCAGTTCCGCATCCGCTCCTGGGTCCTTCCTCATTCTCCACACGCCACAGAATACTCTGGCCAGCATGGACCCAGTGGATTTGGACCACTTTAAAGCTGCACTCCTCAAACAAGGACAACGACTCGGACAACATGAGAACATGTTTCAAGAACTCATGGAGACTGTCCAGACTCTCAGCGCCCAGGTCGCCAACCTCACGGAACAACTCCAGCCCTTGGTCCACAGCACCCCCACCGAGCACCCCCCTGTGAGTACTGCACCTCCCTCTCCAGCACCGTCTCCACCACCCCCCAACCTGCACAAAGAGCCCTTCGTCCCTTCCCCCAAACCCTACACTGGTGAGATTGGGAGGGCTAATAGCTTTGTTCTTAGTTGCTCGTTAGTGTTTGATTTACAGCCCCTTAGCTATCCCTCTGACCGTGCTAAGATACCTTACACTGTTAATTTACTGCGGGGTAGGGCCGCTCAGTGGGCTACCTTGCTGTGGGAACAGGGATCTCCTATTTTGTCCACGTTGATAACTTTTCCAGGGAGATGTGTAGGATTTTTGACCACCCCCTGCAGGGACAGGAAGCTGCCAAACGTTTGTTTTCCCTAGTTCAGGGTTCTAGTTCAGTGGCAGATTTCTCCATTGATTTCAGGATAGCGGCAGCAGAGAGCGGGCGGGGGGAGCGCAAGTTGAGAGGGGTTTTTCTCAGGAACCTTTCTAGTGAGCTGAAGGACGAGTTAGCTTCCCGTGATGAGCCCGACTCTCTAGAGGCCTTGATTTCCCTGGCTATTCGCATTGATAACAGGCTTAGGGAGAGGCAGAGGGAGAGGGTTCAGACCAGTGTCACCAGAGGCCGCACGCCAGCTACCCATTTTAGTCAGCCAGCTCATTCCAGCCCTTCCAGTTCACCTGCTGCTCACTCAACCCCCAACTCTTCCCCTGAGGAGCCCATGCAATTGGGCCGGGCCCGCTTAGATCCTAGGGAACGACAGCGCAGGTTCAACCTTCGGCTATGCCTCTACTGTGGTCAGGCTGGTCATCTCCTGGCTTCGTGTCCCCAGACGCCAAAAGGTCAGGCTCACCAGTGAGAGAGAGCGCGCTGGTGAGTCAAGCCTCCTCTGTTCCTAGCTCTTCTGCTCGCATAACTGTTCCCTTCTGCAATCTCTGGGGTAGAGAGTCACTGCCATTAAAGGTGCTCATTGACTCTGGTGCAGATGAGAACTTCATCCAGGATGAATTGGCGTCCCAACTTAACCTCCCGTTAGAATCCTTATCCTCCCCTAAGAAGTTCACGGCCCTAGATGGTAGCTTGATTGCTGAGGTTAAGTTTCGCACTGCCCCTATTACCCTGATAATTTCCAGTAACCACAGAGAGGACCTGCAGCTAAACATAATTCCCTGTCCTCATGCCCCCCTGGTTTTAGGTCTCCCCTGGTTATGACTACACAACCCCCAAATCGACTGGCAAGCTGCTAGCATCACCAACTGGAGCCCTCACTGTCACTCCCATTGCCTACGTTCTGCCAACCCCTTCACTTCTCGCCCTCCTGTGACTCCTCCTCCTCCTCCGAACCTCTCTGTTGTGCCCCCGGAGTACCATGACCTGGCTCCGGTCTTCAGTAAGGAGCTGGCTCTCTCTCTTCCCCCACATCGCCCTTACAACTGCTCCATAGACCTCCTTCCTGGTGCTCCCCTTCCCTCAAGTCGCCTGTACAACCTGTCACGCCCGGAGAAGGAGGCTATGGAGGCGTACATTCAGGAATCGTTGGCCTCCGGATTCATTCGCCCCTCCTCTTCACTTCTAGGGGCGGGATTTTTCTTTGTTAAAAAGAAAGACGCCTCCCTTCACCCCTGCATTGATTTCTGTGGCCTTAATAACATCACCATTAAAAATAAGTACTCACTCCCTCTCATTGATCCCTCCTTCGAGCCCCTCTGTTCAGCTACCATCTTCTCCAAGCTCGACCTCAGAAACGCCTACCACCTCATCCGGATCAAAGAGGGAGATGAATGGAAGACCGCCTTTAACACTCCCCTTGGTCATTTTGAATACCAGGTCATGCCATTTGGTCTCACTAACGCCCCCGCTGTTTTCCAGGCCCTCATTAACGATGTGCTACGAGACATGCTAAACAGGTTTGTTTTTGTCTATTTAGATGACATTTTGATCTTCTCCCGCACCCTTGAAGAGCATAAGCAACATGTCCGGCTTGTTCTCCAGAGGCTTCTGGAGAACAAGCTGTATGTTAAGCCCGAGAAGTGTGAGTTTCACTCAGCCTCTGTAGGATTCCTGGGGTACATTATTGCTAAGGGCCAACTTCGACCAGACCTGGCAAAGATTCAGGCTGTGACCGACCGGCCCACCCCTACCACCCGCAAGGAGCTTCAAAGATTCCTCGGCTTTGCCAATTTCTACAGGAGGTTCATCAGAGACTACAGCAAGGTTGCGGCTCCCTTGACCCAACTCACGTCCCCCAGCTCCCCCTACCGGTGGTCTCCTATCGCTCACAAGGCGTTCACAAGACTCAAGGAGCTGTTCACCTCTGCCCCCGTCCTCAAACACCCTGACCCAGCCCTACAGTTTGTAGTTGAGGTGGATGCATCTGACACCGGAGCTGGAGCCGTGCTTTCCCAAAGAGATCCCCAAACTAACAAGCTGCATCCCTGTGCTTTTTTTTCTCGTCACCTGTCTACAGCTGAGAGAAATTACGACGTGGGAAACAGAGAGTTGCTGGCTGTGGTTTGGGCTCTACAGGAGTGGAGGCACTGGTTGGAGGGCGCCGCCGTCCCTTTTCTGGTTTGGACGGATCACAAGAACCTGGCTTATCTACGCTCCGCCAAGAGGTTAAATCCACGCCAGGCCAGATGGGCGTTGTTTTTGAGTCGGTTTAATTTTACTCTCTCCTATCGCCCGGGATCCCGCAACACTAAGCCAGACGCCCTGTCACGGCTCCATGCACCGCCCTCGGACTCGGAGAGTCCGGACCTCATCCTTCCCCCTTCCTGTATCGTGGGTATGGCTACCTGGGAGATTGAGTCCAAGGTACAGGAGGCTCAAGCTCAACAGCTGGACCCAGGAACCAGACCTCCGAACCGGAAGTTTGTGCCGGCCTCGGTTCGCTCCCAGGTTCTCCAGTGAGCCCACTCCTCTAAACTTACATGTCATCCTGGTTTTCACAGAACCCTCCGGTTCCTCCGCCAGAGCTTCTGGTGGCCCAACATGACCCAGGACACACAAAGATTCGTCGCTGCCTGCTCTGTCTGTGCCCGGGGTAAAGCGTCCCATCAGCCCCCTGCTGGCCTGTTATGCCCTCTGCCCATCCCTAGTCGCCCCTGGTCCCACATCGCCCTGGACTTCGTTACCGGACTGCCCCCGTCAGAAGGTAACACAGTAATTCTCACTATCGTTGATCGTTTCTCTAAGTCAGTCCACTGCGTGCCCCTCCCGAAGTTGCCTTCTGCCCTCGAGACGGCCCGTATCCTTGTTAACCATGTCTTTAAGCTCCATGGAGCTCGATGTGGTACCGGACCGGGGACCCCAGTTTGCTTCACAAGTCTGGAGGGAGTTCTGCAAGTGGGCGCCACGGCCAGCCTCTCCTCGGGCTATCACCCCCAGACCAACGGCCAGACAGAGCGGGCCAACCAGAACCTCGAATCCGCCCTCCGTTGTGTGGCTGCTCATCACCCGGTCTCCTGGAGCACGCAGTCTGCTCCGCTACCGGTATGTCTCCATTCATGTGTTGTTTGGGGTATCAACCTCCTCTGTTCCCTGAGCAGGAGGCGGCAGTGGCGGTGCCCTCTGTCAAAGATCATCTCCGGAGGATGCGGGAGGTGTGGAGGACCACCAGGGCGGCGCTCTCGCGCACTGCTGAGAGAAACAAACGGCTCGCCGACTCTCACCGATCTCCTGCCCCCAGTTACCGCCTCGGCCAGATGGCGTGGTTGTCGTCGCGTGATCTCCCTCTTGATGTCGAGTCACGTAAGCTCTCTCCCCGCTTTGTTGGACCTTTTGAGATCATCAAAATCATTAATCCCTCTGTTGTTAAGCTCAGACTACCGGACTCTATGAAGATCCACCCATCATTCCATGTCTCCCTGCTGAAGCCCATCAGCACCAGTGAGCCCTGCCCTCCGGCCATCGCCCCGCCTCCCCCCCGGCTCATTGACGGTCATCCTGCCTTCACTGTGTCTCAGATCCTGGACGTCCGCCCCCGTGGGAGGGGGTTCCAGTACCTAGTGGACTGGGAGGGTTATGGCCTCCGTGGTATCTACTTGGCTCCTTCTCGTGGTTTTTGGTGAAACATTTATTGTATTTCTCGTGAACGCCTGTGAAAGTGTCTCTTACCCGTGTCTCTCCTTTTTGTCTTCCAGTGCCTCCCGTTGCCCCCACAGCCCAGCACTCTCTCGTCATTTTGGATTTTTGCACTAGTTGGATGTTTTTGGGATTCACCAGCACTGTTGTAAATAAATCATTGTTCAAACCAGTTCCGCATCCACTCCTGGGTCCTTCCTCATTCTCCACACGCCACAGATTTCTTACAACTCATAAACAGACTTACTCATTCTGTGAACATTAAGCACTAATTTGAACTAATTTACGTTAAACAGGCAATCAAAAATTCTGGCCTGGAATAGAACTTTCAAAGTTAGTTTCAAACTTAAGTTTCCATGATCTCTGATGACACAGTCATTTCATGATTTATTACAGTAAATAGAATTCTGTGAGTGAGGCGTAACCATGGCAACTGAAGTGCACATGTGCTGTATTATGACAGTAACTGCTGTGAAAGCCTTAGTCAAGGAGACAACAGCTTTATCATCACTCCTAAGTGAAACCCTCAGCTTAGGGAAATGTTTTTCTTAAGGGGCAAACTTAAGTCTGAAACTAAAGGTGATTTAAGCAAGTGGACACAGCCCCTGAAATCTGTCTTCATCATTTCTGCAAAGTCATATAAGTGTGTCTGTTGTCTCTCCCTGCCTTCTTCTTCAACTACAAATCATGACATTCAGCTGTAAGTAAAGCAACTGTGCAATACACTCACACAGAGTTCTTGCATGCAGAGGCGCAGATGGTGTGCTTTCTCACCCTGAGGCTACCATTAACAACATGGTTGACTGTTGTAGCTCTGAACACACACACACACATACACACACAGGCAGTGTCTGAACCAGGATGAAGACTCCACATGCTGGTGGAATGAAGTCTACAAATTACTGTCACTAAACAATAACTACACATAAACACAGATGCTGTTGTTGAACAGTAAGGCCTATTTGGACAAAAAAAAAACAACAACAAAAAAAAAAAAACATGGAGATGCATGGTAAAAGAGAAGTTTACATTGGGATATAGATGGATCAGCAGTCTCTTTAGTTAAAGGGATAGTTTTGGAATATTTAAGGCAAGGTAATGTGTCTTATCCATTGTCAGTGTATGACCTAATAGGGCTGCACGATATTGTGAAAAAATATTGCAATTAGTTTGGCTTACATTTTGATTGCGATATGGAACACAGTTAGTTGGAATGATCATTTTTGCCTCACAATTGTCAATTTCACAGAAAAAACAAAATTGTGATGAGGTTACATTTGAAAAAATATTTCCTTACATCTGGAGTACAAGAGTTGTACGCCAGAACATCTCTGTAGCACCACATTACTTCATTGTAATGCTGTTTTGTCACACATTTTTCCTCTATCAATAAATTGCAGATGTGATTTCTGCTGATTTAGATATTGCAGTTGGTCATACTGCGATTTTGGGTATTTTGCAATTATTTGTTTAGCCCTATTACCTACAGTAGATGGTGGTTGGTATGCCCCAGTTTGGAAAAGCAGAAGAGCACCAGCACAAAAAGCATACGCTCTTTAAGAATATTTTCACTGCCTTACTTTGACATCAGACAGCAATTTCTTTATTTTTTTTTACGGGGGGAGCAATTTTTTATGCCTTTATTTACATTGGACGGCTGAAGATATGACAGGAAAAAGGGTGAGAGAGTCGGGGGATGACATGCAAGGGGCTGCAGGCAGGAGTTCACTCCACTGCAGAAGATTCACAGCCTTGGTACATGGGGCAACTGAACTAGCTGGCCACCCAGACAGCAATGTCTGATGAGAAACTGTCATTACAGATGCAGCCACTTGAAATTTCCACGCCTTCGAAAGCCTTCTGGAAGCCTGGCAGGCCTCCCAGTTTCCAGCCAACTACCATTCCCTCCCACCCTTTCTGGGGGTGTGCCTAGATTCCACTGTAACACGTCCATTTATTCAATTACAAGTGTCACCATTAGATGGTGCTTCCCTCACAAAAACACAAAAAACTAACAAAAATTTAGAGGTGCTTATACTTTACCTAGTAGTACTTCCATTCTATGCTACATTATTCATCTACTCCACTATCTCAGATGCGAATATTACACTTTTATTGCACTACTTTTATTTTAAAGATTTAGTTTGGCCTATTAGTTAAAGTACTTTTGTACAATAATATAAATTTGTTGCTAGGTTATATTATTATAGGTTACAATAAGCCACCCAAAAGAATTTAAGTTATTAAAACGACCACCTTTATCTGCTGCAGCATCTGTGTTATAAACACATCAGTTATTAAGGAAAAACGAAAATTGTTACACTTGGCTCAGATCTCCCCTATCTGAAAATATTGAGTCTCAGAATAATGAGAAACATTCTGAAAATAACTTAGTGCCTGAAAATAATTACTTGTTGTTTTGAAAAAGTGGCTCATTAAGAGACTTAAATTTTAAAATCACATTAACATTAATTAAGAGACAAAATCATTTTTTGTTTATAATTTGAAGAATTGTAAAATGTCACTTTTATGAGTTTGTTCAGACATCAACAGTGACAATGTTGTTGAATAGTCTGTACAGTTCACTCAGTGTGATGATCTGTGGGACAGTGTGGGGGGCTGGGAAACCTCTTAAGATCGCACATTCACACATTCAGTCCAAACGAAAGGGGACATCGTGATGCTAATGATGTGATGAATAGAAGAGCCAATGGGTTGGTTTTACTCTACAAACAGCTGGATAAGCTGCACTTATAGGTTTACTTCAGGTTGCTTAGCAACGGCCATTGTTTACTCAAGACATTTTTAAAAAACAAGAAACACCAGGCCATATCAAAAGAAAAAAATATTTGAGACACTGACAGCTTCAGGATGTGAGAGAGGAGGGACGATCTGATGAGGGAGAGATATCGATGATAACCATCATTTTCACCTGATCAATTGTCTTCATCTGAGGAGGAGGAGAGCTTTGTTGAGTGTGCGTTGATTGTGAGGTGTGTCCATGTATTGTATGTGTGTGTTTGTGTGACGAAGACAGGTTCGTCTTTTCCTGCTGAAGCTCTGATGCTGTTTAGTCTTGACGTCTCCTGTCTGAAACTTAATAAAGCACCCTTGTAAATGATAAATGTCCTAAAGTGAATTATAAAACGTTGTTTTTTTCAAGTCACACCTTATGAGATTGCAAACACTGTTGCTCGTTCAGGCGTAAAATGACCCCGTGGCACCACACTGAATAAAGACGGTCAAAATCTCCTTAAGAATCTTTCTTACTTCTCACGCCAAGTATGTGACAGCTTTTCATAGCTTCACTTTTTAACTGAGTGATCACTGACATTATTAGCCTGAGTGTGGAGAAACACTGGCGCACACCGTGCCAGCCTTCTGCTGGAGTCGCGGCAGCAGCCTGTGAACGCAAACAGAGTGAATCTGTCTCAGTTAAATATCATGACTTTATAAACACCAAATGACTTGCTTTAACGAATTTTGTTAGTTTATAACACAACTAATTGTAAAATATAATTTCCATGACAGACAGACAGCGACAGATCAATGAGGCTGCGCGCAGCAGGCGCATTTCATATACAGAGCGTTGTACAGTCCAAAAGTCAAAATAATAATAATAATAATAACAATAATAAAAATCAATGTAATCATTTCCAGAATTCAGAAGATGTTTTTGTCTAACAATATATTCTTTTTTTTTTTTTTTTATTCACCAACAAGTGCAGACAAACAAATATGTGTAAACAAACAAATAAATTGGTTGCAAATTGAGATGTTGATTTTACAGACCTTATAGTCTTATCATAAAAATTAGAGACTAAACAAAAACAACAACAATAAAAAAAAAAAAAAAAAAAAGAGACAAATTGGCAAAGGACAAAAGAAAGAAGAAGGGAGAAGAGAGAAAAGAGGAAAAAGCAACAAGGAGAGAGATAAAGAGGAGAGAAAGAAAACAAATGATAACAAAACTAACAACAATTATGATTATAACAGAGTTGAGGAACAAGAGCAGAAAGGAAAACAACAGGAAACAAGGTAAAACAGTGTAACAACCAAATGATCTTAAGTGAAACAGAATTTTAATGTTTGGCATGATGCGTTTGTTATGGTGAGTATCCCTTTTCGTTTCAAACAGATTTCCATTTCAAATTCCCAAGTTATCTTTTGTTCCAAGTTTTCTTTGTCCCCTTTCTCCTCCCCGTGGGCAAACCCTGTATATCGGTGCTGTGGCATCAACTCAACGGCATAGAGATGGCAATGATAATTGTGGAATAGGTGTTGTTAAATTCTTGTAATTGATTCTTGTGGGTTGCTGACTGTTGTTCCAGTGATATGTGCTGTGTGAAGAAATCTAACCATTGTGTTGTTGTAATGTTTTTTCTATTTTTCCAGTTGAGCAGTATTGTTTTCTTGGCGATAGTTAGGGCCACAAGCAGGGGGACTGTGATTTGTTTTGAGTTAGTGTTGAGTTCTTCTAAGTTTCCTAGTATGCAGACAGAGGGGGATAGTGGGATGTTGTGGCTAAGAAATCGGGATAGGGTGGTGGTTATTTGTTTCCAGAAGTTGTGAATGGGTGGGCAGAGCCAGAGTGCGTGGAGGTGGTTGTCGGTGGTGTAGAGTGTGCAGTGAGTGCAGATGTCAGTATCAGTCAGTCCCATGATGTGCATCTTATGCTGTGTGAGGTGTGTTCTATGGATGATTTTATACTGTATTAGTTGAGTCTTGGTGTTACTGGTCATTGAGAAAGTGTTGGTGCAGACTGTGTTCCAAAATTGACTGTCAGTGTGAATGTTAAAGTCTCGTTCCCATTTGTCTATTGGTATGTGATGTGGGTCGTAATTGGATGATATGAGTTTATATAGTTTGGAGAGTATTTTTTTCTTTGACTGTGTTATTTTATTGATGTTGTATAAAAGAGGAGGATGTTTTAGCTGGTTGTTTATTATTTACTTTTGTTTTGATTGATTCTTTGAGTTGGGTATATTGGAGGAAGTGTTTTTTGTCGATGTTGTACATGTCAGTGAGCTGTTGGAATGTTAGTAGGGTGTTGTTGTTGAAGATGTGGTGAAGATGTGTGATTCCTTTTTCTTTCCATTTAGTTCCTGTTAGGGGGGATTTGTTAGCAGTGAAGTCTGGGTTGTTCCATATGGGTGTTTGAGTTGTGGGTGAGAATGTTGTATTTCTTATTTTGTTGATCTTCCACCAAGCTGTCAGAGTTGTTGCGATTGCGGGGTTTTTGAAGCAGTTGTGTTGTTTGATTGTGGTGCTGATAAACGGAAGGTCTCTGATTGATATGTCCTTGCAGTCTGTCTGTTCTATGTCTAACCAGGGGTGATAGTGATGGGTTGAGTGGATCCATTTGTTGAGGTACTGTAACTGATTGGCTAAGTAGTAATGGTAGAAATGTGGTGCTTCTAGACCTCCTTGTAATTTTGACTGTTGTAGTGTGGTTAGCTTTATCCTGGGTTTTTTTGTTATTCCAATAGAATGATGTTATTGTTGTGTCAAGTGTGCTGAACCATTTTAATGTGGGTTGGGTGGGGATCATAGTGAACAAGTAATTGAGTTTTGGCAGAATCATCATTTTTATTGTGGCTATGCGTCCTATAATTGAAATCGGTAGTGTCACCCATCGGTTTAAGTCATCCTGTATTGTTTGTAAGAGTGGTGTGAAATTCAGTTGAAACAACTCTGACAGCTTGGTGGAGAATTTTATGCCTAAATATGTGATGTTGCCAGTAGTGGGGGGTAGTTGGGGGATGTGTGTGGTAGTAAGGGATGTATCTGTATTTATTGTGAGGGTGGTTGATTTCTTCCAGTTTATTGTGTAGTCTGAGATGTTTGAATATAAGTTGATGGTTGTGATAAGTTCTTTGATGGAGTTATTGGGATTTTGTATGAATAGGAGTATGTCATCTGCATATAAACTAATTTTGTGAGTCATGTTGTTAGTATGAATACCAGTAATATTGTTATTTTGACGGATTGCTGCGGCTAAAGGTTCAATGAAAAGTGCGAATAGTGACGGTGATAGCGGACATCCTTGTCTTGTGCCTCTGTGAAGTGGGAAATGTGGTGAGATGAGGTTGTTTGTAGTAACTGCTGCTTTTGGTTGATTATAGAGTGTTTTGATCCATTGAATAAATGACTGTCCAAATCCAAATTTTTCCAGTGTTTTTATGAGAAATGTCCAGTTTACCTTGTCGAATGCTTTTTCTGCGTCTAAAGAGAGAATGACTGTTTTATGTTGACTTTGGTGAGAAGAGTGGATAAGATTGAATAGACGGCGTGTGTTGTTTGATGAATGTCTGCCTTTAATGAATCCTGTCTGATCTGGGTGAATGAGAAGTGGGATGACTGATTCAATTCGGGTTGTTAGTGCTTTGCTGATTATTTTCATATCTGTGTTGATGAGTGAGATGGGTCTGTAACTTGAGCAATGAGTTGGGTCTTTGTTTGTTTTGAGTAGTACTGTAATTAGTGCTGTGTTCATGTGATATGGGATTGATTGATTACCATAAATTTCATCTGCCATTCGTACAAAAAGTGGTGATATCGTTTTCCAAAAATGTTTATAGAAGTCAGTGGGGTATCCGTCAAGTCCGGGTGCTTTATTGTTTGTCATAGTCTGTAGTGCTTTTTCATATTCTGTGGGAGTAAGTGGAGTGTCTAAGATGTCTGCCTGTTCTTTTGTTAATGATGGTAGTGTGATATTGTTGAGAAAGTTGTCTATTTCTTTTGGATCCTTTTCTTTATCGCTGCTGTATAAGTCATAATAATATTGTCTAAATGTGTTATTTATGGTTTGGGGGTCACTGGTGATGTTTCCTGTTGAGTTTGTGATTGTTGTGATAAGAGATTTTTCTTTATTACGTTTAAGTTGATTGGCTAGGTATTTTCCAGATTTATCATTGTATTCAAAATGTTTGTGTCATAGTCTGTGTAGCATGAATTGTGTCTTTATTAATAATGTTGTCAATTTGATTTTTGGTGTTTCTAATTTCTGTAAGAATGTGTTCTGTGGGATTAGTTGCATATGAGTTGTGTAGCTGTTTAATTTTTTCCTCCAATATTTTTTCAGTTTCTAGTTCTTTTTTCTTTTTATATGATGAGTATGAAATGATTTTTCCTCTAAGTACTGCTTTGGCTGTTTCCCAAATGAGAGTTGGTGAAGTATTTATTGTGTCATTTGTTTCCATGAATAGTGTCCATTGTTTCTTGAAATATGAGTCGAATTCGCTGTCTTGGAGTAGTGATGTTAAATCACCATCTTGAGCTGGTTTGTGTTTTGGATTTGTTGTGCAGTGTAAAGCTAATGGGAGAGTGATCAGATATGATGATTGGGTGGATGGTGGAGTTGGAGATGTCTGCTATGGAAGAGTTGCTTGTTAGAAAGTAGTCAATTCTAGAGAAGGAGTTATGGACAGAGGAGGAAAAGGTATATTCTCTGGATGAGGGATTTTGTAGCCTCCAACTATCGCCAAGACCAATATCTGTCATATATTGTTTGATTATTTGTGCTGAATGCCAGGATTTCGTGTGATGTGTATTTGTTGAGCTGTCTATTGTTGGGTTGATGACTATATTGAGGTCTCCGCCTATGATTATGGTGGATGATGAAAAGTCCTGAAGTGCTTTAAAAAAGGTGTGATAGAATGCTGGGTCATCTGTGTTTGGGCCATAGATACTTGTGATTGTAAAATTGATATTGTTAATTGTTCCGTTGATAATGATGTATCGTCCTTCTGGGTCAGTTATGGTGTGTTTGTGAATTAATGGTGTATGTTTGTGAATAAGAACTGAAACCCCTCTTTTTTTGGAGCTGTATGAGGAGAAGAATATTTGATTAAAATGTTGTGTTTTAAGTTTACTGTGTTCCTTGTCTGATAGTTTGGTTTCTTGTAGTAAACATATGTCTGCCTTTAATTTCTTTAGATGATTCATGATTTTAACTCTTTTTGCCGGTGAGTTAATGCCACGCACATTCCAGCTGACGAATTTTAGTGCAGTGGACATTAGATTTGGTTAGGAGAAAGATATAATGTGGGGCTGCCAGGTTTTGTTACACTGTATAGTCTAACAAGTAATGGAGGTTTGACACTTGGGAGGAGGAGGGAGAACAAATAAGTGGGACAGACAGAGAAGGAAGTGAACAAGAAGGGACAAACAATAACAAACAAAAAGGACATGATTCAAAGAGACGAGATAGAGAGAGATAAAAAAAACAAAACAGCAAGAGGAAAAAAAAACAAAGAAGATAGTTGAACCTAATGACAGGTGGATTCAGAGACAACTGGGTTTAACTAGGTGCTCTCTTCTGTAGGGAGAACGTTGATGGTGGAATAAAACAATATAAAATAGAGTAGAAAACGAAATCCCAAAACAACAAAATTAACAATAATAATAATAATAATAACAATGAAAATAATGAATAGCGCCCGAATTAATACATTTTAGAGAAAAAAAAGAGAAAAAAGAAGAAGAAGAAAAAAACAAAAAACCCTATAATGAGAAGAGGGAAGCATGCACCCCGATCCCCCACCCCCACCCACTCCCACCCCGCTGCTCCAGGTTGCACATCATGCTGGAGGTAAGCCATTCACCCTTGCCCGCCCGCCTGCCCCCCTCCCCCAACATACACACACACACACACACACACACACACTCACACACACACGCACACACATACACACACACAAGCAGGTATGCGCCGGAGAGAGAGAGGGAGAACAAGAGAGAGAGAGAGTGAGAGAGAGAGAGAGAGAGAGAGACAGAGAGAGAGGAAGCAAAGGAGAGAAAGAGCAGGGATGCCGTTATTTAACTTTTTTTCTCTTTTTCCTTCTTTCCCCCCTTCTCTCAAGTTTAAGTTTAAGTTATTATATGTTCATTAATATTAACGTCTGATTCTGAAACATGTGGTCACATGACCAAGTGGTCACTGCCGCGTCTCGGTACAGCTGATCGTCAACGTAAAGTTTATCCACGGTCAGTGTCGCTCTTTTTCCTTTCTCCCTGAATTGTTTGAGAATTGGGAGAAGTTTCCTTCGCCTTTCCTGGATTTCCTTTGGAAATTGATCGTTCATCCCGTAAGTGGTTCCTCTAAGTTCCCTTCCGCGACTTTTGACGAGTCCTTTTTGCTTAAAATGTTCAAATTTGGCGACAATTGGTCTGGGTTTGTTGTTTTTTGTTGTGCCGATGCGGTGGACCCGGTGAAAGGAGATTTTATTGACGGTGTCGGGTGTGATTTTGAGAGCAAGTTGCATGAATTCTTTTATTGCTTGCTCCGGGTTATCTTGAGGTTGTTCGGGTATTCCTGAGAAAATGAGATTGTCACGCATGCTTCGGCTCTGCATGTCCAGTATGGTTTCTTTCATGACTTTGTTTTCGTTTGAGATGGTTTGGACTTGTGCTGTGAGTGTGCTGACAGAGAGTTTGAGTTCTTTGTTTTCAATCTGTATTGTTTCGAGCTGTGATTGGGTAAATTCGGGGCTGGTTTTTAGTTCCTTAATGTCTGAGTGTAGTATTTCCAAGATTGACAGTTTTTTGTTGATGGACTCGAGTACACTGACCTCCACGGTGGTGGTTCCGTCGTCGTCGGTCTCGGTGGACCAGTCTCTCCGGGGTTGTTTCTGTGGCAGACTCATGACGAACAGGTTGTAGAAGTACTCGTCCACAAAATTTTCCAGCTGATCCAGAGTTTGGAGGTGATCGTTTCAGAAAGTTTCCCAAGTTACTGGTGTTTCCTAGTTTCCTCGCCATGATGGATCTCCAGTTGTCTCGCGAGGTCTCCCGTCTCACACCGTCATCACAGTCTGAGTGCCCCCCCTCCTCACAGTCTCTAACAATATATTCAGCTTAAGTCTGCACTGGTCGGTGTTTAGTCTTTGAAAAACAACATTTTCACTGAGGTTAAATAGAGTTTGCTCTCGGCTTTCACACATACTGGAAACGGTGGCACACACGTAGCGGGGTGGTCTAACAGCTACCTCAGAGCACCATAAATTACATTTATATAGTCACAATAATGTTATACATTGTACATTATTCATCTCGGTACCACTGCAGATAAAGTCAGCCTCTCAGACTAGTGATGTAACCACAGCTTTGTTCTCACTGTAAATCGCTCAGTCCCCAGCCGTATTACTTATGCAGTTCTTTTGAGTAACAAAAAGCTGAAGTATATTTCTGACCTATAGTTGCCTGATAATCATTAAATATGCTCTGTGTGGGAAGCACTCTCCTTCATCAAATATGTCTACGATTACAGTAATAACTGGCACTTCAACTTCCACACTCACTGCTCCTCCTGATGGATAAACAGACCATTGCAACTAGTTTCTACAAAATGAACTTATGGGCATGACGAGTCAGCCCCGTATTCTCTACGTCATCGTGGGGGATCTCATTAGTGCTACGAGCCCAGCCAGGTGACGACAGGGACCTGTCACGGATCGGTCTGGGCTCTACCACGGACCAAACAGAAATTTTAAGTGGCTCCATCTGTATATAAGCCAGACATTGCTCTCTCCAAACCAACCAGACTCCATGGGTGATATCAACAATTTTACCTTGCTGATTACAAGAGTTTCTGTTTTACTGCTGCCTCAATCTGTGAGTTTGTTTGTGTTAATGTGTGACCCTGGTGAATCCAAATATAACAGATCTATTCAGCAGTAAATTGCTATTGTTAATTATGGGATTTCAATTGATTTGATTTAAAATCTGAACTGTTTTTTTTCCATCTAAAAATGAATGCCATCCTCAAGAGACCTCCCAAAAAAGGTTCTGTTTTCAACCTGCTACTGTCATTTATCATATGAAGGCATTAAATGCCCCAAAAAAATAACTAAAAGAAATTCAATTAAATATATCCGCCTATTAAAAGCTATAGCATCTTCCTATTGGTATAGTCTTATATGTCTCCTATGTCAATTGCCCAATGGTGGATGAGTACCTCACTTCCCATAAAACACGCATCAACTCAAAACTTTGTTTAACAAAAACCCTGATGGCCACTTGCATGACAAACTGACTGTCAGCAGAATCAAAATAACTTAAGCTAAATGACAACAGAATCAACAGTGTTATGGTGCTTGAGGAGCAAAGGTGAGCCACTTCTGGCTCCCACTTTTCTGTGTTTATGTTGTTGTTTTTGCTGGGGATCTTGTGAAACTGACACACACACACACACACACACACACACACACACATATTATGTATATGTCATATAGCCCCATCTTAAGTTACCCAATGTTTCAAATCAGTAGCTAACTAGCTAGGTAATGTACATCAATTGTTAGCTAGCTAATACATCTGACTGGCACATACAGGTACTTTGCTGTGTCTGTCAGGCTGTGCCCCCTTTCTGGGGATAGAAAACCAGGTATCACATACACAACAATGCAATTTTACATTTTTAAATTACAATTTTGACAGGCTTGTATGAATTCATGTTGAGTTAAACAAACAAGAATTATTTTGTGACCTTGTCTGAACCAGCACATTTGCAATATCTAAATAAATGAAGGTTAATCAGTCAGCCATCATGTTCCTTCAGTCTTCTCCTTTCTAAGTAGATCAGTAAACAGTGGCCAGACACTGCTAATATTGAATCACCAGGTATCATTAACCTTAATGTTGTCTGTAAATAACAAAACTTGTCAATAAACAAGTGTTGACCTAAGTTAAACTGAGATTTAGTCAGAGACAATAGTCTGATGCTACTGTACTGTCATGTTATGACTGAACTCCAGCAGCTGACATTTTTCTATCTCTCCTAATATATGAAACTGTGAGTTTTCCCTCAAGAAGGGGCCACGGCCTTACAGATTCAGGTTGGATGATGTATTGAATTATTAAATCTGATAGCTAATGTTTGTAAAACAGTTTAGTCTTTTCAACGTAGAAGAGCCTTGCACATAGCATATCTAAGTACAGAAAACAGGGTTCCACTAGGTACCAAACTTGCTCAATTGTGTCTGTGTGTACTAAGACTGTGGGCCCTATCTTACACCCGGCGCAATGCCTTTGCGCCGCCAGCGCAAGTGACTTTGCTATCTTACACCCAGCGCAAGTGCCGTTTTTTGCCATGTCTGCAAGATAGCAAACTCACTTGCGCCGGGTCTGATCTGCCGTGGGCGGGAGGTCTAAACATGAAGGCAAAACGAAGGCGTGGCCCGGCGCGTTTGCTATCTTGTGCTCGGCGCACTGGAGTAAAAAGCACTTGGGCCTTAGAGCCCTATCTTACGCCGGTCTGAAGCGCAATGGATTTAATTTATTCAAGGTGTGTCCAAATCCTCCTTTGCCGTCTCCTCTCAGGGGTGCGAGTGATATTTTGCCCTGCCCCGCCCACTGCGCCACCAGCGCAAAGCAGCATACACCTATCAGGTGTGCCCAAGTTCCCTCATTAATTCACCGGCGAGTTTAGGCCGAACAAGCAATAAACCAATCAGAAAGTCAGCTCTCATCGCCTGAAAGAGGTAGGTGCGCCGGCAGCGCAAGCATGACGGCGGATTCATAAGGAGGAAACAAAGAGAAAAGATTTTCAAAGCGAGGAGACAGATCTTCTGGTTCGAGAAGTGGAAGCGCGAGAGCGCGCAACATATGGATACACGTCTCCAAAGCAGCTACATGTGTACATAGTTTATTTTACATCAACACCTGCAAAAACCATTACAATAAATGAACCGCAAATGTCATGCAGACTGGTCATGTTTTACATTGAAGCACGAAATTGTGAAGAAATTGTGTTGTATTTTATAATTAATCATTACCTCCCACCTGCACCTGAAGTGCGCAAAATTACGCACGGATATATCCAACCAGCTCCGTTTAAAGCACACATACCCTTTTCTCTCCGGGTTGGGCAGGACTGTGCGGTCAAATATTGTATCTTGTATGTTATAGATCATAAGTGTTTAATCCTTGTTCTTCTGGATCACAGCAAACAGGCAGACACAAACAGCTGTCATGCTCACTCATCTGATAAAGACGATCTGACAGCTGTGATCCTGTGCACACTTTACTGGTCTGTTTAGATTTATTAGGCTTTATAATTATAAATCATTTCTTTTTCCTTATTAGTGAGTTTATCTTAGAAGACACACTCGCACACGGCTGTTTAACACTTATGAAAGGTGTTCTGTGATTGTGGAGACGTGTGTGCGCCTCAGCCAAATGCAAGACACACGCACGCCTTTAACTTCAATATTTACACTTTATTGCTGATAGAAAATATGTTTAAATGACACTTTACTAATCCACACTCTAAAATCAAGGTGTTTTGTAATTGTGAAGACGTGTGTGTCTGTCGGCCAAACACGCCGGGCGCTTTAGACCAGCTTTTAGCTGGTCTAAAGCGCAATGCGCAATTACTCCAATGCGCCGAGTACAAGATAGCAAACGCGCCGGGCCACGCCTTCGTTTTGCCTTCATGTTTACACCTCCCGCCCACGGCGGATCAGACCCGGCGCAAGTGAATTTGCTATCTTACACCCAGTGCAAGTGCCGTTTTTACCATGTCTGCAAGATAGCAAAGTCACCTGCACAACGGCTCCACAATCATAAAACACCCTTAATCTATGCCTTTAATTTACAGTCGTGCACGCATGTGTGTCTTTGAAGTTAATTTCACGAATAAGCATAAATTTACTATTATTATAATTTTAAATCCCAGTAAATCTCAGCAGACTTGCAAACGAGATCACAAACTGATCGTCTTTAGCAGTCCGCATGACAGCTGAAGCAGCTGTAGTGGTTGTGTCTGTGTGTTTATTGGGATCAAAAACATACAAAATAAACCATACGTTATATCTGATTATAGGACGGGCCCAATCCGAAAAAAGGTCTGTGTGCTTCTGATGCTGAGCCTGATGCTGATTGGATTTGGGTGGTTTTGCGCACGGGTAATCTAACTACATACACTTTTGATTCTCTTTCCTCCACCCACAGTAGAGTTAGCGGGAATACCAGCCAATAGCCCCATCTGTGTAATCAGTGTTGTCACCTGTTTCCCACAGTATACACACACACACACACACACACACATATATTAGGTATGCACACATACACCCCTTTGTTCCTTTGTTCGGATTGCTCAATGCCAAGTGTAAGTTGACCATCGCTCTCCCCCCAAAAAAGAAAAGAGTAAACACCACTCATTGAACTCCGTTAAATATCGGTGCATTTGTACATATATTCTTGATTTCCACAGCCAAATGGAGTACATATTGGGCATGAGGATGGAGAGGAGGCGCCGCCGGAGGGTCCATCGCCCGAGAACAACGTATCTGGCCCTCAGTGAGGCTGAGTGCCGCCGCAAGCTCCACCTGTCCCGCCAGGTGGTGACAGAGATCTGTCATCCCCTGGCGGATGACCTGGAGACCAATGCCAGCTGTCCCAATGCCCTCCCCGTTGCTGTCAAAGTCACTGCTGCGCTGTATTTCTTCGCCACTGGGTCGTTCCAGCATCCGCTGAGTTCAATTGGAGGCATGGCTCAATCTGCCGTAAGTTCGGCCATACATGCAGTCACATCAAGCCTAGTCCGACATGCTAGTGAGTTTATTAAGTTCCCCATGACACCTGACACCCGAGAACGGGCTAAACAGGAGTTCGTGGCTAAGTATGGGTTCCCTGGGGTCCTGGGTGCCATAGATTGCACCCACGTGCATCTACGTGCCCCAGCCGACAATGCAGTCATCTATGTCAACCGTAAGGGAACCCATTCCATCAATGTCCAGGTAATTTGCGATGCATCGTGTAAGGTTACACATGTATTCGCAAATTATCCTGGATCTAGCCATGACTCCTTCATACTGGCCAATTCTGTCATTCCTGCAGTCTTTGAGGGGGACCCCCCCCCAGATGGGTGGCTGTTAGGAGACAATGGCTATCCATTAAAGACATGGCTGATTACACCATTTCTCATGCCTACAACAGTGCGTGACCTTTCGTTCAATCGAAAACACACGAAAACACGCACTGTAATAGAAAGAACATTTGGATTGCTGAAAATGCGTTTCAGATGTCTAGATAAGTCAGGTGGAACATTACAATACAGCCCTCAAAAGGTCGCAGCATTCTTTGTGGCATGTTGTGTGTTGCATAACATTGCCATGCGTCATGGATGTTCCTTGGACCTAGATGAGGACACATTACAGGACATGAGAAGACGCAATGCTGAACTGCATGTGCCGATGCCAATTAACCCAAATATGCAGCCAGCAGCAGCAGCACGGGCGAGGAGGGATCAGCTGGCAGAGGAGCTGCGTTATCTCTAGCCTGGTAAGCAAACGTGTTACATTACACTATCACTTTTATACACTCTGAAACAGAACCTTGAGGACGTAAAATGTCAAGGTAACTTTATTCAATAGTTATTTTAGGTGAGCCCAATTTGATCTTGTAAGCGTTACTTCTATAGTTTATTTCAAAATGTAACAATATCTGGCAGAAAACTGAGTAGAAATTTTAAGCTCCCTCTACTTTTCTACAATGTATACTGGGGTTAAATTTTGGAAGCTTGACTAATTTCACCGTCTTTATCTTTTAGTCCCCCGTCAAACGTGCCCCCGGGACTGAATCACCTCAACCCCCCAATGACGCTGGATTTGTGCATGAGGTATTTATTTGGAAGAAGAACAAAACAAAAAGAGAAGCAAATTATTCTCCAAAACAGGTTAACCAAGGTTATAATTACAAATGATAATTCAAATCAACCAAAATGAAACTATGGTCTCCTCCTTCTTCTGTTTGGCAGGCGGGGAGGAGCACCACGACAGGGCCGGCCACGGGAGGATCCAGGACCGGGAGGGACCAGTGGAGCCGTGGAGCGGGTGCGGCTGGACGGCGGGGAGAGGATGTGAGGAGTGCATGGACGAGGAGGAGGACGGGGCGGCGGCGGCGGCGGCGATGGAGAACGGGCGGCCGGAGGAGGGGATGCAGGAGCGTGTCGGCGCTCGACTGCATCAGCAAGTCTTTCCAGACTGGCCGCGATGCGTCCGAGTGGCCTCAGCTGAACCTCAATCCTTCTCAGGTGAGTGTTCAGCTGACGGACGCTCCGGCGGAGGCCACCCAATTCCTCCTGCAGCATGTTAAAGCCAGCTTGCTGGAGCTCCAGGAATGGGTGCTCCTCCTGCCTGATGTTCCCGCGGTGCAGTCTGGGTCGGCTTGCCTCTCCTCTCGACCGCACGGTCCTCCGGTCCTCACTTCTCTCCCATGCTCCTGTATACTTGGGCCCTCTCCCGGATCTTCCGCCAGCGGAGCTGCATGATGACGACAAAAATCAATTTAAGAAATACAACTTGATTTAAATGTGCCTCAGTTTAATTTAGTGCTGTCATTCACAGAATGGGTCGTGACATACAGGTCATATTTTATTTTACTTAACAAAAGTCATGCAGTGCACCACATTGAAATAACCATTGCTGATGTGTATATTTAACTGTCCAGGAGGGATGAGTCTGTTAATTCCGCCCAAATGCATTATTGTTTCATTCATTCAGTAGGCTAAAGTGTGTATTGTTTTCCTGTTGAGAGAAAATAAAAACACAGATGGGCTATTAACTCAGCCTTGATGCAATTATTTCTCATTGATACAGTTTAACATATGTGTGTGTTTTCAAGAACAAGTGTGACAATAGAAGGTGATTTAGTAGAATGGTCACAGCGTTCATTTCTGTATAAAATAAATCTATGGAGGATTTACTGATGAGGCCTCTTGTGAATTGGATCAGGATGGTTATCATTTTTAAAAGGTGGATCCCAAAATTAATGAAAATGGGGAACATGGATTTATTGTATTACTTTTTGTAGGTGCTGATGTTGAATCAGATATTAACACTTGAAGCCTGTACGGTTTGTACACATTCCATTACCTTCACCGGGAACCTCTAGCCCCCCAAATCCCACGATGCTCTGGGCCGCAAGGGTAGAGGTGGCGATGTCCTCCGCTGGCGTCAGCTCCTGGCTGGCTGATGGTCCTCCTCCCGTGGCCAGGGTCTGCTGCCGGGTAGCGGCGAGCTTTGCTTTGCCTCGTCTCCTGACATCATTGTAGCGCTTGCGACATTGTGCGGCTGTTCTGGGGATGCCAGAAGACGAGGCAATGCTCGCCGCTATCTCCTCCCATGCCTGCTTCACCACGGCCGGCTTCGGAGGTGCCTTGCCGTCTCCATAAATGTTTATGTGTTGTGCCTTGACTTCACGCACGAGGAGATCAGTCTCCTCGTGCGTAAAACGTCTCTCCTTCCCTCCAGCCAAATCCATTGTCAGGCTGTCACTGCTTGCGCTGCTGGCACACTTACCTCTTACACGTGGTGAGAGCTGGCTTTCTGATTGGTTTATTGCATGTTCAGCCTAGAGGGCACTTGGGCACACCTGATAGGTGTATGCTGCTTTGCGCCGGTGGCGCAGTGGGCGGGGCAGGGCAAAATATCACTCGCATCTCCGGGGGGAGACAGCAAAGGAGGATTTGGACACTCCTTGAATATATTAAATCCATTGCGCCGGCGGCTTGCGCCTTGCGCCGGGTGTAAGATAGGGCCCTGTGTCTTAGTAAGGGTCAATTATGACTATTTAAAGGACCGGTGTGTAGGATTTAGTGGTATCTAGCGGTGAGATTGCAGATTGCAACCAACTGAATACCACCTGCCTCACCCTTCCCTTCCAAGCGTGTGACAACCTACAGTGGTCACAAAAAGGTGAAGGCCCTCTCTAGAGCCAGTGTTTGGTTTGTCTGTTCTGGGCTACTGTAGGAACATGGTGGTGCAACATGACAGCCTCCATGGAAGAGGATCTGTGTCCTCTGTAGATATAAAGAGCTAATTCTAAAGGCTATTTTACATTACATGCAGCACTGCAGCGATATCTATGTAGCAAGTCTGATGCAGCACGTCAAACTGCAAGCCATTTTACACCAACTCCATTTAGAACCCCCACAGAACTGACTCCATTGATGTTTTGATGTTAGTTTGGAAAATGTTCAACAAAAATACGCACCAGAAGCTCCAAAAGCAATGGCAACAGCACACCAAATGGCATCTTTTTTATGGTTGTCCTTAAAAAGCCATCCTACGGGTCAGCTCTTTATGTTTCTCTACCTTGACAATCATTTCTCAACTGAATTAACACCAAAAAAGGTGAATGATATAACACACCCAATTCAAATGAGTGTACAACAGTTATATATAATTTCATAATCAACCAGTAGCTCCATAAAATAAAGGCAGGAAAGGTACATATTCATGTTAATTTGTGCCCAGGAAAAATACAGGATAGAGTTGGGCAATATGTTAAATTTTCCAAATGATCATCATAAGCCCATCCATCTACGATTGGCAATATCATCATCCCAACTTCCACCTCCTCCCATCCTCTCCAGTCTCAGCTGGGCGATGTGCGCAAGTGGTGAATTCACTGTGTTATGCATGCTGCATATGTTCACTACGTCCAATAGACAAAATAAACTAACAAAGTGTATGGAAATTACATGTTCTCACACTTATTTTCCATTTTAAACAGAAATACAAGCGTACACTTTCTGATTTCAAGTTTCTCTCTTTGATCTAACTAAGACGATCTTAATTGGCTTGTTAAGGCCTCGGAAAATACACTTAATTCAAACTTGACAGAAAAACATGTAAAACTTACTAAAACTCTCTTTGTTAGTCTGTCCACTCTTCCAACAATCACCACCTCTGGTTTGGTCCAAATAAATCCTTAATTCACCGTGTTAAAAGAGCGTAAAGAGCCTAACTTTGCAGGTTGTTTTCCTCTCACTCGTCACCCAGCTCAGAGCACTCATGGTCGGCTGAGTGGATGTGTACTGTGCCGCTGGATGAGAGCGCAGTGCAGAGCAGAGGCTGTCACTCTGTAGACCATTAAGTTAGCAAAATAAAATGACAAATATCGCCTCAAAAATCGTCCAAAAAAGGCAATCGGCAATGGATTCAGCCCATCATCGATAGATGATATATTCATCCAGTCACCCAACCCTAATACAGGAAACACACATATGATTTTTAAAAATCTGATAATGTGTAGGACATAATTTTAAACCAATTTTGTCTATGTTTAAACACAATTTTGTGTGCTGCAGCAAGCTTGCAGCACGCAGCAAAAATAGAACTCTACTCTGTATTTGTTGCATGCTCCAAGCCTGCTGCAGCCACAACATAGTGTATTCACATCTGGTGTAAATATACCCAATCCACTACCATTCTAATTCATGTATTTTGGCTGCTGTGGGTGCTTTGCAGCAGTTGTGCTGCATACATGCTGCATGTGGTGTAAAATTGCAGTGAGGTAACAAAAGCACACAGGTAATTACAGGTAATTATAGACTAATGAAAACATACTTATGACTATAATTATATTTCTGCCAGATTCTGCCAACAAAACCCCTCCAAATAGGAGGAGGATAGTTTTTTTCAGAATTCTCCTCTGTACTGATTTTGAGGGAATTAGTTATTTGCAGCTCTGCCAATCCCAGTCTCTCCATTCTTGTTTTTACCCCTTTCCTTTTCCACTGAACCATTTTCAAACTCCACCTAAATGTGACCTCTGTGTGGGATGTCTTCTCATGAATAAACCTCTTAGAGCTGGTCTGGGTTGTCACAGTTCAGGTTTATTTTATCTGCAGTCAAAACAAAGGACGACAGAGCAAAATCATCAGTGCTTGTGGACACCGCATGTGCTCTCTCTGGAAAGACAGCATACATTACTTTTAGCTAGTGATGCACGAGTGATCATTTTTACCGACAATAAAACACATGAAGACCCACAACTGACTTAACAAAAATTTGGCGAAATTAACATTAAACAACTAATATCAAACAAAATACAGTCAGCTTAAGTTTTATGTGCTTTTAGGCTTTGAGGATTACCCATAGTCCTTTGCTACTACTACTGACTGCAGGTACCAATTAAAAACAGCAGATGGCACTGTTGTCCCATTTAGTGGGATTTAACTATTAATTTTAACATGAACCTTTTTAACTATGTTACATAAACATACACACAGAAAGCTCTAATTTATGAAGCACAAACTGTTTCTTGAGATGTCAAGCCTGGGTGCAATTCTCCTGTTCTCCTCTAGAGGGCAGTGTGATCTGTGTGTCTATTTTTAGCTCAGTCTCAGTTAGCGGGCAAGATATTTATAGCCTGAGATCTGTTCACTGTTATACTGCTGAGGCTCAGCCACACACACACACACACACACACAGAGGCGTATGCATCCTCCCACACACACTGGAGGGCATATACTCACTCACACTGAGATCAAAACATCCACTTATATTGGATGCAGTCATCCAGAGGGTATCAGCTGCCTGAAGGTGTTTGTCTGCATCAAACTGATGCAGACAGAAAAAAGGGTTAGCTGATGTCAGCATTAATGAGCACCACACACACACACACAGGAAATCCACACTGGCAATATCTGCAATTTACACATATACATACACAATCATAAGATTTTCATGCATGCATATGTACATTTTTAAACTGAGACACAAAACAGGTCATCCGAGCGTTAACGCACATGCTCACAGCATGTCTTGACGTGCTTCCATACGAAAATTGAAGCAGCACAGCATTTGTTCTATAAGTGCCGCTCTAAAAGCCCCCAAACCAGCACTCCAGTTCACACTCCAGTGCCCACTGAAGCTGGCTAATGCTCCCTGTGGAGACAATCGGCACACACACATCTGCTCAGATTCCACAGGCAGCTCCGGTATTAAACACAGCAGACAAAATACACTCAACAGACTTGATGCTGCAGCTGTGGTTAGCCTGCAGAAGTGCAGGATACACACATGGAGGTTACATCTGTTTAAAAACCACAAATATATTTGTGAGACTCAAAGATGAGTCGTTCTTTAAAGGAACAGTTCACCCCCAAAATCAAAAGTATTAAAAAAAATTTGAATTTAGAAAAGGAGGTTGCGCTTCAACAATGGGATTCTCAGTGGAGTGCTAGACCCAAAATCCAGTAAGCATATTCCAAAAAAGTTGAAAGGGTAGCACATCTCAAGTCTTCATGTCAGGGAGGACAAAATACTCACATTTCAGTTGTTTATTTAGCTCACATCACAAAAAGCAAACGCTTACGCATTTCAGCATAAAGCCTTCATTAGAGCATTTGTAATACTGTGCAGGTTCAATTTGGTGATATATATACAAGGGCAGAGAAAGCACACAGCTGGGGGCTGGACCCAATTATTCAAGGACCAATCACTTTTCTTTTTCCATGCCTTACAATACAGGTATCAATTACAAATGACCCCCTTCCATATAACATAATGTTTCACAAAGCATTATTACTGGTCATCTTTCAATACTGAAACTGTACCTTACATGAAAAAAAACACAAAAAAATTAAATTCTAACCCAAAAAACATTTTAGACTAAAATCATCATTAAGTCCATTTGGTGCCATAGTGTTGAGTGTGTATATCCAAAACATTTCTCTTTGGGCCAGTTTCTTCAGGACATCTCCTCCTCGAGTAGGTATAGTGATTTTCTCAATCCCACAGAATTGGGCCATAGAGATGTATGCCTTCTCTCCAATATCATGGGGTTAAATTGCACCGCCGCCACCACCTCCTCTTCCGGTGGGGCCGTCGCCATCATCTCCAGTCCCGGTGGGGCCGCCGCCACCACCTTCTCTTCGGTGGGGCCGTCGCCATCATCTCCAGTCCCGGTGGGGCCGCCGCCGCCACCACCTTCTCTTCCGGTGAGGCCGTCGCCATCATCTCCAGTCCCGGTGGGGCCGCCGCCGCCACCACCTCCACTTCCGGTGGGGCCGTCGCCATCATCTCCAGTCCCGGTGGGGCCGCCGCCACCACCTCCTCTTCCGGTGGGGCCGTCGCCATCATCTCCAGTCCCGGTGGGGCCGCCGCCGCCACCACCTCCTCTTCCAGTGGGGCCGTCGCCATCATCGCCAGTCCCGGTGGGACCGCCGCCACCACCTCCTGCTCCAGCTGGGCCACAGCCTCCCCCTGGTCTGGTGGGACCATCGACGCCTCCTCCTGTTCTGGCTGGGTCGCAGTCACCTCCTGTTCTGGTGGGATCATCAGTGACCTCTTCCTCTTCCTGCTCTGACTGGGCCACCTACATCGCCGCAGTCACTTCTAGTCTCAGCTGGGCCTCAGTTATTTTCAGTGGGGGCCCGCCTTCATCTTCGCCAGCGCCACTGGCCTCCTGCACGTCTTCCCAAGGGGTCCCGTCTTCGCCAGCGCCGCAGGCCACCAGAAGGGCCCTGCCTTCGTCTTCGCCAGCACCGCTGGTCTCCTGCAAGTCTCCCAGTGGGGGCCTGCCTTCGTCTTCGCCAGCGCCTCTGGCCTTCTGCTCGTCCTCCCGACGGTCGGGTGGCGGGCGGTCCGCCTTCGTCTGTGGCCTCCCGCTCGTCCTCCCGACGGGTTCCGCCTTCGCCTGTGGCCTCCCGCTCGTCCTCCCGACGGGTCTCCGCCTTCGCCTGTGGCCTCCCGCTCGTCCTCCCGACGGGTCTCGCTTCGCCTGTGGCCTCCCGCTCGTCCTCCCGACGGGTCTCGGCTTCGCCTGTGGCCTCCCGCTCGTCCTCCCGACGGGTCTCGGCTTCGCCTGTGGCTTTCTGCTCGTTCTCCCGACGGGTTTCGTCTTCGTCTGTGGTCTCCTGCTCGGCCCCCCGAGGGGTCTCGCCTTCGTCTTCACCTGTGGCCTCCTGCTCGGCCCCCTGAGGGGTCTCTCCTTCGTCTTCGCCTGTGGCCTCCTGCTCGGCCCCCTGAGGAGTCTCGCCTTCGCTGCTGGCCTCCTGCTCATCCTCCTGAGGGGTCTCGTCTTCGCCTTCGCCGCCGGCCTCCTGCTCATCCCCCTGAGGGGTCTCGCCTTCGCCGCTGGCCTCCTACTCGTCCCCCTGAGGGGTCTCGCCTTCGTTGTCGACCTCCTGATCAGCTCTGCTCCCCTGGGTGGACTTCAGGCCATCCGCCTGAAGTCTCCGCCTCTGCCCTGCCCTCCAGGCCGCCCCCTGAGGCTCCGGTTTCTGCCTCTACCCTGCCTCCAGGCCGCCCGCCTGAGGGCTACCTGCTCTGCCTCTTACAGGCCGCCCGCCTGAGGCTTCTACCTGGCCCCCGCCCGTCCACGGGTTTACAGACTTATGGACCCTGCCTTTTGTTGTTGCCAGGCTGTGTGCCTGAGCATAGTGACTCTTTTGTTTTGTCCCTCGTCTAGACCCCCTCCATTCACCCAGCTCCTTGTGAACTCGAGTGACTTGTTTTGGACTTTGTTTTTTGGGACGTCTGGGATCCGTCCCTTGAAGGGAGGGTACTGTCATGGTTGTGTTTTTGGTTGGTTACTTCCTGTTTTATTTTGTAGTATTGGTTTCCCTTGTGTGTCCTTGTTTTTACTTCCTGTCTTTGTCCTTTTCCCGCCCTTTGTTGATTACTGATTTGGTTCACCTGTTGTTGTCCACCCACCTGTGTTTGATTACTTCCCTGTCTATTTAGTCCCTGTGTTTCTCTTTGTCTTTGTCAGTTTGTCATGTAGATTTGGTGTTTTAGTTTCCCATGTCTTCCCAGTGTGTTCTTGAGTGTTTTTGGTTTTCTCCCTTTTTGGATGGTTTGTGTTTCACTAGTGCTTGTTGGACTTATTTTTCCCCTCTTGGTGTTTTTTTGGATTTTTGGATTTGTGGACTTCTGCCTGGCTTTGTTTTCATTTGGATCTCTTCGTTCATGTAAGCCGGTGTTTTTTGTTACCTTTGTTTTATGCATTAAAATTATTATTTGAACTTGCACCAGTGCTCCCGTCTGCATTTCTGGGTCCACCACCTCCAGTGATTTTCGTTGACTTTACAACCACACATAACAGTTTGAATGATATTACCATGCACTTTCCTGGTAATTGTAGATTATAATCCTCTACCACCCATCAGGGTGTGTAGTTTTGAACATGGTACCTGGCAAATACTCCCATATCTCCCTGATAATTATCAGATAAATATTGGGGTGATATCGGAGTTTTACAGAGAAGTTACCCTGTAAGAAAGGTAGAACTATACTGTAAAAGGAAGCGTGGTTTGTTTCAATGATATTACCAAGTACTTTCCTGGTAATTAGTAGTGGTGTTACAGGTACGGTAGTTTTTACCGTGTCAGTGTTACCTGGCAATAATTCATACTTCCCCAGTAATTACCAGGTATTTACCCAGTATTTAGTAGATTTTTGGTATTTACCCAGTAATTAGGAACTTGTACCACAGACATTCCAAAACATTATCAAGTAAAACCTTGCAAGTTACCCAGTAAGTAAGGTGTAACTGTACTGTAAAAGGAAGCCTTGTTTGTTTTGGTACTATTACCATGTTCTTACAATATCCTTTGGAATAAATCTGCTTTTTGAAAATGTTCTGCAATCTTACCAGGTAAGACCAGGAAAGTCTACAATTTATAGAGTAAGTAGAAGCTGTACAATAAAAGAAAGCCTTTGCACCATAAAGAATATACAAATTTCCCCACGGGATCAATAAAGTAAACTTAACTTAACAACTTAACTAGTGTTTTATTCAATTGGAAAACGATGACAACAGAGGTGAACACAATGCAGTATAGTACTCCATCACTGGTTACACTTTGTAAAATGCTCTTATGTCTTTAAATAAGCGTCCAAGAATACCCTTCCTATGCTCTTTCCCGAGTCAGTGGTTCCACTCAATGAACCTTAAGTTCATCTTCAAGGCCTTCTCTGTCAGGTTCCCCCTGTACCTGTAGATGTCCTCCTTATAAGTCCGCCATGCCCGTTCAATGTGCTGGGTATGAGCACCAGTCCCAGGGTGGACAAAATACCTCTGGTGATTTACCTGGTAGTGTATGTAGCCATCATGGGACAACCAGTTGTAGGAATGCCAGCAATCACTAATGATTTCACTTCCAGGTCTAACATATTTTCTAATGATTGGGAGCAATCTCCTCCTGGATCGAGTTTCAACCAGTTTTAAAACAGGGCGTCTACGGGACCGCCTGACTTCCATCATCCCAAAGACCCACGAGCGACGTTGACAGGTCTTTCCAAATCGTCCAAGTCCATACTGAAAATAAACAAAATGTCATGCTTAAAGGCAGTCCGACTTAAATGCATCATTTGAGAATGTTAAAGTCGCAATCACTTTGGTGCTTGTTGATCAACCTCCATGATCATGTTAATACTGCCTGGCATATGACCAATTCATAGGGCTAGCTCATGAACCAACACTTTTATTTTTTAATAAAAACAAAATATCTAGTCAGATTTTTCCATGTAGACGCCATTTGGCATAGGCATTTGGATCAGGGTATCCACACCTAAATCAATTTCAAGGACCTTTCAAGGACTTTCAAGGGCCTTTTCTCCAAATTCACTACCTATTACTAATTAATATTTTTTTAATAAACATGGCTACCCAGGTTTTTAGACAGTGGGTTCCAAAAGTTATCCCCTAAATGTATTATATTTTTTTTAATTTCCTCCACAATGACGTGTTTAATCTCGCGAGATCTCATCCCACTCCTAAGTTTAACCTCTTATAGATTGTAGATGTTTTTGAGTGGACTATCCCTTTCATTTCTTTAAAACCTATTGTCCTTGTTTTAACAGCTACTTAATACTGCACTGTACAACACAAAACAGAAATTGACATTTTATGAACAAAATACAAGCTTACCTTTCTTTTGTGTTTGAACTCATCTATGGCTACGAAAGCTCTTCTCCCTCCAATTCGCATTTCCCTTCTTCTCTCCAGTCGTCTGACTGCTGCACAGCAAATTTCACGAAGAAGTGTAGTCACCCTAGTCAGTGATTTGCTGCTCCCACATACTCCATCCTCTAGCATATCCACATGTCTTCTCCTCAAACCCTGTGACAAACTGAGCCAAAAAAGAGGACAACTACGTATTAGCAACAAGGATGGGAGAGTTTTGGAGTCAGGGAGGGGTAATTATAGTTAGGTTGGTGCCTATGATAGCCATTCAGCCGTTGTACATGTTGGGATGGATGAACATGTGTGATTTCTTGGATTTTTTGGATTGACTATGTAATATGTGTGTATGCATTTGGCTATTTATATTAAGACACATTGTGTACATGTGGTATCTGCATGTACAGTATCAGGTCAGCCTGACTGGAATAGTCTTTAAGATAAAATGAAATTAACTAAGATGCAAAAAAAAAAAAAAAAAAAAAAAAAGCCAATGTTGATTTAATCAGCTCTCACTGGGCATTATTATTGCGTAACAAAACACATTTATGCATCTTGAGAGAGAGCATAAGAGATAAATGTTTAACTTGTCAAAATATGTAGTGTTACATCATGCCTACAAAGCCATTTGAATTGAAGTGAGAGGGAGAGAGAGAGCAACCAACCTGTGCACAATTTTCATCCATGATGATAATGACATGTGAGACCGGGAGAATATTGAGCCATCTCTGATGGACCTTGTGATACTCCTGCCCCTGTGAATTGATTTTCTGCAGCTCCTGTAACATAACATACATTACCACAATTGAAACAAGCCCCAGGCTTTTTGTGCTAAACTTTTGCAAAAAAAAAAAAAAAAAATTGACTTTTTTGCAACATTTTTGACCTTTTTGTTGTAGCCTAATTTGTTTTACCAAAAATTTGGACTTTGAACATTTTCAATTTTCAATTTTTTATTTTTTGTTGTAATTTTTTGCTATTCTTTTGACTTGTGATATTTTGCAAAATCTTTGCAAAAGATCCACTGTGAAAACCTCTGCTCTAGACTACTTTCTGGATTAACCCTAACCTTAACAGGACCCGTATACAGGGCCTCTAGTGCTGAAGAGGTTAACATTAATTGTTAAACTGTATTTGCTGTACTATTCTCGCAATCTTGTCAAAAAAAATTTCAATCATTCATTCAACATAGCAGGTATGCACTGTAAAGATAGTTAGAAGGAGTAACATACATTATGGTAGTACATTAGATTGTCAATATGGTCATTTTTTTAGGGGGAAAACACATGCAACTTGCCACTGACTTCATTGTATAACAATAATAATAATAATAATAATAATAATAATGAGGATGTGTGGCAATGATGCTCATCCCTTACCACCGATAGCCATCCTTGGTCGTGTTCATTCTTTTGAATTTCATTTTGTTGTTGCAAACAGGGCATCTTTTTTTCTTTGCCAATAGCCTCTCCTCCTGGAGCCATCCTATCAACTATTTACGTCCTTGCGCTGTCCTCTCAAGTAATCTTCTTATCAAAGTCATATTACACTTTGCAGAGTAGTCTGTCTCAAACTGCACAGAGCATCTCCGAGGAAGTTGTGCTCTTCGCGGGCATTCAACGGAGCATACGTAATGACGCAATGACTCATGATACGTAGCACACGGAATAACGTAAGGGGGCAGGGGAAATAAAACTTGGATGCAAGTTGGAGTCGGACGACCACCCACGGATCTTCTGCAATACCTCCACCTTGGTAAGAAAGACATGCGACCCCCTTGCAGTGGCGGTCAGTTCTGGGTCCGAAGCTAACGTTAAGTAGTCCGGGCGAGGCGCTGGGGCCACCGCTGTCAGCACGGGGCTCTCTCCCGAGCCGAGTTAACTAGTCCCGGCTAACGGGGCTAGCGTTAGCCGCCGAGCTGCGTTATCAGGGCTAGTAGAGACTCGTGAGCTGACGGCAGTGGCCCCAGCGCCTCACCGGACTTATTTACTTTCCCTCACTGCTAAATGTTTATCCAAAATATTCACAATCAGAGCGGAACTCAGACTCAGACTTCAGGATGAATCCTGTCGGGGTTTACTTCTCCATAACAACCTCCGGACTATACATTATCCCTTATATATTATTACATTCTAGAGATACATTAAGCCTATGACTTCTCAGAGAGACTTTTTTTTTTATCATAGCTGAGAATTTTCTGTTCATACAGAACAGACATTAAATACACACATGCGTTGTGAACTTGTAGATTGGCTATTTTCACTACTATTTAAAAGTGGAGGTTTTTTGATGAAATTCTCTTGACAATGTTTACAAATGTCTTTTTACTTTCTGAAAAATGTATCTTAATTTATTTCCTTTACTCCTTATAGTCATGCCGAACACATGCAAAACCAAAAGAAAGCAGCACACCGCACCAGAGGAGAACCCTGCATTGTTGATCCAATGACCAGGTGATCCAGTCTGACAATGATGGTAAGATAAACCATTTTAAGTTTTCCCCATAGCCAGTCGTAACCATAAACTAATGGCTTTTTATTCAATCTTTGTTGTACATACAGTGGTCTTGCATGGCGCCAGACTGTCAGGAACTCTATTCTTAAAGACGAGCTAAACCCCCTAAATGGTTTTTATCTTAATTTTAGTTCACATACCTGGGTATTCAGGGACCTACAAAGCTTAGAAGTGTAAATGAAATAGAACAGCTTATGACTGAACACAAATTTGGGAGTGAACACGGTGAAATAATAAGATAATCTTAACATAATAAGTATTTAATACATCTTTTTGCACTATTTGTAGGTGAAGAGATTCAACAAAATGCACCAACAAAAGCACCAACAAAGGCACCAACCATAGCAAAGTTAAAGGGTGACTTTCAAAAATTAAAAGGGGAGAACCAGCTACTGAAGGAAGAAATCCGTCTCTTGAAAGAGGAGAACCGATTCCTAAAAGAGCAGCGGGACTTCAACCAAGAGAAGGCTCTCCACACAGAGGTCGGCCACACAGCATCAAAAGGTATCTATACTGTTCCTCCCACAACCAACATGGAAGGCTGTAACTACAATCTAAAGGAGTCTTGATTAGTTAAAGGAACATCCAGCAATGTTTTCGTGTTAAAATAAGTTTTAAATGGCTCTATATTCTGACAGCAATCACTGAAAGAGCGTTTAGTTAGTGACTTGAAATCCCCAAACCCCCGCTGTCTGCTCTTCTGTAGTCCTGGATGCAGGGCTGATGTATCTCTGCAACTGCGACCATTGTATCTTTTAACCTGAATCCACCACGCCATTCGCGAGTCTCTACGAGGTCCGGTTGCCGCAATACATCCACCCTGCATGCAGCACTACAGGAGAGAGAACCATTTTTAAGGGCGCTTTCACACCTAATAGTCCGGACCAAGGTCTGGACTTTTTTTTTTTTTTTTTTGTTACATTGTTTCCATTTAGTCCAGTAAAGTTCGCTTTCACACTGCCACTATGCCAGCGGACCAAAGGATCTACCTATGTCATGACGTCTTTACCCACAAGGGCTGCGCCTGCTTATAATTGTCACTGATTGGCTTGTGGATGAGTGTGCGTCTGCTTTTTCCCCTCTCATCCTCTCCAAAAAAGCCTGAAAAGTGTCAGTGTTCCGGTGTGTTTTTTCAAGTTCAAAGAATAGTTCACCAAAAAATGAAATTCATTCATTCATTCACCCTCATGCTGATGAATACTCTGCAGTTCACGTGATTCACACGTGAGTAATAATAATGCGCTAAAAACCTACTCAGAGTATTCATCAGCATGAGGTTAAGTGGATAATGACTGAATTTTTTTTTTTTGGTGAACTATTTTCAGTTTTAATTATGCCTTCTGACCATATTTGGACGAAGTATTTGGTCTCCGCTTACCGCGGCTCATCTTTCCTTTTTTTCTGTTTGTTTAGGCTACTTTTCCGGCGCGAGTGAGCGAGACGGGCGAATCTGACGTTACGTCCTATATTTGGTCCAATAGTCCGAACCTTCCAAAAACTTGCTTTCACATTGCGCAGCAGCGGACCTTGGTCCAGGATAGTCCGGACCGAGACCACCTCCTGAAGTCGGACCAAAGACTCGGTCTCTGGTCCGGACCTTTCACACCTTGAATATAGGTTCGGATCAAACGGGAAAGTCCGAAAGTCCGGACCAAACAGCTTTGGTGTGAAAGCCCCCTTAGACTGCGGGGACCAAGGTTGCCCCCAAAATATTTTTATATTTTTAGAATTACCTATGACAACTACAAGTAAATCTTTTAAAACAAAATCAGAAAAATATTTATATTGATTATGGTGGGGTGACGTGATGTCACATTTTTAAGTACTGTACCCCATCACCCCCTTATCTGTTTTGCCTGCTTTTGTGATGCTGCTGTTTTTTTCATGTGAAAAATGAAAATAATAATGATAATAAAGAGAACTCATACTAGCCTCGTAAACCAGCCTCTCCCGGAAATACATTTCATTTCATTTCACAGGGAGAGTCTGGCCTCTTTCCCCCTGTAAGCATATGGGGTGGGCGGGAGCTGGGCGGGAGTAGTAGCATTGACAGACAACCCCATTCAGCCAATCAGCATTTCAAAATAACAGCGAGAACGTCTTTTCCGTCAAGAAACTCAACAAGTGCTGACTCTTGCTCTTGTTTACTGCTGTTATTGACTATTTCAGTAATAACTTCACTTATTGCTGTTTTTAGGCTAACGTTAACGTTACTGCTAGATAGCTCCGCTATGTTTGTTGTGGTAAGAGTCGCGCAGTGTAGTGACGTTATCATCCGGGGCTTTGTACCAGTCAGTCCCTGATTGGCCAACGTGCTGTGTCAATCACAGAAATCTGAGCGGCGACGCTGATTGGCTCGGCCTTCTGAGGGTTTCAGGCCATGAATGAGGCCAGACTCTCCCTGTGAAATGAAATGAAATGTATTTCCGGGAGAGGCTGGTTTACGAGGCTAAACTCATACTCAAACTCATAGATTTACTAACTTCTAACATTTTATTTTTTTAAATTTAAGGGCAACGCAAAATGAGGAATGGGGATTCCTCTGACTCTTCTGACTCAGATGACTCTTATGAGGATCGGAAGAGGAAGTGTAAGAAGAAACACAAAAAACATGGGTCTTCACACTCCTCTGATGATGACTGGAAGAAGAGCAAATCCAAAAAACCCTCATCATTTGGAAAGAGAGGTAACCCATCATCTGGAAAAAGATGGCTCACATTTCTATTGCTTCTGGAACAACGCACATACAAACAGCACTGTTGTTTACATTACACTTCAGCAATATTATGCACCATTTATTTATTTTTTTAAATGCCCCAAAATTTGGTAAATGTACCCTGTTTTATACATTGAAGGCAAACGTTTAATTTGTTTTATTTGTTTTGATCACATTACATTGAAGCTAGATGACCTGGTAGCTAATGGCTTTTTGCATAGAGCTTTCAGACTCCTGTCACATGGACCTAGCAAGGTTACGGAAGATGTTCATGTTAGTGGAAGCATCTTTTATTGTGACACTGCAGTCACATTTCCATCATAATTTCAGTGTAGCATGCTCATGTATTGATTTTTTTTTTGATGTGGCATAATGCTAAGGTGACACTCTCCCCTCCACCCAAACACAATCTTATATAGGCTATATAGAGTCAAGGCTGGCCCTATTACCAAACAGCTATGTAGAGAGTATCCACAACTGTATCAATTTAACCATGGAGTGAAGAAGAGTACTGCACTGCAGACACAAGATGACTGGTTTAACCCCTGATCTTCATGTCAATGTCAGGATTATAAAATATATTTGGATATTATTACACGTGGTTAATTTATAGTTTCGTTGGATGATCCTGTTTTGTAGTTCTAGCCCAGAGGGACGTTGTTCCAATGCTAACAAAGTGGTCCTAAAGTCTCCTTCACGGCCGAAACTGCAGGCATGAACCAACACCTGCTGAAGAAATCGGAGTGGAAGGAACACCATGAGGGCTGCATCCTATGCAGATTCATGAAAAGCCACAGAGGGTCAGCTTTGGGAGCGTGCCCCTTCAAAGAAAATACAGACTTTTAGCGAACTACGCATATATTTTATGGCAAGGCATTTTAGATGCCAACAAACCCTGCAGGAATAATCGAACAAAAGATTAGTGAGGAACGTCACAGAGCTGCCACTCCCTCCAAATTAATGCCAAGTGAGGATCAGCCTCTAATGTGCAGTAATTTCAGTGTCACTCACAAAAAATTACATTCTTTTATGTATTACTGCACTGTCTTTTTGGTTTTAGTCTGAGTGGAGATTCACACCAAATTTCTTTTTTATACAAAAACCTTTCAGTGGTAGTTGGACCCTGGTTTTTTTATCAAAAGAATTTTATCTTTGCCCCTAGAGTTTGATATCGTTCAATAACCGTTGACAAAAGCACTCCCTGCCATTTCCACTAGGATGTTGGTTCAGCATTACTAGTTTTTTTGGTAGTTAGGCCATTGTCAGTTTGCACTTTGATCAGCAAAGTTTTATTTTGTTTACGATTATTTTTCTACCTTTTCTGACCCTACACTTTTTGGTGTTAATTCCATACAAGATGCAAATCTGCACTTTGCACTTTTTTGCCACTTTTTTATATAACATGTCCTACTTTTATGAAATTAAGTACATTGGAAGCTATTGCCATGTTTTGCACTTAAAGCTATTGAAGTTAAATCTCTTCAAGTTCACTGTTATTTTGCAGATTAAGAGGATTAAAGTTAGTCTCTTGACAGTTCACCCTGTATTTTGATATTTTCACAGGTTGGTGTGAAGGAGTGTAACAAAATGCATTGTATTATTAGTACAGGAAAGTTCAGGGTAATACCATGGAAACAAACCACGCTTCCTTTTACGGTACAGTTCCACCTTTCTTACAGGGTAACTTCTCTGTAAAACTCTGATATACCCCGATATTTACCTGATAATTATCAGGGAGATATGGGAGTTTTTGCCAGATACCATGTTCAAAACTACACACCCTGATGGGTGGAGATGATTATAATCTACAGTTACCAGGAAAGTACATGGTAATATCATTGAAACAAACCACGCTTCCTTTTACAGTACAGTTCCACCTTTCTTATAGGGTAACTTCTCTGTAAAACTCCGATATCACCCCGATATTTACCTGATAATTATCAGGGAGATGTGGGAGTTTTTGCCAGATACCATGTTCAAAACTACACACCCTGATGGTGGTAGAGGATTATAATCTACAATTACCAGGAAAGTACATGTTAATATCATTGAAACAAACCACGCTTCCTTTTACAGTACAGTTCCACCTTTCTTACAGGGTAACTACTCTGTAAAACTCCAATATCACCCCGATATTTACCTGATAATTATCAGGGAGATATGGGAGTTTTTGCCAGGTACCATGTTCAAAACTACACACCCTGATGGGTGGTAGAGGATTACAATCTACAGTTACCAGGAAAGTACATGGTAATATCATTGAAACAAACCACGCTTCCTTTTACAGTACAGTTCCGCCTTTCTTCCAGGGTAACTTCTCTGTAAAACTCCGATATCACCCCGATATTTACCTGATAATTATCAGGGAGATATGGGAGTTTTTGCCAGGTACCATGTTCAAAACTACACACGCTGATGGGTGGTAGAGGATTATAATCTACAGTTACCAGGAAAGTACATGGTAATATCATTGAAACAAACCACGCTTCCTTTTACAGTACAGTTCCACCTTTCTTACAGGGTAATTCACAAGGTTTTACCTGGTAATGTTTTGGAATGTACGTGGTACACATTTTTAATTACTGGGTAAATACCAGTTAATATCTGCATAAATACATGGGGGTTAATGGGTAAATTGTAACTACTGGGTAATTAGAAGGTAATTACTTAGTAAATAGTTGCAAGCAGTGTTGTTTTCGTTAACGATGACGATGAGAAATGATTTCGTTAACGCACTTTTTTTTCACGACTAAAACGAGACGGTGATGAGCAAAGCATAACTCTTTGATGTCGAAAATATGACAAGACGTATTTGTTGTTTTCGTTGACGAGACCAGACGAGACGAAAATGTTAGTGGGTTGGATAAAGGACTATCAAAATGCATCACATTTCCTCCAACTGTGTGTGCAATTTGTCTGCCAAATGCTGAAAATACCAGCAATGCACCTGCATCCTGTCCTTGTTTGGTCACGCCCACCACCAGGCATACACGGGCACAGTGCACACCGGGGCAGCCACACACAGTTCCAATACACGAACACCTTCATGAATATAAAGGCCAAGACGCACTAAAAGCATCAACTGACACACGTCAATTAAAGTTTCTACGGCGCACTGCAGGCTTCGGATTTAAAATTCCAACACCACAGAACCAGCTGTATTTTAGGAAAAGGTTGCTATTTATATGCATCTATTTATTTCTGTAGAATCAATATAAAGAAGAGGATGAGGCAGAGAAGGGGGGTGAGGAAGATGAAGATGAGGATTAATTAATCGGCATGAAGTAATTATGTGTTTAAAAGTACACAAATCGGACTTGGAGTAAAAAAAAAAAAAAAAATCACGCACCACAGAAGTGTACATTTAGGATTCATGATCATAAAAAGTGTTTATATCAAGTCAGCACATCAGTCCATATTCACACGCTCTCTTTCTCTTTCTCTCCCTCTCTCTCTCCCTCCCTCCGTCTCTGCTGTGGATCGTTTTTTTTTTTTTTTTTACCTGGTTTCAGGTGGAGCCGCAGCTCCATCAGCACTCCCTCCCCAAGTCAAACCCAAAGTTTTTTATTCTATTCAGCTCTCCCCAAACACGTATTTCGGGTGCAGAAGTAAAAAGCTCCAAAATCAAAACAAGTTCGAAGTGGGAGCGTCATGGCACTTTGACGCCCGTCAAGATGCTTTCAGTGCGCATTCTGCCATTTAGATTAATGGGTGTACTTGCATAACGCGAGCGTCAGACGCCTTTAGTGCATTTTGGCCCTAATATCAATATTTTAATCTAATCTTTGTGAATGCTAACTAATGTGGGAGTGAGTTCTCATATCAAAATTAACTCACATTTGTTTTTACATGGGAGGACTTCGTAAAGTATGAGCATTGATTCCACTCACAGTTACCACTTCATCTGTGTTTAAAGCACTATTCTTATTTTTACTGCTGTTTTTTTGCTTACTGCTGTTTTTGTTGTTGTTTTTAATACCACACTGTAAAGCACTTTGAGTTGCATGTTATGTATGAAAGGTGCTATATAAATAAAATTATTATTATCATTAGTAGTAGTAGATCAGCAAGTACAGCATGACAGAACTGTATCTTCATGGGTGGGAAAGTCTAGGCTAGTGCTATCAAACTGGTAAGGAATCTGGTTATTATACAAAAGTGTTAAGAGAGTTAACTGTTGCTTTATGAATTGCAACACAACCTGTCAACCTCAATTACAATTCCCTATCTCTGTATTGGCCTAATTTAATGTTTTAAAGTCATTATTTTTTCGACTAAAATTAATGACTAAAACTGGACTAAAACCCTTTTAGTTTTCGTCGACTAAAACTAGACCAAAACTATCAAGGATAGAAATGACTAAAATGTGACTAAAACTAATAAGCATTTCGTCCAAAAGACTAAGACTAAAACTAAATCAAAAAAGGCTGCCAAAAACAACACTGGTTGCAAGTTATCAGGTAAATACTGGGTAATTACAGGTAAATATCAGAGTCATTACTACCCTCACGGTCACTACACAGGTTGATTGGTAATACATAATCTATAATTCCTGGATAAATACCTGGTAGTTTTCAGTATATATCTAGTAAATACCAGGTAACTAGTTCTAGTATTTACCAGGTAAATATCAGGTAACTACCAGGCAAATAAGTGGTAGTTACCAGGTAAATATGTGATCATTTTTGAGTAAATACCTGGTAATTACCAGGTAAATATCTCAGTTATTATCACCCTAACAAAGTCACATATAGACACATTCAGTGGGTTTATAGTCTACAATATGCAATTGCAGGATATCTACCAGGTAATTATTGGGTAAATACCTGGTAGTTGTCAGGAAAATATCTAGTAAATACCAGGTAACTTGTTGGTATTTACCAGATAAATATCAGGTAAATATTTTTAACTACCGGGTTTAAAATCTACAATATACAATTACTGCGTATCTACCAGGTAATTATTGGGTAAATGCCTGGTAGTAGTCAGAAAAATGTCTCGTAAATACTGGGTATTTACATGTAAATACTGGGTAATTACATGGAAAGTACTTGGTAATTACCAGGTAATTACATTTAAAAAATAAAGGCTCTTGTCGTATATTAAAATACACTGGATGCCGTATGATGTTGTGCCTGATTTTCGCTATAGCACCCCCTGGAGTTGATTTGGGTATACACACATTCATGTGGGTAGAATCAGTGCATTGTGCATCAAGATGGCGCCAGGGTGCTCTGCTGGCTGTCTGTCGCTCTGCTTTGTGTTTGCTGTATGTTTAGTGATTTACCTGTTCTGTCAAGAGGTGTCGTCTCTCCTCACCTATGATCACCAGACTCTACTTGAGATTAGAGGCTTCTCCGATCAGCTCAAATATGATCCATTGGTGAACTTTTCTCCACGCCTCAAAGAAATCCCTGCGTTCCTGAGGCATCCTCCACTCCACCCTGCCCTTCAGAGACGCCGGAGAAGACGGGGTAAATGAGGAGGCCTCCGGGTCAGGCTGGAGGCTCACCTAGGGTCTGTTCGTGTGTTGGATTATGGCATTAATCGGTATTTTCTGGATGTTTCCCCTGCCCTGCAATCGTGGAGGGTTAGAGCTCGATGGATCCAGCTGGTGCTCCCTGACGCTAGCGGCTCTAACAGCGTCAGCTGTTCGTTGGGCCCCAATCAGCTGTTGCTGCCTCATACCAGCTGGCGTGCTCAGACCGAGAAACGCGGCGTGGACCGTCGGAACCTCCGCACACTGAAGCATGCTTCACCTTCGGACACTTTTAATCTCCAGTTGGCTTTATTGAATTTGAGATCTGTCACTAATAACACTTTTTTACTGAATGACTTTTTTGCCTCGCGCACACTGGATTTTATGTTTTTAACTGAAACCTGGCTCCATGAAGGTGATCTTGCTCCTTTCTTGGAGCTCCTTCCCCCTGAATGTAGTTTTCTCAGCTCCCCTCGCACCACCGGCAAAGGTGGAGGACTGGCATCCATATTCAAATCCACCTTTCACATCCAGCAGTCTCCAGCTGTCAATGGCTCCAGCTTTGAGCTCCAACTCTTTGAGGTAAAAATCCCCATGACTGTTCTCTGTGCTGTGGTCTATCGCCCACCGAAATTTAACAAAGACTTTATACGGGACTTTGCAAACTTTGTGTCGGGTATTATTCTTGAGTATGATCATGTTTTAATTGTCGTGATTTTAATGTGCATGTCTGCTGTGAGACCAGACCGCTGGTCAGAGACTTTCTGAATCTAATTGACTCTCTTCTCATGCAGTCTGTTTCGGAGCCGATGCACAATAAAGGCCATATTCTGGATCTTGTACTGTCATATGGACTGAATGTACATATAACTGAAATCTGCCACAAATTCTTATCCGACTATATACCTGTTCTGTTTTCCATCTCTCTACCTACACCCTTCAACACGGACTCCTCGCCCGTTCGCCATCTCCGTGTTTTTAATTCTTCAACTCCTCTGCAGTTCTCTGCCGCCTGGAAAGACTCGTATTCTCTGGATGACTTTGGCAACCTCAGTGTGGATGTTTGTATGAAGTTGTTTGATTCTCTCTGTACTGAGATCTTAGACTCCATTGCACCGATGACTTTAATGCGCGTTAAGCCACAGACTGAACCTTGGCTGAATGAGTCCACTTGTGCGCTCAGACGCGCAAGTAGACAAGCAGAGAGAAAGTGGAAAAAGGATCATCTCCAGATTTCTCGGGATCTCCTACGTGTTTGTCTTCTTAATTATCAGCAGGCTGTTAAAGCTGCTAAAGCTTAATATTTTTCCTCACTTGTCTCCAACGCTCACAAACCTCAGGTTCTTTTTAATGCATTTGACTCACTTGTGAACCCTCGTGATGATGTCTCTGTTGAACCGTCTTCTTCTCTGTGTGAGGACTTTTTGCAATTTTTTGTCAATAAGATTTCTGCTCTTAGATCCCCACTCCCTCAGCCTGCTCAGGACCCCTCAATTCCTACAGCAAGCTCAGCTGTTTTTCACCAGTTTGAGCCTGTTTCACTTTCTGCACTCACTGAAATAGTCGAACATCTTCGCCCTGCTAACTGCCCATCTGACAGCATTCCATCCCGTTTGTTTAAAAAGGTTTTCAGCTCAGTTGGGTATTTTATCTTGTTTCTTATAAATCTGTGTCTCAGCTCTGGATGCATTCCATTCATTCAAACATGCCACGGTGCAGCCTCTTTTAAAAAAGAAAAATCTGGATCCCTTGGTTCTTTCTAATTTCAGGCCAATCTCTAAACTTCCATTTATTTCCAAGGTTTTAGAGAAAGTTGTTTTTAACCAACTCCAAGAATTTTTAGATCTGGCCAACATTGGTGAATTGCTTCAGTCTGGTTTTAAGCCTCTTCACAGTACTGAAACAGCTCTTTTAAAAGTTTTTAATGATCTTCTTTTAAACCTTGATTCTGATAACTGTGCCTTTTTAATTTTATTAGATCTCACAGCAGCGTTCAATACAGTGGATCACACTATTCTCCTGGCACGTCTCGAGCACTGTGTGGGCATTAAAGGCTCCGCTCTGGAATGGTTTAAATCTTACCTTGCTGATAGATCCTTCTGTGTGCAGTTGGGGCAGTTTTTCCTCCTCAGTGGCCCCTCTGACCTGCGGGGTCCCCCAGGGGTCAGTTCTAGGCCCTCTACTGTTCTCCCTATATATGCTACCCCTGGGTCGATATTTAGGAAGCATGGTATTCCTTTTCATTGCTTTGCTGATGATGTGCAGGTGTACTTGCCATTAAAGGTCCCCTCCAAGGAATCCCTCCATGCTGTGTTTAATTGCATGAGGAACATTAAAACATGGATGGACCTAAACTTCTTAAAATTAAATGAAAACAAAATGGAGATTGTCCTGTTTGGTCGTCCTGACCTTGTCCAGGTTCTTGCCAGCTCCTTTGGCCCACTAGCACCCTATATAGGTTCCCAGGCCAGAAACCTAGGTGTGATTATTGATGAGGCGTTTAAATTGGACAAGCAGGTCAGCTCTGTGGTTAAGGCTAGCTTTTCTCAGCTAGCCAAAGTCAAACCTTATCTAAGAAGGGCTGATCTAGAAAAGGTTATCCATGCGTTTATTTCATCGCGCCTAGATGATTGTAATTCCCTGTACGTTGGCATTGGCCAATCAGAGCTTAACCGTCTACAGCTTGTGCAGAATGCAGCAGCTTGTCTCCTAACCGGGACAAAGAAACAAGAGCACATAACACCAGTGCTCTCTTCGCTTCACTGGCTTCCGGTTAGGTACAGGATTGATTTTAAGATTCTTTTATTTGTGTTTAAGTCCCTGTATGGACTGGTCCCTGAATATTTATCCGACCTTATTAAGGTGCATCGACCCTCCAGAGCCCTGAGGTCAGCTGACCAGTTAGTTCTAGACGTTCCTCAATCCCTCTTAAAATCTAGAGGAGATCGAGCCTTTGCAGTGGCGGCTCCCACGCTGTGGAACGCTTTGCCTCTGTCTGTGCGGTCTGCGACTAGCCTCTCTATTTTAAAACACGTCTTAAAGGGATAGTAGCATTATTTTTAAGTGGGGTTGTATGAGCTACAAATAGCCCCTAGTACCGTAATTGCAGTAGAAGACTCTCCACACTCCTCCCGTTAGCAAAGCCAGCCCATAGTCCTGCTCAGAGATTTCCAACATACAGTGTTGTGAACGGTCCCAAAAAAACGGCCTATTTTTGCGGCCTAAAGAGGTTTTACCGGAAAAAAATACACAGTTCCATTGTTCACTATAATAAAATTATGCTGGCATGTTGACATCCAAGTTTAGAGCAACTAGCCACAGCTGCCGAAGGCCAATATCACGCAAAGGAATGCGGTGAAAGCTGTAAGGGCTATGGGACACAGCTTTGTTATTGCATCCTGGATAGCAACAACACAAACCATTTTCAAAATGTTTGAAGAGGTTTCACCATCTTCCGTCCTCGAAATCGCAATCAACAATGACTCAAAACAGCTGATCGGCGGAGCACTACAGCGCTCTGCGTAGTACACTGTGTAGTAGGCTGATCAGCGCTAACCCTGGGCGGAGGGATACGTGAGTTGGTTAGGTCCAAATAAAAACTGCGTTTTTCCTGCACTTTGAGGGGCTGAGCATAATTTTATTATAGCGAACAATGGAACTGTGTATTTTTTTTCCGGTAAAACCTCTTTTAGGCCACGAAAATTGGCCGTTTTTTTGGGACCGTTCACAACACTGTATGTTGGAAATCTCTGAGCAGGACTATGGGCTGGCGTTGCTAACGGGAGGAGTGTGGAGAGTCTTCTACTGCAATTACGGTACTTAGGGGCTATTTGTAGCTCATACAACCCCACTTAAAAATAATGCTACTATCCCTTTAAAACCCACCTGTTTACCCTGGCCTTTGGCTGAGTTGAGTCACCTGTTGTTGTGTCTTGTTTTTGTTTTTTCTACCTCTCTGCTTTGTACTGTTTCTGCTTGTATTGTTTATTGGTGCTGATGATTTTATCTTGTAAAGCACTTTGGTTGGCCTTAGGCATTTAAATGTGCTATATAAATAAACTTGACAGCTGAACCTCCCACTGTGGATTATTATAACTCACCTAATCAATCAAACATTCATCACATTGTTGTTGTTACTATTATTATCATTATTTTATTATCATTATTGTAACATCTAGTATTAGTATTATTATTTACATACAGCTTACATATTTATATGTACTACTTTTCCCTACACATACTGTAGTTTTACTATTGATGTTCTGTTACTACTGTTCTCTCTGTCTCTGTTCTTTCTCTCTCTCTCTTCCACCCCTCCCACCTCCCCTCTTTCCTCCCCTTTTCCTCTTTCCCTCTCAACCCGACCGGTGCCGTCAGATCACCGCCCACCATGAGTCATGGATCTGTCCGAGGTTTCTGCCTGTTAAAAGGAAGTTTTTCCTCGCCGCTGTCGCCAAAGTGCTTGCTTATGGGGGAGTTGTTTCAACTGTCGGATGTAAACAAAATTATTGAGTGTGGTCTAGACCTACTCTATTTGTAAAGTGTCTTGAGACAACTTTGTTGTGAATTGGCGCTATATAAATAAAATTTGATTTGATTGATTGATTTGACATTGACATTGACATTGACATTGGAGAAAAATTCACCAGCCGCCACTGCTTGTCTCCCATCTTCCCAGCATTACTGTTGTTGTGCACTTGTATGTGTACCATTGCTGTATATATTGTTGTATATCTTGTTTAAATATTTTTAGACCACTTATTTCTATTTTTTCTACTGTTGTATATAGTTTAATGTATAATGCACATATTTATTTTACTTATAATTTTTCAAATTTATCTCTACATTGGATTTCTATCTTAATTTCTATAGAAAAACAGCATTTAAATAAGTAAATAAATAAATAAATTGCATTTATATCATATTTCTAGCTGCAATGAGTGCCTCCTTCCTAGCCTCCAGCATACACTGGCCTGCCTCGTTCATCCTTGCAACTGAGAGCTCCATAGTTAATGTCTCTATTCAAGAGTGATTCCACTGATGAATAGAGAGATTGGGCCTCATGCAAGAACATTTTTGTATTCTTACCTTAAATTTTTCTCACCTTTTTTGTATGAAGGGTTTGTACGAACACGCCACGTCAGATTCAACAAACGCTTGTAACTCCAGAAAACCGTGTAAATTATGCACCTGTGCGTATTTGAGTGCATGTGCATGAGACTTGTAAATTAACATAATCAACCCCCCAATAATACCATATATGGCTGCGCTTCATGCTCGATATGTCAGAAAGTGTTCATTCATGAGAATGGCATCAAAGAGAAAAAAGAAGCACTTTACGAGTTTCAAGTTTGAAGTCCTGTTTTCAGAGATCCATGAAGGAAAAACTGTCATTTTAACAGCGTCAGCAGTGGAATTAAAAAACCTTCTAAAGCAAATCAACAGGAAAAGCGTGTGCTGTTAATGCCGTGTTACCTGAGGATCGGACTGTCACTGAAATGAAGAGGAAACATCTCAACATGAAAATGACGTCAGAGAGAAAAAAAATTACTCGCCACAGTAACAGTAAGGGGCGATCGGTGACTGCAGTGGGAGGAGAGAGTTAAGGGGAAGTTTTCATCACGGAGACAGAGGACAGAATAAGTGAGGATGTTCACCTGGACAGAGACCTCATAAATCTGCATGAGCAGATATATGGCCAGTACACCTGACAGCAGGTAATAATAGATCATTGAATGAATGATGAGAGGCTTTATATGTAAATTTACAATTATATTATAATTTGAAATGTAGTCAAACAGGATAATGTCAACAAATTATGAAGTGTAATTTATTTTTCACACTCAAAATGTCTTTAAATGAATGAAATATAAAGTCACTGTTGAAAAACTTAGGTTTGTATACCAGCAGACTGACTGCACATGACTCTACGTTAGGTCTGGACAACTTGTAAATTGTATTTGTATTTGAAATAAAACTCAAAATACGAGAAAATTGGTGAATGCCACAAGTTCTCTTAAATCACTCGTATGCACCACTTAAGAACAAATCTGTTCATACGAGCAGTTCTTGCATGAGGGCCATTGCGTGGTGGTTGCCATCTGACAGCCAACATCTTTTTAGCAACAGTAAATGCTGATAGCCACAGCTGTCTTTGAGTATGGTTTACATTTTGCTCAGAATCATCATTCAACAACATAAATTCTGGAAAGCAGTAAATATCCAAGCCACATGCTCCTGTTATCTGTTCCAGGAAATGTTTAAGTGGTGGACATTGCCACATAATGTGTAAAAATGTTTGATTCAAATCACATAAGTTTGGAGAAGTGGTTATATTCATCATGAAACACCATTTTGGTGTCAAATAAGTTTGATATACGAAATTTAAATGTATTAATTTATGATTTGGGTTTGGGGATGAGCAAGAGACATTCCTGACAACTCTGGACCAGTCTATAGATGATTCTGAGCTGTCTTTATTCCATACCTTTACTATGGCTAATGGACTCTGTATATTCTAACAATGTATTGTAAATTACGGAAACATGTCTTTTAGTTAATCGTGATAGTTTCTTAAATAAAACCATTATGGGATGAATGCTGGGTTGCTTGTCACACAGAATATTTGCAGCTTGCATTGCAGAACGTAGCTGCAAATGTAGAAAGAAAGAGTTAGATGACAAATTATGTTTCTCTCAAGTCCTGAAAGCTTCTTAAGTCTTTATCATTCATAATATCTCCTAAGTTATGTATGCATGAATTATATCATTGCAGTGAAATAAATATAAATTGTTGTAAATTGGTGTAAAATATTGGTGTATTAGCATGCCAATTAGATTTCCAGTCACACATTTTTTTCTAATTTCTGAACATTCTGAATTGCACAAACAATCATTTGACCCTACTTCTGTCTACATTTTCTAACAGAAATCTCTGTAAACAAAATGTCATGTATTGAGACTGGGGCCACCAGCTTCTGCTCAATCTCGAGCCAAGGAGTTGAAATACTGTTGTCAAACCAATTTATTAATGGGCAGAGAGAAAGAGCCTGGAAGTACAATCTAAAATTTGGTACTGCTAGCCCTCCTAACTCTCAACTATAGGTATACTGAAATTTGCACATTCTTCTTTACTTATATAGTTCAGAGGTAGCAAAGACAACTTAGCCCAATTTATTTTGTAGCTGGAGACATCGCTAAACTGTTCAAAGATTTTAAGGATACTTGGAAGAGAGTGCTTTATATCAGCAAAAAACAAAAGGATGTCATCATCAAATAACGAAATATAATGCTGGGTTGATTTTATTTTTATTGGTGTAATACTTGGAGACAGCCTGATAGACTTTGCCAATGGCTCCAAGTGATACAATAAATATCACAATGAATAATATTGCTGAGATTGGATCTCCTTGCTGACTGCTTGTACTTATTTCAAAGGGAGGAGAGCATATACTGTCTCTGACTACACTGGCTGAAGGGTTTGCATAAATTGTTATCACCGTATTAACCCTTTAAGGACTGCAATAGTAATGGTTCGCCAGTGCCTAAATTGGTATTTTTGCTCACTGTGATTTCAATTTCTTGGAGTATCTTCAAATTCCTTATACCCCTGTAATCTGCACAATCTAAGCTAAAAGGTTATGTATGTCAATACAGCACAATACTTGATAAAAGTGTTGAGATTCTGTCATAAAAATGAAAAATACAAAAATCGAAAATATTTTTTCATCATACTTTACTTAAAAAAACAGACAAAAAACATTGATCCAAAAGATTTCTAAATGTACAAAAAATGACAAAACATTTCTTAACACTCAACAACTGATTTGAATTATGTACATTGTTTACTTATTCAGATATGTTCATTTTTATGAGCACAGTGCAAAGGCGTTTTCTAAAACAGAAATATCTCCAAAGTGCATACATTTGTATTTATGCTAATTGTGATGTCATGTCATAGATCATTTTAAAATGCTTGGTATTCATAAAATCTGTACAATCTAAGATAAAAGATTATTATATTAACAAAATACACGAAGGCCAACTCAATCACTCAACTTTCTCTCCCTGAAACACAACTTACTCTGCCTGAATCACTCAACTTTCTCACTCTGAATCTCACGACTTTTTCTCTCTGAAACACTCAACTTTCTCAGGAATATCTCCTGCTGACCGCTCCTCTCCTCTTCTCTCCTCTCCTCCGATACTTTGCGCCGCCACCACACGGTGGTGGCAAAGTATCAGAGTTGTTGACCCGCACGTAAAGTGATGTAATGACATCATTAACCTGGTATTTAAGTATACAACATGCTGGAAACAAAGGCAAAAGTCTTAGCTTTCAGTAGCAAAAAGAATGAACGTTTTAGCTTATATAGTTTTTGTTTTATATTAATTTAAACAGGACTATGCTAACAGCGGGAGTGGGCGGGGCCGCCCGCGGGAGGTCCGTCCCCAGAGGGTTAATAAAACTTGACCCCAAGCCCATGTGATTCAGCACAGACCATAAAACGGGCCATTCAAGGCAATCAAAAGCCTTTTCTTTGTCAACTGAAAATATAGCTGACGATGTCAAGCTATCAGAAGCATCCAGGATATATAATTGTTGTAAGTTGTCAGCTGATAGGCACTTTTTAACAAATCCACTCTGATCTGGTTTAATAAAAATAGGCAAGTAATTCATCAGAGGGCTTGAAAGTGTCTTTGAAAACAAATTAATATCTGCATTTAGTAAAGACACGAGACAGTAGTTGGTACGGTTAGAGGGATCCTTGTCCTTTTTTAAAAGAAGTGTTATTCGTGCTGTATTGACATGTCTTCCAAATGACCCTTTCTGTATAGCTGTAGTAAACATCTCTAGCAGGGGTGGTCCTAAGAGGGTCCAAAATTTTAAGTAAACCTCAGGATGGACACCATCCATTCTGGGTGACTTACCCTTATTCATTTTTTTCTAAAGTTCATCAAGAGTTAAAGAGGCTCCTAATTTATTAGCCTCCTCTGCTGATAATGAAGTCAGGTTTAATTTAACATTGAAGCGATATTCCACCCCAGAATTAGTCCACTCAATATGTACTCAACCCTATGCCGATGTGAGGATGGGTGAAGATCTTCAGTTCACAAAACAATCCTGGAGTTTCAGCAGAAAACAGGGTTGCAGCTAATGGCAGTGATTGGAGACCACGGATAAAATGTAAAAAAAAGAACACAAAACAAACGCAAAATGTCACACAAAGTGTCCATGAGCCGCAACATTAAAATTTAACCACAAAAGATGCCATTTACACCATGTTTTTAGCCAAAATGTCAACTGTAGCCTCCCAGGTAGCATGTAAACATGGCGTCAATGTATCACGAGACTTTGTATATCTCGTACATATTAAGTGGATTATCATTCTGGGGTGGAACATTGCTTTAATACCAGCCATATTGTTTTCAACTCCATTCTAGAACCTGCGCACTTACAAGTTGCAGCAAAGTCTGGTAGCTCTCAAAATCTTTGTTATTTTTGTCGCTTTTTATCGGATTTTTTACATCTACTGATGGATATTTCTGTGGAGAGAAGAGTTTATTCAAAAGAAGAGCTTTTTTCATTGAAATGGAGCAAATCTGGAGTATATTACCCTATTCCAGCTGAGATAAGGAGGAGCTTTCGTGGTTGCCATGCTGGTGCAAAGTTAAAGGCAAGGAAATGGAGATACAAGCCCGTTCTGCCATCAGTCATCATGGGGAATGTCAACTCTCTGCCCAACAAAAGTGAGGAGCTGGAGATATTGGTGAAGACTCAGAAAGTGTACTGTGAGTGCAGCCTGATGTGTTTTACTGAGACCTGGTTGAATAATAACATCTCGGATTCCATTGTGGATATACCTGGCTTCACTCTCATACGGTCAGACAGAGATGCAAAGGCTAGTGGCAAGAAAAAAGGACAAGGACTGGCCTTATTTGTGAACCAGAGATGGTGTAATCCTGCACATATTGCTGTCAAGGAGAAGATATGCTGTCCAGATATTGAATTATTGGCGGTTGGAATGCGGCCATATTATGTACCAAGAGAATTTGGTCATATAATAACAATACTTGCGTACATCCCTCCCAAGGCAACGGCTGATGTTCCATGTGAAATTCTGCATGAAATTGTTGCTAGGATACAGACTAAACACCCTGAGGCACTTATAATAATATCTGGAGACTTCAACCATGTTACCCTCTCCTCCCACCTGACTGGATTTACACAATTTGTTAACTGTGCTACAAGAGAAAACAAAACCCTTGATCTGCTGTATGCCAATGTCAAAGAAGCTTACAGAGATACTGCCTTACCACCACTGGGCAGGTCAGATCACAACTTGGTTCTTCTGCAGACCTGTTACAAACCCTGTGTGCAAAGGGAACCTACAACTACACTCACTGTAAGGAAATGGACACCTGAGGCTAGTGAGGCTCTAAAGGACTGCTTTGAACGCACTGATTGGGATGTGCTTCTGGAAACAGATGAGAACAGTATGGACATTGATAGACAGGCTGATTGTTTCACTGAGTACATCAACTTCTGTAGAGACACAGTCATACCTACAAAGACTGTACGCTGTTTCCCCAATAACAAACCCTGGATCACAAGTGACATAAAGGCAATCCTCAATCAGAAAAAGGAAGCTTTTAGAGAGGGTGACAAAGAACAGCTCAAACAGGTGCAACATGAGCTGAAGAAGAGATTGACGATGGCAAAGGTGGAATACAAAAAGAAGATAGAGAAGAATTTACATCATAACAACATCCGTAAGGTGTGGAGAGAAATAAATACCATCTCTGGCTACAACAAAAAGAAAAGACAGCCAATCATGGGTGATGTGGAAAGAGCTGATGAACTCAATCAGTTCTTCAACAGGTTTGACACTGAGGTCACATCCCATTCCACTGCCGCTCCTCCTCCTCCTCCTCCTCTTCAACATGTGGGCATCTCCACCATGGCTCCTCTTCAACAACATCTGGGCATCTCCATCATGGCTCCTCCTCCTCCTCCTCCCCCTCCTTCTCCACAAGTGTGTTCCTCCACCATGCCTCCTCTTCAACAACATCCGGGCATCTCCATCATGGCTCCTCCTCCTCCTCCACCACAAGTGTGTTCCTCCACCATGGCTCCTCTTCAACAACATCTGGGCATCTCCACCATGGCTCCTCCTCCTCCTCCTCCACAGGTGTGTTCCTCCACCATGCCTCCTCTTCAACAACATCTGGGCATCTCCATCATGGCTCCTCCTCCTCCTCCTCCTCCACAAGTGTGTTCCTCCACCATGGCTCCTCTTCAACAACATCTGGGCATCTCCATCATGACTCCGCCTCCACCTCCTCCTCCACATGGGTACATTTCCGTGACTGCAGCTACTCCTCTTCACACACACTGTTCCTCCACCCTTGTTTGTCACTGAGACAGGGGTGAGGTTGAAGCTCGGGAGACTTTGCTCTGGGAAGGCAGCTGGCCCAGATGGTGTGTGTCCAAGGCTGCTTAAAGACTGTGCTACCCAACTGTGCCAACCTCTTCACAAAATCTTCAACCTGAGTCTACAGCTGGGGCGGGTGCCGGCTCTGTGGAAAACATCTTGTATTGTCCCGGTACCAAAAAGAAAATGTCCAGCTGAACTAAATGACTACAGACCGGTGGCCCTTACTTCACACATCATGAAAACCCTGGAGCGGCTGATTCTACGTCTTCTGAGGCCTGAGGTCAAAGACAAACTCGATCCCCTGCAGTTTGCCTACAAAGAACACATTGGAGTGAATGATGCAGTACTCTACATGCTCCACCGTTCCCTCTCTCATTTGGAAGAATCTGGCGCTTATGTAAGAATTATGTTTTTTTGACTTTTCAAGCGCATTTAATACCATCCAACCCAACATACTCAAAAACAAGCTCATAGAGATGGGAGTGGTTTCTTCCTTTGTCTCCTGGATCACGGATTACCTGACAGAAAGGCCACAGTTTGTCAGGTTGGGGAACTGTTTTTCTGGGACATTAATGAGCAGCACAGGGGCTCCACAAGGGACTGTCCTGGCTCCATTCCTGTTCACATTGTATACAGCAGACTTTAAATATAACTCTGAGTCCTGCCACATCCAGAAATACTCAGATGACACTGCTATTGTAGCTTGTATAAGGAATGGACAGGAATCTGAATATAGGGATTTGATAAAATCCTTCAGTGACTGGAGTCATAAAAACTGCCTCATACTAAACACCTCAAAGACAAAGGAAATGGTCATTGATTTCCGTAGATCCAAGCCCCCTCTTCAGCCTGTGAACACTTGTGGAGTGGACATCGAGGTGGTAACAAACTATAAATATCTTGGTGTACACCTGGATAACAAGCTGGACTGGTCCCTTAACACAGATGCACTCTACAAAAAGGGGCAGAGCCGCCTCTTTTTCCTAAGAAAGCTCAGATCTCTAAACATCTGCAGTAAGATGCTGCAGATGTTTTATCAGTCTATTGTGGCAAGTGTTTTATTTTATGCTGCAGTCTGCTGGGGAGGAAGTTTGGGAAAAAAGCAAGCAAGGAGGCTGGATAAGCTTGTGAAAAAGGCTGGCTCTGTGATCGGAGTAAGGATGGACTCTCTGGAGGAAGTTGTGGAGAGAGACACAATGAGGACGGTGGAGGCCATCCTAAACAACATGGATCATCCACTGCATAACACCTTGATGGACCAAAGAAATAATGGTGGTGGAAGGCTTCTCTCTCTACGTTGTAGGACAGAGAGATACAGAAGATCTTTCATACCAACTGCCATCAGACTCTATAATTCTTATACAAATAGATGAGACTCATCTATTTGTCTACAGACAAATGAATTTCCCCTTGGGGATCAATAAAGTATTTCGTATTCGTATTTGTATTCGTATTGGTTTAACAAAAAGTAATCAAATTCTACCAAGGGCTGCAATCAATTATAACATAAATTGAGGCATCTCACAGCTTTAATAAATTCTACCTTCATATTTGCACACAATGTAATAAAACAAAACAAGGAAGATCCTATTTCACCCCCTTACCCAGATGCACATCTTCCCTATGTCCCATCTAGTTATCCTCCCTCCCTTCCACCCCCGAAACCCTCCCTGCTTCCCACACCCTACTTTATCCTTGCAGGGTTGTAGCATAGTGGCGATAAGACAGCCCCCTCCTGATAGATCCTACACTTTTAGTACACATTGGACTTATTTAGATATACATTTTCCCCTATATTCCATAAGTTAAAAAAAGAAAGAAAAAAAGAAGAGTGACAGACGAAGATCTGAAAAGGATCAGAAAGAGGAACAAAATAAACAACTTTACGAGTACTATAATGATATTGATTAGTGAAAAAAAGGAGGAAAGCCTATTAACACAATCTGTTTTACACAGAGCTACTTCATAATGTGTAATGTGTCGGTCTCTGTCTCCCAGTTCCTTCCTGTTCTTCTGCTGCAGTGATTTTCCACTCTCCCTCCCTCTGCTCCACTCTACCTGCCAGTCACGCCCACCTTCTCACGCCAACTCCCCTCACCTGCTGCACAGCTGCAGCTCATTCTCCTATCAGTCCTGTATATAAGCCTCACTAACTCTCCTGTCTTTGCCAGATTGTTCTACTGCATTCATGTGAGACTTTCCAGCATTCACCACCTACCTGATCTCCTGTTGTCGACCCTGCCTGTCCCCGACCTGCTCTCCTCGTCTGCCTCCTTCTGTCTCCGACCACGTGCTCAGCCCCGGCGTCCCTGTCTTCTGTCTGCTCTCCTGGCTTCGACTCCTCCGCCTGGTCTCGGCTCCTCCGCTGTTTGCTCCCCATCGATGCCTCTGCTTCTTCGGTGTGCTCTCCTGGCGTTGACTCCTCCACTTGGCCTCGGCTCCTCTGCTGCTCGCCCCTCGTCGGCACCTTGGCACCATCGGCTGGTTCTTCTGGCTCTGGACACCTTGCCTCAGCTGTCTCACCCACAGTAAGCCCCTTCCGTTCGGCTTAATCCCTTCCTCAAGCCTGAAACCCAGAGACTGTGTGTGGGCTGTTAGCCTGAAGTTTGAACTGTTTGCTGAGTTTATTCACCTGCTCAAGTTCCTGTTTTGCTGCTGAGTAAATAAAGGTCATGACCAACTGTTCCAGATTTCAAGACTGCTGCATTTGGGTCTTACATACACTCGTTACAGTACAATCTGGCCAAGCATGGACCCAGCGCACTCGTCATCCCCTCAGGCTTGCTTGAAGCGGGTGGAGGGAATGCTCCAGCACCACGAGGCACAGCTAGCTTCCAACGCAGCGGAGGCTCGGCAGACAGTGTCAGCTCTGGAGCAAGCGCTAACTTCTTTAGCCACCCCGGTCCAACAGCTAGCGGCCACCATGTCACAACAGGCCGCTCCCGTTTCTGCTCCAGTTCCCCTTCCTCCAGCTCCCCCACTAGGCTCTGCTCCCGAGCCCCGGGTGGGAACCCTGGAGTGTTATTCTGGGGACCCCAAGGGCTGCAACCCGTTCCTTACGAACTGTTCTATTCTGTTTGCTCTGCAGCCCCACACCTTCACCTCAGAGGCGGCGAAGGTTGCCTTTACCATCAACCATCTGACTGGCAGAGCACGCCTGTGGGGAATGGCAGAATGGGAGAGAGGCACGCCGGCCTGCTCCTCCTTCCAGGCGTTCGCTGTTTTCGGACCTGTTTCTCTGGGCCCCGATGCCACCAGGGGACTCATGGGCCTGAAACAGGGGAGCCAGACTGTTGCTGATTACGCCATTGACTTCTGCAACCAGGCCCGTATCAGTGACTGGAACTCAGCGGCCCAGTGCGACGCCTTCCTTCATGGGGTAGCACCATACATCAAGGATGAGCTGGTTTCCTTCGACCTTCTGCCCTCCCTCGACGGACTCATCGAACTGACATCTAGGCTGGACAGACACATCCAGGCGAGGAGAAGGGAGCTATGCCAGGCAGGGGTGGACCGCCGGCCATCTGCCCGCTTGCGGGGGCCCCCAGCCGCCTCCAACCTGCTCTCTGAAACCCCATCCAGGGGTGCCGAACCCATGCAGGTGGGATGCACCAGCCTAACGCCAGAGGAGTGAGAGCGACGACGCCAAGGGAACCTCTGTCTCTACTGCGGCCAGGCTGGACACTTCGTCTCCTGCTGCCCAGCAAAAGGGAGGGCTCAGCAGTAAACAGGGGTGTCCTGCTGAGCCAAACCCAAGACTGTCCCTTGCTCACGACCCTTGTTTCACATTCAGCTTCTGTTGGCGAGGGGCTCCCATACCCTTGCTACCTTCATAGACTATGGGGCAGATGTCTGCCTGATCGACGAGGAGCTCGCCTTCCAGCTGGGGATCAACCAGGTCCCCCTGCCACATCTGGTTCCTGCCAGCGCCCTGGACGGCCATCTCCTGGGGACCGTCACCCATCAGACCACGGCCATCCACATGCTCCTGTCTGGCAACCATCATGAGACCATTCAGTTTCACGTTCTGAAGTCACCACGTCTCCCGCTGATCCTTGGCTACCCCTAGCTCCGTCATCACAACCCCCATATCAACAGATCGACGGGGTCCATTTTGGGGTGGAGTTCCACATGCCATCAGGTCTGCCTCAAACAAGCGGCAGCACCTCAACTGTCTGCCAGCTCCAGTCCAGCTCTTGACCTGTCCAGGGTGCCCACCAAATACCACGATTTCCGGGAGGTGTTCAGCAAAGCCAAGGTGACCTCCCTGCCCCCTCATCGACCATACGATTGTGCCCTAGACCTTCTGCCCGGCACGTTGCCCCCCAAGGGTCATCTCTACTCCCTGTCTGCACCTGAAAGAAAGGCCATGGAACTCTACATCAATGATGCTTTGGCTGCCAGAATTATTCATCCCTCCTCGTCACCTGCTGGGGCTGCATTCTTCTTCGTCGAGAAGAAAGACAGGTCCCTGAGATCCTGCATCGACTACAGGGGCCTAAACGACATCACCATCAAGAATCGCTATCCCCTGCCACTCATTGCCTCTGCCTTCGAGTTGCTTCAGGGGGCCGTGATCTTCACAAAGCTGGATCTCCGCAACACCTACCATCTGGTCCAGATCCGGGAGGAGGACGAGTGGAAAACAGCCTTCAACACGCCCACAGGACATTACAAGTACCTGGTCATGCCTTTCGGCCTCACCAATGCCCCGGCCGTTTTCCAGGCACTTATTAATGACATTCTGAGAGACATGCTCAACAAGTTTGTGTTCATTTACCTGGACAACATCCTGATCTTCTCCCGGTCTAAGGAGGAGCATGTGCATCATATCCAGGCTGTGCTCCAACGTCTGCTGGAGAACTCTCTGTTTGTGAAGGCCGAGAAATGTGAGTTCCACGCCACCTCCGTTTCATTCCTGGGGTACATTATTGGTCAAGGCAGCATGGAGATGGACCCCACCAAGGTCTCTGCCGTCACCTCCTGGCCCATCCCCGATTCTCGGAAACAGCTGCAACGATTCCTGGGGTTTGCCAACTTCTACCAGAAATTCATCCGGGGTTACAGCACCATGGCCGCTCCACTCACCGGTCTCACCTCCTCCAAGGTTCCTTTCCGCTGGTCCCAGGCGGCTGAGGAGGCATTTCAGAACCTCAAGGCCCGGTTCACGTCTGCCCCCATTCTCCTGGTTCCTGACCCCGAGAGGCAGTTCGTGGTGGAGGTGGATGCCTCCGATGTGGGGGTGGGAGCCGTCCTCTCTCAACGGTCAGCTGAGGACCAAAAACTGCATCCCTGCGCCTTTTTCTCCCGGTGTCTGTTTCCAGCAGAAAGAAATTATGACATTGGGAACTGGGAACTGTTGGCGGTAAAGCTGGCGTTGGAGGAGTGGTGCCACTGGTTGGAGAGAACAAAATTGCCCTTCTTGGTCTGGACTGACCACAAAAACCTGGAGTACTCTGTTCGGCCAAGAGACTTAACTCCCGTCAAGCCCGGTGGTCATTATTCTTCACCAGATTCAACTTCTCCTCTCCTATCGGCCGGGCTTCCACAACGTCAAGCCAGACACCCTGTCTCGCCAGTTCGTGGGGAAGGAGGACACCGCCCCTAACCCTGACACCATCCTCCCTGCTCCCTGTCTGGTGGCTTCCCTCTCCTGGGAGGTGGAGGAGCGGGTAAAAGCCACCATGGAGAATCAGCCGGGTCCCAGTTCCTGTCCCCTCGACCGCCTATTTGTCGCTCAGGATTTGAGGTCTGACATCCTGCAATGGGCCCACGGCTCCCAGCTCACATGTCACCCAGGCATTCGACGCACCAAAGAGGTCCTGCAGCGACAGTTCTGGTGGCCCACCTTGGAGGAAGACACTAGGGAGTTCGTCAATGCCTGCCCGATCTGCAGTCAGCACAAATCCTCTCGTCAGGCCCCTGCTGGTTACCTGCAACCGCTGCCAGTGCCACATCGGCCCTGGTCCCATATCTCCTTGGACTTTGTTACCGGTCTGCCACTGTCGGGTGGATACACTACTATCCTGATGGTGGTGGACCGGTTCAGTAAGATGGCTCACTTCGTGCCCCTACCCAAGCTCCGGTCGGCCAAGGAGACCGCCGAACTTGTCCTGCAGCACGTTTTCCTGCTCCACGGCTTCCTGTCTGATGTGGTCTCAGATCATGGCCCCAGTTCACATCAGTATTCTGGCGTGAGTTCTGCTGTCTCATTGGGGGCCACCACCAGCCTGTCCTCCAGTTACCATCCTCAATCTAACGGCCAGTTGGAGAGGATGAATCAGGAGATGGAGACGGCACTCCGCTACATGGCTTCCAAACGTCCCTCGACTTGGTCCAAACAGCTGCTGTGGGTGGAGTATGCCCACAACACCTTGACCAGCTCTGCCACAGGTCTGTCACTCTTCCAGTGTGCCTACGGCTTCCAGCCGCCACTGTTCCCGGCTCTGGAAAAGGAGGTTTCCTGCCCATCTGTTGAGGCCTTTATCCGCCGTTGCCACCAGACCTGGGCCCAGGCTAGAGCCGCTCTCCTAAGAGCCGCTGACCATTACTCCACAGCTGCCAACCACCATCATTCCAGGGCACCCACTTACCTGGTGGGCCAGAAGGTGTGGCTCTCAACCTGGGACCTCCCCCTGAGGGTGGAATCCAAGAAGCTGGCTCCTAAATTCATCGGGCCATTTGCCATCGAGAAGATCATCAACCCTGCGGCCATCAGACTCAAGCTGCCCCGCACCATGCAGATCCATCCCACCTTCCACGTTTCCAAGATCAAGCCAGTGAGAGTCCGTTGATGCCTGCTTCTCAGCCACCACCTCCTCCCCGGATCATTGACGGGGATCCTGCCTTCTCGGTTCGCCGCCTGCTGCGTTCCCGTCACCGTGGGAGGGGTCTCCAGTACCTCGTCGACTGGGAAGGATACGGCCCTGAGGAGAGGTCGTGGGTTCCGGCTCACCACATCCTGGATGCTTGGCTCAGCCGGGAGTTTCATCGTCACCACCCTGACCAGCCCTCTAGGGCCCCCACTGCTGGAGGGGGCGCCAATGTAGAGACTCTGTCCTCCCTGTCATCTGAGGCATCCGGCGACGAAGAAGATGAGGAGGGGCCGTCCTCGGGGGGGACGACTCACCGATCGAGGAAGAGGAGGCTGAGATGGATGTCTCGGATGAGTTTTAGCCCTCCTCCAGACCCCCTCCACCCACCCGGCTCAGCTTGGACTGTGTTTTTTGGGACGTCAGGGTCCGTCCTAGGGTTGAGCCGGATACTCGTTTCAGACACTGCCTCCACTCCGGTCGTTTTTTTGTTGTTTTTTTTTACCGTCTGCTTGCTCTTAGTTTGGCTGGTGATATAAAGTCAGTTGGAAAACTTTGAATACAGTGAACAAGGCTGACATTATTTCCCTGTTTGCCATCACTGGATGTTTGCATGAATCACCAAGTTTACACAGATCATTAAAAAATAAACAGTCTTACAGACCACTTACACACATACACACATATAGCTGAACACACAAAGTAGCCTATATTAATATTTTTATTGTATATGGCTGCATGCAGTATCTGACACTTTCTCACTGCAGTTCATAAAAATAAATATAATAGTTCCTTTACTATTGTGATCAAAAACATTGAATCTCAATTCTGAGGCTGTTCTGTAAATATTCATTCATACACTTAAGAATATTCATGTTCTGAGTTCATAAAAAACTTGTTCTGTAAATAGTTCTCTTACTTTTGTGATCAAAAACATTGATTTGAATCTCAATTTTGAGGCTGTTCTGTAAATAGTTTTCAAATAAACAATAAATATAGCAACTTCTGATCAACCCATATCGATTTCAGACTTAAAATAATGTACCGATTTAAGCCCCACCTGTTTCCGGTTAAACCACGCCCACTCATTGTTTAGGCCCCGCCCACTCCGAGTACAGATATGGATACAGATAATTTAGATGGTTGAACAGATACAGATAGTGGTGTACTCGCTCATCCCTAGTCCGTCCCTTGGGGGTGGGGCGGGGGTCTGTCTCCCCATTCCCTCCTGTCCTTCTGCTGCAGTAATTTTCCACTCTCTCTCCCTCTGCTCCACTCTACCTGCCAGTCACGCCCACCTTCTCACGCCAACTCCCCTCACCTGCTGCACGGCTGCAGCTCATTCTTCTATCAGCCCTGTATATAAGCCTCACTGACTCTCCTGTCTTTGCCAGATTGTTCTACTGCATTCATGCGAGACTTTCCACAGACTCACCACCTACCTGATCTCCTGTTGCCGACCCTGCCTGTCCCCGACCTGCTCTCCTCGTCTGCCTCCCAGTGAACTTACCTGCCTTCTGTCTCCGACCACGTGCTCAGCCCCGGCGTCCCTGTCTTCTGTCTGCTCTCCTGGCTTCGACTTCTCCGCCTGGTCTCGGCTCCTCCGCTGCTTGCCCCTCGTCAGCACCTTGGCACCATCGGCTGGTTCTTCTGGCTCTGGACACCTTGCCTCAGCTGCCTCACCCACAGTAAGCCCCTTCCGTTCGGCTTAATCCCTTCCTCAAGCCTGAAACCCAGAGACTGTGTGTGGGCTGTTAGCCTGAAGTTTGAACTGTGTGCTGAGTTTATTCACCTGCTCAAGTTCCTGTTTTGCTGCCGAGTAAATAAAGGTCATTACCAACTGTTCCAGATTTCAAGAGTGCTGCATTTAGGTCTTACATACACCCGTTACATAATGTGTGTAATAAAATAAAATATAATCTTGCCTTATCCATTCCATTGCTTGCTTCTTCCAGTTTCAGTCCAAAAGATTAATATCAGTTTATATTTAAGGAGCTAATAAACGGGGCTCAGGTTTATAAGTCCTCATACAGTTCGTTATCAGGCTATCCTTTTTTTCCTGTTACATATTGTCCGTTTCTTCATCCGATTGAATTTGATAGTTTTCTCATATAATCCCTGCGCCTCTTCTAATGAAGGAAAAATCTGTGTTTTGTCTTAGTCCATGAAGATCAGCTTGGCCAGGCAGAAAAAATCCACTTCTGATGCTCAGTTTTCACAGGCTCAATCGCCGCTCCTTGAACGAGTCTCTCTGTTTCCTGATGTCTGCACTCAGGTCCGAATGCTGATTCTTTTCCCCCTGTACATCAAAGGTGCATGTTGTGCTGCTAGATGGATAATTGTCATTTTCAGCTCGGAGCGATACAGTTGCACAATCATGCACCTTGAGAGCGTGTATGGTGGGCCGTAACTGCAGGTGATATGGGATTCAATTTCTCCTTCCCAAGCCGGCATTGTTATGTTGTTTATAAAAGACGAAGTGAAATGTCATGTGCACCTTGATCCAGTGCTGCAGTATTTGTTGGAAAAATGTAGAATAGGTCCTTAATAAGTCCTCAATTAATTCAATAAATGCAGATCCTCAGGACGCCGTCTCATTCATTCTGTGCCACCAGAACTGGAAATAACAATGGGTACAAATCTTGAGAGAATTTATCAAGTGGCCAATATTTTTAATGTGGCAGGCTGCCACAAATAAAACACTGTATTCACTCAGTCACAGAAAGCAGCTGAAACAGTTTGTTGACCTGCAGTGCTGGAAAAAGTACTGAAAAAGATCCTACTTAAGTAAAAGAAATAATACGAATATGTAAAAATAATTAATTACATGTAAAAATCTTGCATGTCCTACATAATACACGTATTAAAGTACTGTAACTTAACTTTTACTGTAGTACCTTACTTTGTACTTTATATGTGAAAGTAAAGGTAGTAATGTCTGCAGAAAACACAAACAGAAGATGTAGGTCACTTTTTCAACCAAAAAAGTCACCACAATGCTTTGTTTACATGTTAAAATAGCTTTTTTTTTTTCAAAAAGTTGTTGTTCATTGAAGAGACCTGTCTTATTTTCTTTGTGGAATATATTTATATATCTATACAGTGCGCATGCGCCGACCGGCAGCATGCAGCCTGTTACAGTCGCTCCTGATTGTTTTGTCTCTATTTTCCAAACTTTAGCTATCCTCTTTTTTATGATTGCCTGACTTTTTGTAAGCAACTTTGTTAAGCTGTGCCCTCTCTAAACATGCTGGTAGAGAGAGTTTTTGATCTGTTTTTTCGCAGTGGAAGTACTTTTTTCACTCAGCCGGGCCATTGTTTGTTGACATTGTTGCCTAGCAACTCCATGCCGGAGGGATCAGCTGATCACTCTTAAGCTAGCCGGCTTTGCGGCCAGATCAACAAGCATACCTGAAGAGCTCTGGATACGGACGCACAGAGGATGCAGAAGAGGAATGAAGCTATGGAGGCTTATTGAGAAGAGGAAATACAAGCTGTGTCCCCCTTCTCTCATCATGGGCAACATGAGGTCACTGGCTAATAAGATGGAAGCGCCAACAGCACTCGCCAGGAGTCAGAGGGAGTACCGGGAGTGTAGCCTCATGTGCTTTATAGAGACATGGCTGCACCAGGACATACCGGACAACAACGTCTCCATCAGCAGCTTTCAGACTGTTCGGGTTGACCGGGATTGCACCAAGAGCGGTAAGTGCAAAGGAGGGGAGCTGGCCGTTCTACTCAACAACCATTGGTGTAATCCTGGTCACATTACCATCAAGGAACGAATCTGTTGCCCGGACATTGAACTGTTGGCTGTTGGACTCAGGCCGTGTTGTTTGCCATGGGAGTTTTCACTTGTTGTGACCGTGTACGTCCCTCCCTCTGCCAACCCGACGTGGGCGTGTGACGTCATTCACTCCGCCATAGCCCGTCTCCAGACTCAAGACCTGAGTGCATTCATCGCCATCTCGGGTGACTTCAATCACGTCACCATGGCAACGACACTTTGTTGTTTTTACACTAGTACGTTAACCACTGCTGTATATATTTGTACATATTGCTTTATATAATATGCTGTACATATTTTTAATATTTTATTTTTATTCCTTAAAGTTTTATCTCTACATCATATGTCTATCTTAATTTCTATATTTTATTTTTCTATAATCGGTGCAACTGTAACACTAACAATTTCCCCCGGGGATCATTAAAGTATTTCTGATTCTGATTCTGATTACTATTGCTATAGTGAATATATTACTATAAAGCAGAAGTAATTTAAGTAAAAAAGTAAAAAATTGCAGAGCATGCAATATTTTTTATCCGATTACTCAATTAATAATAATCGATAGATTACTTGATTACTAAAAGAATTGATAGCTGCAGCCCTAGTCTGGACCCTTGCCTGAGACCAATTTGCCATGGGAGTCCCTACCAGGAGCACTCGGCTCCTGACAATACAGCTCCCAGGTTCATAGGGACACACAAACCTCTCCACTACAATAAGGTGATGGTTCCCCAGAGAGGTGACAAAGTAATGTGGTGAAAATTGGCTAGCACTTCTTGCCTTTGTTGGTTGGATTGGATTGGTTTAGACATTAGGACTGATTGGTTAGGGTAAGAATATCAAGGTAAGCCAATCAGAGGCAGAGCAGGGCAGGTCATGACTTTGCCCACCTGGGAAAGAAATTTGGGCTGCATTACAAATTGCACTTTTTCTTTTCACTTTTAGTATTTACTGAGGCTGTCTTTACAAAGTATTTATGCAATTATGACATACTACTTTGTCAAAACATTGCACTTTCTCTCTTGCTCTTACATGTATTACAGCCTGCAGTAAAAGAGAAAAGTGTGCAATTCCAAATGGGTTGGGAGTGGCTCAGTGGGTTGGGAGTGGTCAATGTGATGTATTTTCTGCTGCACAGAGGATTGTGGGTTGGAATAACCAAAAAAAACATCCTGACATGTATGCTACAAAATGCTGTTGGATGCAGTAGGATATCCTGGTATTGTTGGCATACTGCATTTGACATACTAGGCACTGGGGTGTACTCATTTTTTTTTTTTTTTCTGGCAAACTAAAAAGATGGTAGTATGGGTATTGAAACACACATCTGTGGCCCTGTGTGAAAGAACCATAATTTAGTGCCTAATAGATGCCTTTATTTTATCCAGATCAAACTGCATGTTTTAGAATGTCCTTCTATTGTTACTAGTCCAAGACAACCCTAACCCTAACCTAACACCTGTGCAGTAATCCTGCTGTTTAATCAGCAGGTCTATTTGCCACACCTGTCACATGGCTAGATTACTGTAGCAAAGGAAAAGTGCTCATTAAAATGGATTTCAACAAATTTGTGAACAAAATTTGAGAGAAATAAATCTTTTGTGTGCATAGCAGAAATCTGAAATCTTTTACTTCAACTCTAATTGTAGGTCAGTATAAAGTTTATGCAATAGCCATGTACAGCCATGTGGAATACTGAGTACTGAATAAACTGATCAGCCACAAAATTTAAACTATTGACAGTTTAAGTTAATAACATTGATCATCTTGGCAGCTTTCAATGGGTGGGATATGTTAGGCAGCAAGAGAACAGTCAGTTCTTGGACTCGATGTGTTGGAGGCATGAAAAATGGGCAAACTTCAGGATCTGTCCAGTCTGATCTCAGAGAACAGCTACTGTAGCTCAAATTGCTTTAAAGGTTAAAGGAAAAATTGATGTTGATGTCCAATCAGTTTTGATGGTAAATGTAGTCAACTAAAGCAATACATTCCTCAGTGATGCTATACTGACCAAGTCACTGAGTTTTCGTGTTCATGGAGCCACGCAGCTGTGCTGGGTTTTATTTCAGCACCCAGATAAATGAGTAAGAGCATCCCCATCCTGCGTGAGCAGCGCTGCTCACATGCGTCACAACCAGCTGCAGCCACACTTCATCTCAGTGATTTTTTTCTACATGCAGCACACAGTTCTCTGTTGAAAGTTATATCAGCATTATATCAGCAACATGACACCTCTCACTACAGTTTCAGTGTCTATATCTGTAGAATATGTTAAAACATGAAAAAATTCAGGTGCAAGGCAGAGTTTTTCTTTCTCTTTTCTCCTTCTCTGTCTCTGTGAATGAATGGGAAAACCACTGATTGCCCTCTGATTACAGCTCTTTTCTTGTTGTCAAAAGTCTTCTGCAAACTCAGTGTTCAGCAGGCTTTCAGCAGCAGCCCCGCAAGAGAAATGCAGCCTGTGTGGACTCCACAGGTGTACAACTTGCAGCACTTCAGTGAGGTAGCATCACATATGGGTACATGCAACAACAGATTCTGCAGCAGGGTAACTGTTTTCTGATAACATATCATCAACACTTACTAGACATCTACATAAAAACTGTTGAATTTTCCATTGAATGCTGGCTATGATGCAAATGTCACAGAGCACACAGTGCATTGCAGCTCGCTGGGTATAGGGGTGCGTAGCTGCAGACTGGTGCCCATGTCCAGTGCCCAAGGTTCCCACAATGGGCATGTGACCATCAGAAATGGACCATGGAGTGATGGAAGAAGATCATCTGGTGCTGATTTGGCCTCCAAATTCCCAGATCCCCAGAAGCAGGGATACTCACGTATTTTGCCCGAGGGCCACCTAGACAAAATGACAAGAGGCAGGACAGTTAACCAACAAACATAAAATGAAGAATAAAATGAATAAAATTAAATGTAAAGAAATATTCTTTATTTTAAAATTCACTGACTTTTATTAACTGAATTAGCTTGTTGCAAGGATTGACATAAATCAGATATTTTATGGTTTTAATGACTGCAGCTGCATTTATTATTAAACGGTAATGGTAAGATTTGAAAGAGTTCATACATTAAACAGCTTTCATCATTGCAATCACTGAAACATCTGAAATGACACAAACATAAACCATGCACATGACTACTGTACTACAGAGACAGAATGAATAGATACTTATAACTCTTTTACTATGAAATACACACTTATGGGATCAGAATCCACATTTCTGTGTAACTTTTTCCTGACTAATAGCTTCACACAAGGATCACCCTTTTCTGTTATTAACACCCTATCCTAAAAGGATCTGCTACTAATGGCTTGGTGCCAGGTACCAGGTACCAGAGGACACCTTCAGAAGTCTTGTTGAGTCCAGGCCTTGATGGGTCAAGGCTGTTTTGGTGGTACAAGAGGAACTTACAAAATATTAGGAAGGTGGATTTTTTTTAATGCTGTGGCTGATCAGTGTATGTCTGACTTGTGTATTGCATTCAGCGTTTCAGGAAATGCAGTGCTAAGCTCAAGGCAAATTTCACCATGGGGGTATTAATGCACATTCAATTATGTTCCAAATGATTAACCAATAAATAGAAAGAGTAACCAGTAGTTAGAGCAATTCAAACCCAAACAAGCACAATTTTTTTGTGAAAAAATAAAAATTACATTAAAGATAAGAAAATGGTTATGATTAGGGCTGCACGATTTGGTAAAAAAGTCATATCGCAATTCTTTTGACTGAAATTGCAATTGCAATATTCAATACAATCAGTGAAAATGATCAGTTTTGCATTAAAAATTTCATGTTAACTGAAAAAAATAAAATAAAATCATGGTGATGTGATATTTACTGAGGTCTGAACCAAACAGAAATGTTTTTTAGGCCAGGTCATCTATGCAGCACTACAGTACCTCATTATAATTCTGTTTTTTCATACATATTTCCTTTTTCAAAAACTTGTGATTTGGTTCCGGTTCTTTGGTTTGGATATTGCGCTTGGTGATATTGCAATTTTAATGTTATTACAATTGTGATTAATTGTGCAACACTAGTCATGATTTGCCAATTTAACACCTGATCTGAACTATAACTCAGTTACCTCCTACTCACTGTTTTTCATTGTTGCAGGCTGATTTTGTGTTTGTGTGAAGTGACTTGAGGACACTGAGCAGGTTCTCAGTTTGGTTTTATTGAAGCCACACAGTCAGTTCATGGCTGCCCTGACAGATACTATTGCTGCCCTGCAGAAACTCTCATCTGCTGTGTGAATACGTCTATGTGTGTGTGAGTGAGTTCAACATTGTAACTTTATCAACACTTCAAAGACTTCATGATTCATCTCAGGTCATGGAGCCTTGCGGCATCAAATAAGTTAAAAACAGCAATATGACTAAACACAGTTACAAAACAATAAATAATCAACGGAAATGCTGTACACACTGTAAAACCAGATCATCACCAGCAGGTTAAACATGTTACACTTCGCATGTTGGTTAATTAAAAGAAAAATCACAGGTTTTACTGAACAATATGAACAAAATATACAGGATTATGTTCAGGCAATCCTCTCAGGAAAAAGCACTAATACTGACAAAGCGCTCTCTCTCTCTCTCTCTCTCCCTCTCACACACACACACATACACACACACTACCACACACTTTCCATTTACACAGTATATACACAGGCTTTCTCATCAAACACTACCAACCTAGGTCTCCTACTCCCTCCAGTGGTGAAGAGTTGAAAAATGAAAGCCATCTTTAGTAATAAATGCGCGTGCACACACACACACACACACACACACACACACTTCTATGAGGGCATCTCCTCACCTGAGGGGGACAATATTTATACCCTAACCACTAAACTGAACATACATTTCATCTAATTTATTAACAAACAGGAAGATTTAAATGGGAAAATCCACCCTTTACTACTTCTACATGACCATGTACACAACCCTGCTTTCAAAGAAGTTGGGACGTTGTGTAAAACATAAATAAAAACAAAATGTAACAATTTGCAAATCATTAAAAGAAATCCAATTCAATAGAATACAGTACAAAGCCAAGATATTTAATATTCAAACTGACCAACTTTGTTTTGTTTTTGTTTTTTTGTAAATATACATTCGTTCTGAATTTGATAGCTGAAACATGTTTCAGTGAAGCTGGGACAGGAAGACCAAAAGACTGTGAAAGTTGTGGGATGCTCAAAATACACCTGTCTGGAACATTCAACAGATAAACAGGTTAATTGGTAACAGGTGACAGTATCATGATTGGGTATGAAAGGGGCGTCCTGGAAAAGCTCAGTTGTTCACAAGCATGCAACAGGTGAGGTTTACCTCTTTGTGAAAAACTGCAAATAATGCAACACTTTAAAAGCAACGTTTCTCAACACAAAACTACAGGAATTTAGTGATTTCACCATCTACGATCCATAATATCATTAAAAGATTCAGAGAATCCAGAGAAATCTCTGCATGTAAGAGGCAAAGCTGAAAACCAACACTGAATGTCTGTGACCTTTGACACCTCAGGCAGCACAGCATTAAAAACACACATCATTGTGTAAAGGATACTATATGGGCTCAGGAACACTTTGGAAAACTGTTGTCAGTAAACAGTTTGTCACTGCATCTGCAAGTTAAGACTCTACCATGCAAAGAAAGACATATATCAACAACATCCAGAAACACTGCAGACTTCTCTGGGCTCAAGGGATCAAGCAAGAATGAGAAAGAATTTCACTTTCAAAACTTTAACAATTAGTGTCTTCAGTTGTCAAACACTGTTAAATGCTGCTGTTGTTAAAAGAAAAGATGATGTATCAAAGTGGTAAACATGTTCCTGTCACACCTTTTTTGGAATGTGTTTCAGGCATCAAATTAAAGATGAGTCAATAAAGTTAATCAGTTTGAACATTTAACATCTTTGCAAGGGATTCAACTGAATATAAGTACATATGTATATATATATATATATATATATATATATATATATATATATATGTATATATTATATGTATATATTTTATATATATATATATATATATATATGTACATATATGTATGTATATATACCCTTCTAGCCCCGCCTGGGGCGGTATTGTGCCTCCTTCAAGCTCGGGTCCTCTACCAGAGGCCTGGGAGCTTGAGGGTTCCGCGCAGGATCTTAGCTGTTCCCAGGAGTGCGGTCTTCTGGACAGAGATCTCAAATGTTCTTCCTGGTATCTGCTGGAGCCATTCTCCCAGCTTGGGGGTTACTGCTCCAAGTGCCCTGAGCACTACTGGGACCACTTTTGCCTTTACGCCCCACATCTTCTCCAACTCCTCCTTGAGACCCTGGTATTTCTCCAGTTTCTCGTGCTCTTTCTTCCTGATGTTACTGTCACTTGGAATCACTACATCCATCACTGTGACTGTCTTCTGTTCTTTGTCTACCACCATGTCTGGTTGGTTCGCCATCACCAGTTTGTCTGTCTGGAACTGGAAGTCCCACAGGATCTTGGTTCGGTCGTTCTGGATCACCTTTGGAGGTGTCTTCCACCTGATCCCGGGACCTCCAGCCCATACTCTGTACAGATGTTCATGTGTACGTTGCTAGCCACCTGGTTATGATGCTCCATGTATGCCTTCCCTGCCAGCACCTTACACCCCGCTGTTATGTGCTGGATTGTATCAGGGGCATCTTTTCCTGCTCCTTCCAGCTACTGCTGTTCATCTTGTAGCCTAGCATACGTAGGATAACTGTTGCCGCTGCATACATCAGCTGATTGGTCTCGGTGATGGTTTCTGTGGAGATAGTCATCCGTGCCATGATCTTCCAGTAGAGATTCATCTGGTACTTTGTCTCTTAACTTTGGCAGGTAGGTAGTTGTGTTCCCCCACGATTCTGTGATCTGTTCTCCCAGGTCAGCTACCCTTGTGTTCAGGGTCTCTGTGCTTCTTGGGGCTTGGTACCCAATCTCATTATTCAGGGATGCAGATGACATCCTTGCACTGACCTGTCATCCTGGCTCCCCCTTGCCGTAGCATCTTTGTACTGTGGATAAGGCACATTGCACCTCATCAATCTCTAATTGCGACAGTAGGTTGTTCTTATAGATAATAGAGCGCTGGGTCACAAGTTGCTTTGCAGTCTTCTTAGATGTGGGGTTTTCGAAGCATCCATATGTCCCACATCCTCTTCATATACCCTCTCTCACTAGGGTTGCTGGTGTAGTAGCATTCCAGCAGTGTCTTGTTCTCTGCCCTGCTCCATGTATGTTGTGTTCCAGTAACCAACTCATCATGTATATACATATATGTATATAATATATATATATATATATATATTATATTATATATATATATTATATACATACACACATATATATATATACTAAATTCTACATTGATGAAATGCTAGAGACACAAGCATCACCAGGTGCCTCCTATAAAAAAGAAGAAGGTCGCTTCAGTCATGTCTGAACTTTTCCAATTTATATGTATGATTAAAACCTTTTTAAGACCAAAAACCTCAAGGAACAATTTAGTCTCTTACTGTAATAAGAATGGAGAGAATGAAATCAGAACAGCAACACATCGCCTTCACACAAACAGGAGTGAACGTAGGAAGAGAGGAGTGAATTTAAATCATCTTATGGTTAGAGCAGGAAAAGGAAGGAGGCTGGGAAAAAAGAGACATCCACACGGAGTGCCTGCTGTTCCTCCAATTTCCCATCCATCTCTTCCACTTCTTCTCTCTGTTCCTTCTTCTGTCTTTACTCTCCACCTCCTCCTTGGCCCATCACATTACACACATTTACATCACATTACACAGTCTGAGATGATGGAGATGATGAGAGCGCTGTGTATCTGTCAGTCTTGATACAGTGCTGCTCCTGCCTCCAGGTGAGGAGGAGACTCTCTCTCTCTCTCTCTCTCTCACACACACACACACACACACACCACACACCACACACCACACACACACACACACACACACACACCCTTTTTGCTCTTTTTTTGTCTAAGTGCTGCGGTTAACTTGCTAGCACATGGACAGAACATTAACACTAGTAAGGCAAAGTCCACAGTAAAGCAGAAAATCTTCAAACACTTTTGGTTTATCAGAGGTTATCACACATTGATCATGCATTATTAGATTGTTTTACAGATTCACCAACCACATTGAAACGTCTCGACAACAGCACATATGTATAAAAGTTTTCTGTTGGACATGTTCAGCCGCTTAAGCCAGCAGCTTTATGTTTTTCTGCCAAATGTCTTTCACACCATTGCACTGTCTAGTAATGTTTGTTATTTAGCTAGAGTTTGGATAACATTACAGTCAGATGTCGGTGTTTTTAAAGCTTGAATTTGTTTGTCCACATCATTATGCAAGACTTGTGTCAGCTTCACCTTGGAAAGAATAGAATTTAGTGTGAAGGAAAAAATTGATTTTCAGATTCATTTGAGCCAGTTCAGAGATGGCCTGAGAAAAGGCCGACGAGACTTTACTTGTAAAAAGTTAGAATAGGAAGACTTTTTTTCTTTTTTTCTTTACTTTTCCCATCAGGCTCTAAGAATAGAAGGTGCTGTGTAAAGCCATCTGATGCTAATTTGTGATTCTGGAATATATAAATAAATAGTGATGTGATTTGACTTTTTCTTTCCTTTCTTTTCAGGTAAAGTCATGACAAAAAAACAAATAGTCAACAGAATTTGGCTTTCACTGTGTCCATTAAACTATTGTATATAATGGCTCCAATGTCTGTTTAAAAACACTGACTTTGACATCAAAAATCAAAATAATTGAAGGTCACTATGTAAACACATTCTACTGTTTGAGAAGTGAGTCCTGTTTCGTTACAAATATAATGCTGTCAGCCAAAAACAGTATTGGTGAAATCCTTGTCATACTGTATATGCTAATGTGGTACAAGCTGCTATTTTTCCACTCAGTTCTTCCTTCCCTCCTAGCAGTTCTGCTGGTATGTGCCGGGTGGCCCCATCCCCATGATAGGCATGATTGTGAGGTAGTTCGAGGGCACGTAGCCTCTCTGCCCAGCTCTCGCCTCCACCAGACTCCATTCAGGATTCCCTCTTTTGTCGTGTAGCTCCAGGACACGAACTGGCTCGCCAGCCTGAACAGAAACTTCATGGTTTCCTCTCGCTGTGAAGTTGTAGGCTGCTACCACCTGGAATAGAGGATGCGGAGTCAAAAACAAGAGTAAACATCAGCCATGCCAGGTGCCCTGTGAGGCTGTAATACTCATTCCACAGAAGAGAACAAAATGATGGGATAAAAGGAAAACCAACTAATGGTAAAAAATCTTGCACATTCCTGCACAAACCTATTCAGCTCCTTCATTTAAGTCATATTTTACATATTGTTCTTTAATATATGTGTATGTATGTGTGTGTGTGTATGTCAACCATTTCAATAATCCATTAATCGGTTTGAATAAATTTTGAAGAAAAAAGTTAAAATTCTCTGATTTCAATTTCTTAAATGTGAATATTTTTTGGTTTCTTTACCTCTGTAACAGTAAACTGAATATCATTGGTTTATGAGTAAAACAAGACATTTGAGGATGTCACCCTAGGCTCTGACATTTTTCACCAAGTTGTAGCCCTAAATTCCTTGTATATGAAAACCTACTTGGTAGTAAAACTGACTGAGATTCTGATTCTTGGTACTCTTTACCGCAGCTGAATCTCCAATGCAAAGTGAGTGTCAATGGATATTGGTGTGCAAAGGTGAACAATTCTTTGGGTGCAGCAGTCATTTATCAAAATACATGCTCAGACAGTAATTATCACCAAAGCAAAAGCAATGATGTACAAAATGTACACGTCTCATTCTCAACCCGTAATAACTGTTGTTTCAGCAGTTAAAATGACTAATGCCGCTGGCAGCAGGTCGCATCAGTTGCCATTAATTAATGTTTATTTCCATTGGGTTAATTAAGTTAATTAACTTTATAACTTTAAATTTTAAACTTAAAATTAAATTTGTCTGTTAAAATGTTCCCTGCAGATGCCATCTGTACTCTGGCAAAGATCTTTTGTGTGGGAAGAACCTTCACTCTGTAAATCCACTGTACAGAGAGCAGGAAGATATCCATTCATGCAATGCATGATGGATACTACAACTCCAACTAATGATTATTTTCATTATTCATTAAACTGTCGATCAATTTCTTGAATAATTAATTTGGTGCATAAAATGGCAGAAAACGGTGAAAAATGTTGACTACTCTTCCCCAAAGCCCAAGATGACGTCCTCTAATGTCTTGTTTTGTTTACAGCCCAGGGCCCCATTTCCCAGAGCCTTTGTAGCGTTATGTGCATCGTAAGTTGTACCTTAAGGTCTCCCTTAAGCTTACGGGCTGTTTCCCAGAGTCTCCCTAGCTAAGATATGTCTTCTGAAAGGTTTACCCTTTGAAGGGTGGTCTGAACCACTCGTAGGCTGTCCCTTAGTGATGTGCTCTGTTCATCCTGTCAGTTTTAGTTTTATTAAGTCAAAATGATGCTTTTCAAGTGGACAGTTGCAGTATAATTCTACAGCTCAGCTTTGTGTCCGGTCACCCGCTAAGGTACAGTCTGGGAAACACTCGTAGGAAAAGAAGTTCCTTTGCTAAGGTATATCTTAGAGACCTTCGCAGGATGCTAAGGTACATCAAAACTGGGAAATACAGACCAAATCCATTCAGTTTACTGTCAGAGAGGAGTAGAGAAACCAGAATATATTCATATTTGAGGAAGTTGAATTCAAAGAATTTGGATATTTTTCTTTAACAAAAAAAAAAAAAAAAAAAAAAAGATTATGAAAATAGCAGGCGATTGTTTTAAGTGTTCACAACTAATTGACTGATAGATTGATTGATTTTACTCCATACATTAAAAATACAATATCCAAATGTGCATACAGTACTAAAATTCATCAGGACATTGCAATTAAAAGACATGACTTATTGCAGTCCCTGAAGTTTATGGCTAGGAGGCAGGCAGGAATATGATATATGCATGTATACTGTATTACATCTCATATTTTACACTAATACACCCACCTAAAAAGGTTCGATATTATACAATCATTAAGTTTGTCATAAATAATAAATAAATAAAGCACTCAACTTCAGAAATCCAACCTGGTTAAAAAAAAAAACTGGGTTTTCCCTATGATAAATTATTCAGTATCCATTCTTTAAGTTGTTTTTTGAAACTGGTCAAAGTAAGGGACATACAGAAATGTACTTCTCCCTGCTTTGCTTTAAAGATTGGGTTGGGTCAGGTAAATACACTAGACTTTGTATACAGGCCACGGGAATCCCAAACAAACTGAAAACATATGGTAAAATAATTTGTACATAAACCATGTAAAATCTTGAAAACTGTTCAACTCCATAATTCAACTCTTTAGAATGGTTTAATCAACTGACTGTTGCCGCTCGAATGGATATGGCACGGCGAGTTCATGCACCTGTCACAATATCAAGCTTGTTCTTACCACCATGCATATTTTCATTCAAACATTTTATTGAGTAGGATAAACCCCTTGAGAGGAATCCTCTCGTTTTCAAGGGGGTCCTAGATGAACTAAAACAAAACACAATCAACAATCTACAGACATACAACAACAACAAAAAAAAACAAAAAAACAAAAAAACAAAACAAAACAAAAAAACAAACAAACACAAACATCAGCACAACCAAAAAAAAAAAAAAAAAAAAAAAGAGTACAAAATAAGCACATCACTATGGCCACAAATGGCCATAACAGTAGTAAAATAAGCCTAGCAAAACTGTGAGAAATATATAATAATATTTACGAATTGAGATTATAATGTGCTATAGATAATATTGATAAAACATCATCGGAAACATGTGTACTTTAACTCAAAATAAGAAGACAAGGCACATTTAAACCTATGAAAAGAAGTCAATGAACGAATGTTTAAAGGGAGATTATTCCAGTCTGATGGCGCTTTAAACATGAATGCTCTTTTACCAATTGTTTTGTTCACTGTAGGAATGGAGAAGAAGTATTGAGATGAGTGCCTTAATTGATATGTTGAGGAATATGGAATCAAAAACTGTTGTAAATAAGCAGGATATCTGCAATGTATACATTTAAAAATAAACTGTAACCAGTGATTATGTCTTCTTATATTGAGTGTCGGCCAATTAAGTGAATTATACGGTGGAGGCCATCCTAAACAACATGGATCATCCACTGCATAACACCTTGATGGACCAAAGAAATAATGGTGGTGGAAGGCTTCTCTCTCTTCGTTGTAGGACAGAGAGATACAGAAGATCTTTCATACCAACTGCCATCAGACTCTATAATTCTTATACAAATAGATGAGACTACAGACAAATGAATTTCCCCTTGGGGATCAATAAAGTATTTCGTATTCGTATTCGTATACATGATACGGTGATGGGTGTAAAATGAACAACCAAGAACAAATCTAGAAAGACAGTTATATACAGTATTGAGGTGCAGAAGGTAGGTTTTGGAAGTGATAAGATATACTACATCAGAATAATCAAAAAACGGTAATATAAGTTGTAAGGCAAGTTTCCTTCGAACATTGAGTGTAAAACAGTTTTTGGATCGAAACAAAACACTGATACCAAAGCTGATTTTACGATGAATATAATCAATGTGGGGTTTGAAAGTGAGTTCTGAGTCAAGCCATAATCCTAAATATTTGAATTGCTCAACTCTATGCAGATTTGTACGTCGTTACATGATATTATTAAATTATTAGATTTCATTTTTAGGTTATGTTTAGTGCCGAAGACCATGGAGTAAGATTTGGTTTTATTGAGTAGCAGTCTATTGGAGGAAAGCCAGTATTGTATGATATTGAAGTCTGATTGAAGGGCATTTTGTATTTGTGAAATATTAGATTTAGAGGTATAGATCATGGTATCGTCTGCATATAGTTGAACTGATGTATTAGAACAAGTTAGAGGAAGATCATTAATGAAAATTAAAAAGAGAAAAGGGCCAAGCGTTGAACCTTGGGGCACACCTCTTTGTTGAACAAATAAGTCAGATTTACCCCCTTGAAAAACAACACATTGCTTTCTATTGTGCAAATAAGAATTAAACCAAAAAAGTGCATTTTGTGAAAAACCAGTTGCATAAAGCTTGTCCAGTAGTAAATAGTGGTCGACCAAATCAAAACAAAAATAGCACCTGTGAGATCACCAGAATCACATGCTGAAAATATATCATTAGTGAGTTTTACAAGAGCAGTGGTTGTTGAGTGATTTGGTCTAAATCCGGACTGAGAAGGTGACAGGATATTATTGATTTTAAGGTAATCAGATATTTGATTAAAAATTAATTTTTCAAAAACTTTTGCAACCGTGCATATGATTGATATTGGTCTATAATTATTTGGATCAAGAGTGTCACCACCCTTGTGTATTGGTGTAATTCGTGAATATTTCCACATTGCTGGTATTTCACAGGTAGCAAAAGACAAATTAAACAGATCAGCAAGAGGAAACATAAGGATATGGGAGGCCATTTTAATATATCTTGATTCAATCCCATCAGGGCCAGCACCATTACTCAGACCAGGTTGTTTAATAGCATTCTGAACTTCTAGCGGTGTAATTTTAGTAAATGAAAAGGTACTATGGCAAGAGGAAATATTATTAGAACTATAACTGTAAGAGAAATTTGATATTAAATCAGAGCAGACTGTAGAAAAATGCTGACTGAACACTTGAGCAATCAAAAAGGGATCATGAATTATAGCATTACCATCACGTATTTTATTAATAGGGCTTTTATCAGAAGTATTTATTATGGATTTTATACTGTTCCAGAATTGTTTAGGATTTTTAAACTTGTTGGAGAGACATTCCTTATAATAGTCAGACTTTGCATTGCGGGTCTTTGTCTTGGAGATATTTCTTAGTTGCCTGTATGTTTCCCAGTCAGCATTTTCCCTAGTCTGCCAAAATTTAACCCAAGCCTTGTCCCTCTGTCTAAAAAGGCTTATAAGGTCAGCATTTATCCACGGAAGATGTCTACCCTTGACCTTAGAAATTTTCCATGGTGCATGTTTGTCAACTACTTGTGTAAACTCAGAGTAAAGAAAGTCCCAGGCATCCTGAACAGTTGGTATTAACTGGTACCTGTCCTGGTTAATTGAAATTAGATCATTAATAAATAAGTCCATGTTCATTTTCTTATGTTGTCTAATTTTAATTAATTTTGGTGGTAATTTGGGAATTTTAATTTTCCATATGCAATATATAACTGAGTGATCACTGAGACAGTCTGACAAAATGCCAGCTTCAACAAATCTTTCAGGATGAGTGACAAGTATCCAGTCAAGTAGGGACTGGGACTTAGAAGTAATACGAGTGGGTTCCTTTATGAGTTGTGTTAAATTAAGATTTTTCGAAGTTATTTTTATCTTTAGCTGAAGACTTGTCTAACCAATTTTTGTTGAAGTCGCCTAAGATAATCATTTCATTCTTAGAAGAGATAGAATCAGAGGTAGACATCAAGCACTTAGAAGACTCTACAGGGGCAGAGGGTGGTCGATACACATTACCAACTGTGATATATTTATTCTGATGAAATATAATTTTAACAAAAAGACATTCGAAATAAGTTGGTTTAACCAAGGGTGTAATTCGCTCAGCAACTAAATTAGAGGAGACATAAGTAGCGACACCCCCTCCCCTGGAGCCTCTGTCAGCTCTATATAATACATAATTCTCAAGTTTAATTTCATTGTCAGATATATTGCAATTGAGCCATGTTTCAGATAGTGTGATAATATTAGGATTGTGTTGAACAACCCATGAACGAAGTAAATCAATTTTTGGGATTTTTTTTTTTTTTTCGGATATTCAGATGGATAATTTTTAAACCTTTAATATTATTCAGTTGAAAGGTAGGGGATCATTTGGATAATAGCACTATTCAGAACTAGGCAGAGTAAATAATCAACAAAAGTTGAAGAGGGTTGTGCAAATACAACACAAGAACAGCTATACAAAACACAAAAACACAAAACAAACAAAAACACAAATAACATAACTAATGGCCCAGCAGCCCCAGTCATTATAGGCCAAGGCATCTCCGTGAGAGGGCCAAATTGGTTCAATATAGAAAGAAACCATTAACAGTCCACAAACAGGATAGTCTGCATCAGAGAAAAAAAAAGAGGTGACAATAGCTCCACGCCTGTTACTGTCAGTGGTACTGAAAGCGACTGGCATTACGACAGTACGGTTTTACGACACCAGATGACAACCGGATGTAAACACCAGCTTCGGTTTACGTTGACAAAAAATAAAAAATAAAATTAAAAATTTTTTTTAAAAAGTTATGCCAGCGAGGATAATCCATGGAGAGAGGTGAATAAATAAATAAGTAGATAAGTCAAACGTAATAGAAAACAAAATGACACGCCGTTGACGCAGTCCCAAAGAAGGTTCTGTTCATTAAATAATGATGATAACGAGAACTGCAACGGCATTAATGGATCACTATGATCTTTTCTTATAAGGGAGAGCTCGTAACGTTTGTAGTCATGGGAGAGCTTGAAGGAGTCATAAAAGCAGCCTCAGCGGCTCTGTGGCAGGTAAACAACTGTGGCTTCCCATCAACAATGACACTCAAAGTGGACGGATACCGGAGAGAATATTTTAGATTTAACTCACGGAGTCTCCGCTTCACTGGGTCAAAGGAGCGGCGTTTCTTCACTAGTTCAGCACTGAAGTCAGGATATATGTATATGGGATTACCTTGAAACACCAGCTCTTTCTTCTCCCTGGCAAGACGGAGGATTTTCAGGAGGAGTTTAATCAGGATGGGTCTTGGACCTGCTCTGTCATTGTGGCGGAATGTAGGCGTCCTGTGAGCCTGTTCAATGGCCGGAGGAGTGGAAAAGTTTTCCAGCCGGAATAACTGTGGAATCAACTTGGACATGAAGCCCTGGATGTCTCGACCCTCCGCGAATTCAGGGATCCTAACAAAGTGAAGATTAGAGGCTCTGCTTCGATTCTCAAGGTCCTGGATCTTGTCCAACAGGTAGGCATTGTCCTTAATTAGCTCTTTGGTCAGTGTGCTGAGGTTTTTAATATCGTCCTCATTTGCTCCGACCCGATGCTCAAGTGAAGAAACATGTTCTCCAAGGGTGTCCAGAGACACCTGAATGCTACACAGTTTTGTTTGAATTGGATCCACCTTAGTATCAAGATGAGCCAGCATATCAGTCTTGATCTGTTGTATGCCGTCCCACAAAGTTTGTAGGGAGATCAGGCTTTGTTGATCAGCTGCCATTGTTTGCAATTTAGTGTTATCCAGTCGTTGCGCCAAACATCAATAAGCAGAGGAGAAAACGAGACTTTGAACACTACGATATGACAGGTGTGCAAAAACCCTCATGTAGGATAGTTTGTCGAGCTATATTAAGAAAGCAGACACGGCTGTGATGCGCTCCCACCTCACGCTGCGGCCATTTTAAGCCATATATTTTCATAGGAAATATGTCTGCAGAGAAAAGCATCATAGAGAAAGTGGTGAAGTCGTTATGACTTCACAGTCCGGCCGTTGCTGCGGTGTGTGGGGGTGTTTATATGTGTTTAGTGCTTAACCTCTATGAAACAATTAGGAAATAACATTTTATTTCTCTGATTTACCAGCTTTCTACCAGCGCTGAGAGCTGCCTCTCCACATTCAGTCTGTACCATAGACACACCGCTACACTGGCTGTGTCTGAGGAGAAAGCCAAAAAGGCACTTTCACGACTCATAATAATAACTCCTTAGGCTTCAATAACTGAAGCAGTGCATGTTGTGTCCAAGGAGAAACAGAATGTGTCTCAGATGAAAAAGAAATGGTTTCAAATTAAAGTTGATATGCTTATAAGAAAAGCAGACCAGTAGAAAAATACAGAAAGAGGTAGAGATCTGTCAGCCCACAAAAATGTTGATGAATCCCAGATTTGTGCCCAAAACATTTGTACACACATTTTAAGCACAAATCTGTGCATACACACTGTTCGTGAATGAGGTCCATTGTGTTTTCGTTACTTTAGAATGAAAACGTACAGAAGGAGCAGGTCCTCTTCCACAGCCTGCGCTTTGTTGAATTCACCTTGTTTCTACAGTAGCCCACAGCAGTGTGACTATACATGAATCAGGATTGAAATATCGATTCAGTGTTCAATGTCAATCTATCAGCTACACACTGCTGCACAAAATTCACAACACATGACTTCAAGGAAAGGGCAAAGAAGAGAGAATGCATGCACACAGGTACACACACACACAAGTCACAAAGTGACAAATCATTGTAATATTCTCTGAAAAGATTAAGCCTACTAGTTATATCTTGACAAGTCCCATCTCATCATCACACACACTCTGACAACACACACACAACACACACACCACACACACACACAGTGAAGGCTTCCTAATGAGGCCTGTGTTGGTATCACAGAGTGCGCCAACAGTGCTAATAGCTGAGTTTAGCCAGCTGCTTGGTGTCATTAACAAACCCTTCACCTTAGCTCACCTCTCTGCTACGACATCAGCTCTGCCCTAACAATCTATACCAATTAGCATTTAATTAGCATTTTGCCTGGCAGAGGCTTGGAGGAGAACTATATTAATCTATTGACTAAAGCACCAGTTATCACAGAGATATTTTTATATAGACTAAAATGAATTAAAGGTATAATTTTCAACATTTTCCTAAAAAAAAAAAAAAACAATGAATAGACTCATGACACAATCCCTTTCAATCATCACTTATGATCCAGTGGAAGTGTGTAGTGCTGGCTGTATCTGTAGAGAGCCTGGAGCTCTCTGCCTGTATTTTCCATTTTTTTCATCGTTGTTTGGCTATGCTTGGGACGTTTCACCAACCCAAAACATTGGTATTTGTCATACTGATGCGTTTAGGAACAGCTAGGACAAATCCTACTGATACTACCTTTAATCCAAACATAATGTTAATATGCCAATACTTTGTTCAGTCAGGGTTGCTATGACAAAGTAAAAACCTAATTAAACTAACTCATTATGTGAGAAGGTTGCACATTACTTTAAGATACTAAGTCATTATTTTGAGATTTGAAGTTATTTTGAGATCCAAACTCATTATTTTGAGATACCAAATCATTTTCTTATCGCTGGAGCCATTGGCACAGTCTATCAGGCTGTCTCTGAGTATTACACCAATAAAAGAAATACTAAGTCATTATTTAGAGATTTTAAATCATTATGTTGAAGTACCAAGTCATTATTTGTGAAATATAAAGTCATTATTTTGAGATACTAACTATTTCGAGAATGTTTCACATTATTTTGAGAAACTTTGTCATTATATTGACTTAAAAGGATCTTATTTTTTCCCAATAACACTGGCAGAAATGGGCTTCCAAAGAGACAGATGGACATGAACGGAAATATAGGAAATACAAGAAATACAGAATTTTTGTAGAGGCCAGCCAGCCAGCCAACCAGCTGGGAGTCAGCATACAAAATAGCATGGGGCTTGAGGCCTAACTGAACGGGTACGGCCACCATGAAGTTCCAGCTCTGATAAGCCACGTCTGAAGTGAAGAGCATATAAAGACCCACATTGTGTCTATAACACAAAACTCTGTCTTTTTGACCTGTTGACCATGTTGGCGACATGCTGTTGTCAATGACATCATGACACTGATGAGCCCTATCCCCGACTACTTAAGAGAGGCCGTTTACCAGGTTGTTGTTTTTTTAACTAGTATTAATATCGAACGTGTTGCATATCCAGATGGCCCCAAATTCGACACTGAATTTACTTGGGTTCTCAGTGACACACCACAACTGAAGGAGATCAGATGAGTTGTTCTTGAGATACGTGAGAGACAGCTGGACAGACAGAGATTCCGTGCTTTTATAGAGATTGTCATAACAACAAGTTGAGCCACAAATGAGAGAAGAGATGAAGTTAACTCAGACTGCCTGGATGTCTACTAGGTAGGGGTGTCAAAATGAATTGTTTCTAAGATACATCGCGATGTGGACGTGGACGATTCTGCATCGATGCAGTGACAGAACATAATCAATTATATCGTAGAGACATTCTGTTTTAATTTTCTGGCTGCGGCTGGACAATTAAGTTCTAAAATTCAAAATAACTTCCTGGTAGCAACCAGCACTGTAGCAACCAGTGCCTTAGCAACCAGCACCTTAGCAACCAGCGCTTTAGCAACCAGCGCCTTAGCAACGTCGTATTGAATTGTGGGAGAACAAGACAAGCACAATATGGCAGAGGGAGATGACAATCAAGAGCAAGTGATAAAAAACGCACCTTGTATTTTCAAAGCAGACCTCTGGGCACATTTCAGATTTACTGAACTTGCTGGGAAGCACGAACTGGACAACATACACGCTGTGTGTAAAGTCTGTCACACAAAAATCAAACATCTTGAAAATACCACTGACTTGAGAAACCACGTTAGCCGTTTTCACTTTGAGAAGCTAACACCTAGCACCATTAAGAAAACAGCAGACCCAGCCCAGCCCAGAATTGATGAGACGCTGTCAACTTTGCCACCCAAAGACAGGGAAGAGAATCACCCAGTCTTTCCCTGTTGATTAAACACAAAATTTAATTTATACTTGTCTACTAGTCAATCAGTGAGAAAATACTCAGAACGCGGTTAAAATTGAACACAGCTTACTAACTGATGTTAAACACTGTCCAAAAATACTGTATGTATTAGGAGCCATTTGAAGCTGTTAATCACAGTCTACAATCGCCGAGTTGTATGAATAAATGCGCCGTGCATATACAAACATTGCACATTAACCTACAACACATGACAATATCTCACTAAATGCTTCACCTTTTCAGACCAAAAAGGATCACAGTGTCTGGGGGTAAACAACATAATTTACCTGGAGCTGACGTTAGCTGCCAGCCTGCTACACAGTGTGGTTAATATTAACAGAGCTAGCAGTAGCAGCTCTGCATGCAGGTTAATGTCAGTGTCTGTGCTTAATGTGGTCACACATCACTCCAGTCGAGTGGTTATTTATCAGATTATTCTGTCACAGCCTACATTCAACTTTATTTCCATTTTCTATATCAAAACACTGCGAAACTGTGCCAGTTTTACGAGCTGTCATGTGTCCGACTCTGCTGATTTAAAAACATCCGTGATTGGGTGGGCCATCCAAGCATACGCGCTGAACGAGAGGGGCTGCTGTCTGATGCGACTAGTGCCCGGCAGTTGCATAACACCTTAGAGGCAACCATTAACTGGCATTGTACATGAATAAAATATTGATAAATAGTTAAACCGACTAGTATATCTGGTGCCGATTAGCAAGGGCGGCGATGTTTAATCATGTACATCCCTAGTCTGCGATAAGGCTGCATCTACAATTATTTTCATCACATCATCATTTCATTTCATTATTTTCATCACAGGTTTGGTCTGTAAAATGGTTGTAAAACTGAGCTTTGTTTTCCAAAGCCCATGTTGACGTCCTCAAATGTTATTAAGATATTCAGTTTACTGTCATAAGAGGACTCAGTAAATCAGACAATATTTACATTTGAGAAGCTAAAATCAGAAAATGTGACATTTTATGATAAAAAAAAAAAAAAGACTCAAAACCATTAATCAATTATCAAAATAGTTGGTGGTTAATTTTTTCATTAGTTTTTCATTATACCAAAAGTGCAGCGCTGAATGGTCATTACAGAAATGTGGAATGAGCATGAGCATATATCAATAGCAGCTAGCACAAATGTACCAATATGAACATAGATTGAACAGGTACAAATTACAAGGAAGTGTAACAGAAAAAAAGGAGAAAAACAATTGCACACATAGATTATAATAAAATAATCCCTTCCCGGTCACTTACAATATATTAGACATAGTATAGGCTCACTGCCACATCAAGAGCCTGTGCTAGGAATGAGTAAAGAATGTGTAGCGTAGGGGGGCGCTAGTGAGCAGGCCATGGAGTAGGTTGTGTTTTTTACTCCGCTCTTCCACCCTCGTTAAATTTAAATAATAAACGCTTACTTTTTACCCACACCGACGTTGGCAAGTAACTCAAAAAGATCTTAATGATGGTTAAAAACAGGAGACAGACTCAAAAGATGCAAGACAGCCTTTCAGGGAGCGAAGGTGACAGTTTGCCGAATGACCCCGCAGACACAGTGTCCATCCTAGAGGCCATTAGACGAGTGGAAAACTCTATGAACACAAGGTCTGACAACCTGGAGACATCTCTCTCTAAAAACTGCTCTAGCTGCAAACTCATCCCGAATAATCAGCCTGGAGGAGACACGAGAGGAGCACGACATGTGCATCACAGAGTTGGAGAAGAGTTGTGGTGAGCTGCACGCCCAGAACAAACTCTTAAAAGCTAAACTGAGCGATCTCGAGGGCAGATCTAGAAGACAAAATATTAAAATTGTTGGTCTGCCTGAGAAAGTCGAGAAGGGCTCACCTACAGCATTCAGACCTTTTGCCTAAGCTTCTGGGAGAAGATCACTTCCCTCACGGGATCAAGGTGGACCGAGCTCACCACATCGGCCCGCCGAGCAACAAGCCGCGCATTAAGATTGCTAAGATACACCACGACCCAGTGAAAGAGAAAATAATGCAAATAGCCCGCAACATAAGCCCACTAAGCTACGAAGGACAGTGCGTCAACATCTTCCCGGACCTCACTGCAGACATGATTAAAGACCGCAAAGAATTCAATGGCACCAGGCAGAAATTGAGAGAGGCTGGTATTTGGCATGGTTTTTCTGTTCCCTGCCTGGCTTATCTTCACACATGGAGGTGCAACCAAAATATTTGACTCACTGCAGAAGGCGAGCAGGTACATCGGCGCACACATCCAAGCTGCTGCACCTGGAGCCACGGACTAATTGGTCATGAACAGCGCCCGGCATGCTGTCTGACTCCACATTAAGTTAACTGTAACGATATTTTCTTTTCATTTTTTCTTTTATGCACAATCTCTGGACAAAATCTCCAGTAGAGTACATGGTTGCACACCATACTGTTACTCCCTTACTGGTCTGAGTCAGATTTATGTTACATTTAAATTATGTAATAGTGCAATACCCGAGACGCTGTTATTACGACTCCTTTATTGTCCATTCTTATTCATATTTTCAATTTCAAATATAATTCCCATGGGTTCAGGGTGGCCTACAACTTGTGATGTTAAGTTTTAGTGTTCATAGTCTTTCACTTCCATCTTTATTTTAGTCCACACCTACTATAAGCTGTCAGTCTCAGGGTTTTTGATAACACAGCTTTAAATAGCTGAAACCAGAGTGTTTTAATGTTTACCCTATTATGTAAGGGTGGTGTGAGCAGAAGTTAGTGATTAGCGTCTAGTTTTCTCTGTTAGCAGTTTACTAGATTTATGGGAAAGCCCAGTGCCCAGCAGTTCCACTACAATGGGGGTTTTACTTATTCTCCTTTATTTGGGAAAGGGGAAATAAGGAGGGGAGGGTAAAGTTCTTTTTGTTTTAGTTTTATGTACTGTACTCACAAGACCTTGTTTGTTTATTGTGGTATCCTGTTTTTTTGTTGTGTGGGGGTGTCATGAGAGGCCCTAACAACAGTTCTAATGGAAATAATATTATCAATCTAAGTTCTTGGAATGTTAGAGTTTTAAACAACCCAGCTAAAAGAGCTAAAGTATTTTTCTCACTTGCAGGGCCTTCATTCTGATATTATGTTCCTACAGGAGACACATATTAAACATGCAGAGGCCCTGAAACTGAGATGCAGCTGGATAGGACAAACGTTTCAGTCAACGTTTTTCAGCTAAAGCACGTGGTGTAGCCTTATTAATTACAAAGAACATTACTTTTCAACACATATCCACCAAAACTGACCCAAATGGTCGCTTTATAGTGGTGACTGGCACTATTCTGATGCTTCATGTCACCCTGTTAAATATATACGCACCACATTTTGACAACCTAGGCTTCTTCTGTGGTGTTTTCAGTCTTATTCCTGATTTAACCACGACCAACCTAATCATTGGTGGAGACTTTCACTGTATTTTAGATACATTTCTGGATCGATCTTCACGCCCAATCAACACCACTGTTGTACTCAACAATTTGATGAAATCTCTTAATCTTGTTGATATCTGGAGATTTCAGCATCCCACTGAAAAAGAACATTCCTTTTTTCCCAAGTTCACAGCACTTATACAAGAATTGATTACTTTTTAATTGACTCTAGACTGGCACCAGCCATGTCTTCATCAAAATATCATAATATCTTAATCTCAGATCACAGTCCTGTTACTATTGGCATTGATGTTGGATGGAACAAGGCCCATTACAATTGGCAGTTTAACCCTAACTTACTGAATGATGAAATATTTTTCGAAAAATGCTCAGTTTTTATTAAGGAATATGTGGCTTTCAATGATACAGGGGAAGTTTCAGAGTCGACTTTGTGGGAAGCTTTTAAAGTAGTAATAAGAGGATTTGTGATATCTTATGAAGCCACACAAAAAAAGCAAAGAAATAGGCTGTTAGAAATAGACAAGCAACTCACCTTGCTTGAAAAACAGTACAGAACGGCTCCATCTTCATATGTACTTAAGGATATTGTAAAACTGAAACATGAATATAACAGCATACTTTCTAAGTAAGCTTGCATGCTGCTTTTGAAAGTAAGACATAAGCAGTTCGAATTGGATGATAAACCTGGATCCTTACTGTCACGACAGTTGAGGGGTGCTCAAGCCAGTAGGGCTATTCGTAAGATTAAGGCTCCTTCAAGCTCTCTAGTTACGGACCCTTTTCAAATTAATGACAGTTTCAGAAAATTTTACGAAGAATTATATAACTCTCAAAATCTCTCAAAAGAAGAAGATATCCTTCAATTTTTGCACTCTCTGCCACTTCCCAAACTAGATTCAAATGCATGAGATGAGCTTAATACAGAAATGTCACTACAGGAAATCCTCAAGGCAATAAAAGAATTTCCAAATGGTAAGGCAGCTGGTCTGATGGCCTTGGTATAGTTTTATATGGCATATGCAAATGAAGTGGCCCCTTTTCTCCTAAAAATGTATAAAGAGGCAATTAAAAACACCAAGGTGTTCACCAAAATCTTAGCTAATAGACTGAATAAACATACATCAACCATAATACACCCAGACCAGGTGGGTTTTATTCCCAGAAGATTTTCCTTCTTTAATGTTCATAGATTATTAAACATTATATATAGTAAACAAGATGAGTCAAAACGTGGACTCCTTGCACTTGATGTGCACAAGGCATTTGATCAGGTGGAGTGGAAGTACATGCTTTTAACCATTGAGGAGTTTGGCCTGGGCAAGAATTTCAGCTCATAGGTAGAAATGCTCTATGCCTATCCAACTGCATCAGTCCTTACCAACTCAGAGAGATCTGCCCCTTTTAACCTGCATCGTGGTGTTCGGCAGGGTTGCCCACTGAGCCCCCTGCTGTTTGCCATATGCATAGAGCCCCTGGCTATCAGCAGCATAAATAATCCGACAATTAAACCTATACACCTCGGAAAAATGGATCATCACATAGCTCTGCATGCTGATGATATAATTCTTTTTCACAGTCTGAAGGATCTGTCCCGCCACTACTGGATCTTATTATAAAGGTTGGAAGGCTATCAAGATAAATTTGCAGAAAAGTGAATTTATGCCTTTGAGCGAGGGCCTAGACACTTAGTTCCTTAATAATCTCCCAGTTAAAGTTACTGACCACATAAAGTACCTAGGAACCACTGTTCCCAAACAATCCAACCTGCTTTACAAATTAAACTTTAAAGTCATGATTGATAAACGCTGAATTAAAAAAAAAACAAAAAAAAAAAAACGAATTAATGCCATAAAAATGGTGGCTTTACCAAGGTTTTTGTATTCACTTCAAAGCAGACCCATTTTCCTGCCTAAAACATTTTTTAAAATATTAGATTTAATCATTATGCCCTTTATCTGGGGGTACAAAACACATCGTATTGATAAAAAACACCTTTGCAAGCCTAAAAACGTAGGAGGGCTGGCCTTACCTGTCTTCCAGTGGGCAGCTAATGCCAGAGCCCTCAGTTACTGGCAGGATGCATGTCCCGACAAAATTAAAGATACAACCCCCTCATGGGTGGCCATAGAGGGGGCAGTCAGTATTAATGATTTTTTACACTGACAATGTATTCTCTTCATTTGCTCAGCTTAAGGACAAATTTACACTGCAGCCATCCCACTTTTTCAGGTATCTACAAATAAGGAACTGTCAGAGAAAACATATTAAATTTTGAAGCTTATGACTCTCCTGATGAACTCCAGTCCTTATTGATAACTGAACCTGATACCAGAAAACTGGTCTCTAAGTTTGTGAATGTGTTCACAGGTCAGACTGCTCCATTTACACAGCACTTGAGGGAGTCCTGGGAGAGTGAAGTTGGAATACAAATTTCAGAGGATGCATGGGCTAAATGTCTCCACAGCATACACTCTTACGCAATTAACTCAAGACATCAATTAATTCAGCATAAGGTCATACATAGGCTCCATTATTCATGTGTTAAACTGCATTCGTTCTTTCCATCCTCATCACCACTTTGCATCAGGTGCAAACACTCTGATGGGACCCTGGCTCATATGTTTTGGTTCTGTGAAAGACTTCACAAGTTCTGGTCAGGTGTCCTCCATTGCTATTCAGATGTCTATGGACTTGATCTCCATCCCAATCCAGAAACGGCCATTCTAGGCTGGTCACAGCAGTTGGAAACTCTAAGCCACTGGAAAACTTTGTCAATCCAGTATGGTATGGTAATTAGGGGTGCAACGGATCGCAGTTGACCCGTGTGCCGTACAGATCACCTTCCACATTTCGGCACGCATGTGATCTGCGGACTATGTGTGAGCATCATAGTTTTACTGTCACTGTTACTTTTGTATAAGTTATAATACCCGAAATCTCAAAGCAGAGTTGCAGTGAAAAGACAGGACAGACGCTGCTGTGTGCAGCGCATCTCTGTGAAGAGCGACTGATTTAAAATCCGTCACATCGTCTTGAGTGAAATCCAGACCATGACTTTTTTCACTGATGTAACTATGCGGTCGTCAAAGAAACAGATCATAAGACTGTGATAATTATTGAAACTCTGGCGATATCAGCTGTCTTAACTTCTAAACAGCTCCTCTCTGCTCAACGGTGCAGCTCTGTCTCACCCTGTCTGTGACACAGTGTGTCTGTGCTGATTGATTACTCGTAACTTCTAACCAATCAGATGTGCTGTGCTGTAGGCAGGACATTGAGCCAGACTACAGAGCATAGTTGTTTATTATACCGTGCAGTGTATAATGATCTGATATATGTATAGTATATACATAGAACAGTACTGTATAAGTTTGAAGATTTTAATATTATTACCATTATCATTACTATTATCATTATTATTACATTATATAACCATGGTGATAATTACAGCCAGACAGAGGTCAAAGCCAAGTGCATTTTTAAAACAATAAACCCTAATCCCATCACTTTTTTCTTTTTTGCTGATCCGAAAAATGATCCGATCTGTGACTCAAAACCGTGATACGATCCAAACCGTGAGTTTTTTGATCCGTTGCACCCCTAATGGTAATTGCAAAGAAAATCATTTTGAAGGTCTGGAATAAAGAAATATCTCCCTGTTTTGAAACCTGGCTCATAGAGTTCTCTAGTACTTTATACATGGAGAAAATTCGATACGAAATGTCAGGGAAAGCAAGGAGGTTTAAACAGATATGGCAACCCTTTCTTGACTATATCACAATATTGATGGGACCTCCATGACACCTCAACGGCTTTAATTTGTAGCTATATACTTGTTCCAGCATATCTCTTAAAGATCAAACTGTGCAAGAGGATACACACTGAACCCTGTGTAATAAAGTACAGCAATTGTTTTTGTTTGCTTGTTTGTTTGTTTTTCTTTTATGCTTTGTTTTTTTGTTTCACTCCCTCATATGCGAAGGGGGGGGGGGGGGGGGGGGGGGGGGATATTGTTCCTCTGTCTGTTGACCACCTTAATGTTTTGTCTCTTTTCCATGTAAAAGCTATAAATAAAATATATTTAAAAAAAGAAAAAAGAATATGTAGCATAGTTGCACCTAATGATCAAGCCTTTGCAGGATCTGGACTACATTTACAAAAAGGGAACCCACACTTTATGTAATTTCCCATTTGATTGCTGGAGTGAGTATCTAATTTTCTACAGTTTTAAGCAAGCCATGACGTCTTCCAGCCATTGTGCGTGAGTAGGCGGGGAGGCATCCCTCCATCTGAGCAGAATTGCTCGCCAAGCCAAAAGGGAGGTAAAGGATAAAGTGCAACATTTTTCTGTAGTTAACTGCTCCTCCCCCTCCATGATCCCAAACAAAGCAGTCAAGGGGTTTGGTTATAATTTAGTGTTTAACACCCAAGAAAGTGTATGAAAAATTTCCCTCCAATATTTGTTGAGGCTGGAACATAACAAGTACATATGAATGAGAGAAGCTTCTGCAAATTTGCATTTGACATAGTAAGGGCTAACTGCAGAGTACACTGAAGATAGTTTTGCTTTTGAAATATGATCCCTGTGTACTAACTTAAACTGAATTAAGAAGTGATGTGCACATAGGGAGGTTGAATTAACCAGTTTGAGTATGGAAGTCCAAGTTTCTGACAGAGAGAGACCCAAGCCCTCCTCCCATGCTGTTCTAACCTTATCTATAGGGGCATGCCTGAGATCCAGCACCATGCTGTATAGAGCAGAAATGACCTTTTTTTTTAAATGGATTTAAAGAAAGGACTGTATCAACAATGGTCAAATCTGTTGATATTGAAAAGCTGGACAACTGAGAAAGAACAAAATGCCTTGCTTGAAGATACCTGAAAAAATTTGACTTAGGTAGACTGAATTTTTTGCTTAACTGCTAAAATGATGCCAAGGTGATGCTTATGAATAAATCTTTAAAACGCACCCTTCCTGTGCCATCCTTGGAAGACCAAATCCTGAGAGGATGGTTTGAAAAAATGGTTTGATGCAATGGGGCTTAGGAGAGAGAACTGCGGAAACCAAAATATTTCCTAATTTGGGCCCATATTCTTATAGAATGTTTTATGGCAGCCGGCACCTTTAAGGATGCACTTCCCCTGCGTTCTGTCGTCAGTCGTGCACACTCAATAGGCTGAATGGGTGCTTAAACAAGATGGCGTGAACTCACAGCGGGGGACACAGCAAGGAAGAGGCTCCGTTTGTCCTAGTGTCCACGATCTAGCCTGTCAATCCCTGGCAGCGCGTATAAGTCCGCCATATTGTTAGTCCGCTCATCCTCACCATCCAGATTTGCCACTCCAACTTGCCTCACCATCCAGAGCCGATGGTTCACCATCTTGGATGTTAATTCCCGGGAGCTGACTGCCATGTCTGCTACTTCGGAGGACTGGCCGGAGAGGAGGTAACGCCGGGCGGTCCGGCTGTGTGGTACAAAGAGGCACTGACAAACAGGAGGTCTCACTCGGAACTAGCGGTGATAAAACAGTGATTCCGCCAGGCCTCCTGCATCAGTGGCATCATAGGCTGCTTCGATGGAACTCACATGTCTCACAGGTCCAGGCTCCATCTGAACATGTGTATCTGTATATCAACTGCAAGGGATACCACTCCAGATAGCTCGCAACGCCAATTACAACATCTTTAATTTGGTGGCAAGATGGCCTGGATCTACCCACGATGTATGCATTCTCAGAGAGAGTGCCTTGCACTGGGACTTTGAGGCTGGAAGAGTAAACGGGCTGCTCCTTGGCGACAGTGGCTACCAACTCAAATGGTGGGTAGGTAGGTTTCACTGTCTTCATGGGGAGATGCTTATGCACCCTGAGAGTGTCTGCACCATCACCGTCTTCCGCAACATCTGTGTCGCCAAGAGGATCCCCTTCCCCGGGCGACACCATCAGACAGTGCAGGAGGAAGATCTGCAGCCTGTGGCCCCTGCAGTGCATGAGGATGTCTGCAGGCAACTTGTCCATACACACTTTGTAAAGTCAGACAGATCTCTCTTCATGTTTTAAAACTTATTAATCAGCTCCTTATTGTTTAAATATGAAGATATATATGAATAAATAATTATGAATAAATACATAATCTATAAAGAAAAGCACTATATATACTTAAAAATAAAATTAATAATACATACTTCAAAGGAATTAAATATAAATAATAAACAGCATGATTGTAAATTTTTTTGATTGATTACATTTGATTACAGTTGAAGACAAAATTATTAGCCCCCCCATGAAATTTAATTTTTTTTTCAAAATTGTGAGAAAATTGTAAAGTGCTTTTAACAGGGAAGGAAATTTCAACATAGTATTTCTAAACATACTAGTTTTCTTTAGAGCATAAATTATTTCTATTTGCACACAACAGAATTATTTCAGAAAAAAACAAAAATTACCAGGGTCAATATTAAAATGGACCTTTTTATTGAACCATAGCACAAGCCACTGTTGTGCAATGATGTGGTTTAACTTTGTAATGCTCAAAGCTTGTAAAATCATGTTAAAACTGAGGGTTATCTTCCAATTACACACAGTATAAAAACTTCAGTAAGGGTTTGAGCTGTCACTTGAGAAAGCATCATGCCAAAAACAAAAGAAATCAGTTTAGACTTGAGAAAAAGAATTGTTGATGCTCACAAAGCAGGAAAAGGATATACAAAGTTATCACAGCATTTCCAAGTGTCAAGAACTGGAGTGAGCAGTATCATCGAGAAATTCAAAGAGAACCACACAGTACAGAACAAGCCTGGCAGAGGTAGAAAGCTAAAGATTTCAAAGACTCTGTAAAGAAAACAACTCCCAAGACACTAGTGAATGACTAGTTGGGAATTGTAGTCTCAAAGAAGACAATCACTAGAGCCCTGCACAGGAATGGACTGCGAGGTTGCAGACCAAGAAAAACTCCACTTCTGCAGAAGAGACACCTTCAAGCCAGACTGAAGTATGCTAAGGACAATCTGAAGAAAGATTATGCATGTCCTTTGGTCAGATGAAACAAAACTAGAGCTCTTTGGCCATAGAGACATTGCTTATGTTTGGAGGAAGAAGGGAGAGGCGTATAACCCAAAGAACACTGTCCCTGCAGTGAAACACGGTGGTGGGAGTATTATGCTGTGGGGATGCTTCAGTGCGTCTGGAACTGGGAATCTCTTCAAGGTGGAAGGAATCATGAAGAAACAAGGATATGTGAAGATTTTGAAAGAAAACCTCAAGCAGTCAGCAGCAAAACTGGGTCTGGGTTGTCGCTTTGTCTTCCAACACGACAATGACCCAAAACATACGTCGCTCCTGGTGAAGAACTACCTCCAGAAGACCAAAGTGAACATTATTGACTGGCCTGCACAAAGCCCTGACTTGAATCCCACTGAAAATCTGCGGGGTGAACTGAAGACCAAGGTCCATGCCAGAAGACCATCAAATCTGGAGGAGCTTGAGAGATTCGCCAAAGAAGAATGGGCTGGGATTCCTCAGGAGACATGTCTGAGACTTGGTGAAAACAACAACAAACGACTGCAGGCTGTTGTCCAGCAAAAAAGATGTACAACTGACTATTAGCATCAGGGGAGCTAATAATTTTGACCCTGGTAGTTTTTGTTTTTTGTGAATTAATCTTGGTTCTGTGTGCAAAGTAAAATAATGTAAGAATCCAAAATAAAACTAAGATGTTCGGAAAAGCTGTGTTAAAAATTCCTTGCTCTGCTTAACAGCACCTGGGAAATAATTATAAGAAAATGACATTTTCATAGGTGGGCTAATAATTTCGTCCTCATCTGTACATTTGAGTTGTAAATAATTATATGGATTATATCAGATTGTGTTTAATTGTAAATATTTTGTGGCTCTTATTAGATTTTCTGATTGTAAATAAAATTTATGCAGTTGGAGCAACTCTATTTCCTGGGACAGTTTTTGTTTCTCCAACTCCAATTTCTCCTGCTCTGTCTGGAGTTTTGTAGTTTTGGCCTCCACTCAGATTATATCCTTTTCCAGCAGCATCTGCCAGAGATCCTCCTCTCTTCTCCATTTGGTGCACTGCTGCTCTGAGGTGGTAAAGTGACATCAGTCGAGTATGAAATCAAATATCTAATTCATTAAATCTGCCTGATTCTATTATGTGTCATTCTCTAAGATATAGCCATTAGAAACTTAATGGTTTCCACTCTAGCTAGAAGCAGAGTTAATTTGCAGATTTTATTAGCAGTTTATTCAACCATCTATTAAATAACTTAACTTAATAAATAACTTAATAACTAACTTAATAAATAATTAAATGGATAGTTTATGTGGAGCACACACCTTCAGAGCTCACATGACTGCTCTCTTGGGCAGAAATGGTGATGTGACCCAAATCCATCTCATCACACTCCTCCAGCAGTTGGTCGCCATTTTCCACCCCGACCAAGCCAGTGAACATTGAGGAGTCTTCACCAAAAATATAAAAAATGATGTCACTGTAGACAGATGTTTTGGCTGGAGGACGCCCGCTGGTCTGGTGAGTTTTTTTTTTTTTTAAGTTATTTTTTTGGCCATTTTTTGCCTTTATTGAGAGGACAGCCAGAGAGTAAACAGGAAACGGGGCAGAGAGAGAGGGGATGACACACAGCAAAGGGCCGAAGGTGGAAGTCGAACCAGCGGCCGCTGCAGAGGACTAACAGCCTCCATACATAGGTCGGACGCTCTACCCACTGAGCTAAACGTCCGCCCTGGTGAGGTTTTTTTTTCAAGTGAAATGTCCTTCTTGGCTTTGCTCAGGAGGTCTTTCCTTTTCTGAACCCCGAGTCTGAACAGTCGTTGACTGTCTCCTTTATTTCTCTCCAGACAGACTGCTTCTTCTTATTGGTAATGACATTTGACTGCTTGGCTGTCAGCATGGCTCTGTGTCAGCTGTATGCGGATCGCTATGTCCGTGAAGTTTCCCTTCCTATTTCTCTGATCCTCCATATTTAAAGTTGCTGCTAATGATTACAAAGTAGCGAGTCAGCGGGAGGTTGTTAAACTGTATCATAGCAATGCAGACTACTAGGCAACAACTGCAGTAATGTGAGCATTCACATGAACGTGCATCGCTAAGTAGTTAAGAAGTTAAGACTAGGCTTAAGTCTGCTTGGTGCAACCGACCTAAAGTCCGTTCTAAAGACTGGTATTTAGCAGTTAGGACCAGGCATGGTTAAGACCAGCTGGTGCAACCTGCCCCAGGTCCCTGCTGTTAGCATGACCCTTAGCGGCTGGCGTTTGCAGTAAAGGATGGCAAGGCAGTGGTCAGGTGTACCATATCAGATGGTGTTTATTTACAGAGATGACAGCAACACAACATAGCAGCAACACAGATGAGATCTGACCAGCAATACAGACGGATGGAAACTGGCGCCTTAAATACTGTGCCTCTTGTAGACCATATTGGACTATCCCATCTAAAGGTACTATTCAAAGTTCACCGTCGACTAAACATATTTTTTACAAAATCCCTTTAACTGCTGTTTAACCCATAAACAAACACCGCACCATAGTTATCATCAATAAATATACAAGTATATACGGCTCCCAAATCCCCCTCCTCCTATCTTCCCACTTGGTTCCCCCCGGAACGTTTAATGAGCCCCCTGTACCCAGGGGGGACTCTTTTGGTCGACACCCTGGAACGGACACAAAGGAGGACAGGTGAGTGACACACAACTTAAACAATATTTAAATTTATGCACTAGCACACACTTTGTTAAGATATTTAGCACATCAATTTACTGCACAAACTCAGAATACAATTTAAACCGTGGTTCATCAATCATGAACAAACAGATACACCACCGATACTGGCGGAGCATAACACCACTCTACTCTCTTTCAGCCGGAGCCGAGCATTGACCGCCGCATCTGCCAGGTGACAAGAAAATCAATCATGATTTAAAATGACACGCATGCCAAGAATAAATAGCCAATAAATATGCTAAAAAATGTGCAAATTGTTCCATGCAGATTCCGCTAATAAAGTGCAAATATCGCTCTCAAAGTGTCAAGTGCCGTTATTTATGTGCATCCTTTAGTTGTTTGTTAAAAAGTGCAATCAATACCCCACCAGCTTGTGCAATATTTACAGGGCTAGAAGCCATCAGTCACTAGTAACGAAGTGCCCTTCGTGACAAGACCTAAAGTCCATTCTGAAGACTGGTATTTAGCAGTTAGGACCAGGCATAATTAAGACCAGCTGGTGCAACCCGCCCCAGGTCCCTGCTGCACAACTGAGACCCATCCACCAATCAGCCCTGCAGTATAAAATACCAGCGCTTCTCTCCAGTCCTCGCCAGATCATTGTTTCAGCAGAGTAGTAGTGTCATACTTCATGCCCTTGAATTCTGGATTCATGTTAACATTGTGCTCTTGCGGTTTTACTAATCCCTGTGCTTCTGGACCACAGCCTGCTTACCTCCTAGGCACGGTCCATTCCAGCCATTACCCCCAACCTCATTTTCCTGCCACCAGCTCACTCCCCTCTGCCTTCTCCACCAGGATTCCTCCCCTCATCCATCCTCATCCTTTTGCAATAAAACCTTGTTCTTAATCACCACTTCCTCATCTGTGTCCTGCATTTGGGTCCATCTACACTAAAACCAGAACAAATGCTTTACCACATGGTTTCTCATTTTATGGTAAAGGTATTAAGTAAATACTAATAATAGCAAATAATAATATTAAGTAAAATTGACATTTGCAACTGGATGAAAAAGGCAGGTGTGAAGAAATGCTGTAAAGTAAGAATGCTTTCAAAAATATAAAATTTAATTGTTTATTTTTATCAATGTACAAATTGCAAAATGAGCAAACAGAAGAAAAATCTAAATCAAATCAATATTTGGTGTGACCACCCTTTGCCTTCAAAACAGCATCAATTCTTCTAGGTACGCTGGCAAAGTCAGGGACTTTATAGGATCATAGTCAGGTGTATGATTAACCAATTATACCAAACAGGTGCTAATGATCATCAATTTCATATGTAGGTTGAAACACAGTCATTAACTGAAACAGAAACAGCTGTGTAGGAGGCTTAGAACTGGGTGAGTAACAGCCAAACTCTGCTACCAAGGTGAGGTTGTGGAAGACTGAGCACAGCAACAATACACGAGGTAGTTATACTGTATCAGCAAGGTCTTTGCCAGGCAAAGATTTCAAAGCAGACTGGGGTTTTAAGATGTGCTGTTCAAGCTCTTTTGAAGAAGCACAAAGAAACGGGCAACGTTGGGGACCGTAGACGCAGTGGTTGGCCAAGGAAAATTAGTGCAGCAGATGAAAGACACATTATACTTACTCCCCTTCAAAATCAGAAGATGTCCAGCAGTGCCATCAGCTCAGAACTAGCAGAAACCAGTGGGACCCAGGTACACCCATCTACTGTCTGGATAAGTCTGGCCAGAAGTGGTCTTCATGGAAGAATTGTGGCCAAAAAGCCATACCTCCAATGTGGAAACAAGGCCAAGTGACTCAAATATGTACGAAAACGGAGGGACTGGGGTGCAGAAAAATGGCAGTAGGTGCTCTGGACTAATGAGTCAAAATTTGAAATATCTGGCTGTAGCAGAAGGCAGTTTGTTCACTGAAGGGCTGGAGAGCGGTACAATAATGAGCGTCTGCAGGCAACAGTGAAGCATGTTGGAGGTTTCTTGCAGTTGGGGATTTGGTCAGGATTAATGGTGTCCTCAATGCTGAGAAATACAGGCAGATATTTATACATCATGCAATACCATCAGGGAGGCATCTGATTGGCTCCAAATTTATTCTGCAGCAGGACAACAACCCCAAACATACAGCTAATGACATTAGGAACTATCTTCAGCGTAAAGAAGAACAAGGAGTCCTGGAAATTATGGTATGTCCCCCACAGAGCCCTGATCTCAACATCATGGAGTCTGTCTGGGATTACATGAAGAGACAGAAGGGTTTGAGGCAGCCTACACCCACAGAAGATCTGTGCTTAGTTCTCCAAGATGTTTGGAACAACCAACCTGCCGAGTTCCTTCAAAAGCTGTGTGCAAGTGAACCTACAAGAATTGATGCTGTTTTGAAGGTAAAGAGTGATCACACCAAATATTGATTTGATTTAGATTTTTCTTCTGTTTGCTCACTTTGCATTTTGTAAATTGATAAAAATAAACAATTACATTTTATATGTTTGAAAGCATTCTTATTTGACAGCATTTCTTCATACCTGCCTAAAACTTTTGCACAGTACTGTATATGCTGTATATGTATGTGTATATACAGTATGTATATATATGTATGTATATATTTCTTACATATTTTTACACATCTTTCTTTTTTTCTGTATTGTTGTATATAGTAGTGTAATGCACATATATTTTTTCATACATGCATACTTACTATTTACATACAATTTCTATTTCCATTTACACTTCTATTCTTGAATGGGAGCAATTGTAATGCATCCAATTTCCCCCTGGTGATCAATAAAGTATTTCTGATTCTGATTCTTATTTATTGCACTTGGGTAAAAGAAAACGGTACTGTCACAAAAACATACTTAAGTATCAAAAGTAACCACACTTTTTGTGAGGAGGAGATCTTGCCAGTCTGAGTGATTGATTCATTAACTAGCATTAACCAGGAGTGTCATCTCTTCTTGCATACAGGAAAAGAGGATGAGGATGTTAATCCACAAACCACTGTGTGCGCTCCGTGACCGTGGTGGGCCTGAAGAACCTGATCAGGAAGAGGCTGGACAAGCTGCTTGACTATGAAGTGATTTGTGACAAATCGAATCTGAGCTATGATAAACAGGCTGTGGCCAACACGTACAGGTAGAGAAATTACAATCATAAATTTCACCATTGATCACCTGACCCTGATCACTCAAAGTGCTACAAAGAAAAAGTTATTTCCACATTACAGGGGGGGAAGAGACATAACAAAATATATATACAATAGCAATTAAAAAGGTGCGACCGATATACCGGCGGCACGATGGCGCAGTGGTTAGCGCTGCCGCCGCACAGCAAGAAGGTCCTGGGTTCGACTCCCCGAGCCAGCAGGGCCTTTCTGTGTGGAGTTTGCATGTTCTCCTCGTGTCTGCGTGGGTTCTCTCCGGGTACTCCGGCTTCCTCCCACAGTCCAAAGACATGCAGCAGGTTAATTGGTGACTCTAAATTGCCCGTAGGTGTGAATGCGAGACTGAGTGGTTGTTTGTCTCTATGTGTCGGCCCTGCGATGAACTGGCGGCTTGTCCAGGGTGTACCCCGCCTCTCGCCCAATGTCAGCTGGGATAGGCTCCAGCCACCCGCGACCCTCACGGATAAGCGGTTACAGAAAATGAATGAATGAACCGATATCCCACTTATATTTAATACCATGCAATACCATCAGGGAGGCGTCCGAATGGCCCCAAATTTATTCTACAGCAGGACAACAACCCCAAACATACACCCAGTGACATTAGGAACTATCTTCAGTGTAAAGAAGAACGAGGAGTCCTGGAAATGATGGTATGTCTCCCACAGAGCCCTGATCTCAACATCATAGTCTGTCTGGGATTACATGGAGAGACAGAAGGATTTGAGGCAGCCTACATCCACATAAGATCTGTTCCTTCAAAAACTGTGTGCAAGTGTACCTACAAGAATTGATGCTGTTTTGAAGGCAAAGAGTGGTCACACCAAATATTGATTTGATTAAGATTTTTCCTCTGTTCGCTCACTTTGCATTTTGTAAATTGATAAAAATAAACAATTACATTTTATATGTTTGAAAGCATTCTCACTTTACAGCATTTCTTCACACCTACCTAAAACTTTTGCACAGTAATGTATATAACATAGGGATGCACCGATCGACCCGCCAGAGACGGGAACCAGCCGGTTTTCAGCGTGACCGGCCCAGACCAGTGACCGGCCAGTCAGCGTCACATATCTGATTCTGTGACCCTCATTGTCACACACATGTTCTGCACAATGGTCACATCATGCGCACAGCAGACAAACTGACCATGATATCACATCCAGCGCAGTGCTGATCAAACTACACACACGCAGACACATACTTGCATGAAGTTGGTATCTGCTTCCACAGGCGATCACGTGAAATCGTGCCCCACGAAAATCCCATGAGATTCAATGATCTCATGAGATCGCGTTCCCCCTAGTCATAATCATAATATAAAACTATAATAAGGCCTGGCTGTAACCTGGAGGACTTTGGAGAAAATGTAAAACAGTATTGAATGAATAATTAATGAATATTGAATGAATATTTAATAGTCAGTGTTTTATTATGAACATCTAATTAATTTTTTACAAGAAAAGTTGCAAAAATGTTTGTGAATGCTGTCAATTATAGTTCTAAGAAAGACTGAAAATCGGAATTGGCCAAAATCTGAATCGAAATTGAAATCGGTGCGTCTCTAATATAAGAAGAAAAAAATTCATAAGTATGATTTTTTACTGTCTAAAAACATGCTCTAACAAACGGTTCAATTGCCATAAAGGCAGTACTGATGAGCAAGTCTGATTTATTTCTTTGACAAGTTTACTTTTAATTTGACTTTTTCTACCTTTTTTGGTATTTGTAAATGTATTTTGTTACTTTTACCATGTAGCAACATCTCAACTGACGCCCATATTTAAAATAAATGTGGGGTGCGTTAAAAGAGGAAAACAATGACTGTTCTCATCATTGCCCCCAGGAAAATAATGCAAAGAAAAAAATGTTTTCCATTGCTTTTTTCAGGGTTAAGGTACAAGTGTGAAGGCTTGGTACTCAAAATACTGGTTTCTGATAGGTCAACAGCAGGATCTTCTCTGTGGGGGCCAGCAGAATTCTGATTCTTAAAACAGCTTCTTTAATGTAAATAAATGTTTCTTTATTCCTCTGTGACAGAAAACTGAATATCTTTGGATTGTGGGTTAGACAAGACATGGGAAACACTGATTTTTCACCATTTTTCTTACGTTTCTTACGTTCTTACGTTTTATTGACAAAACAACTAATTCAGTAATTAAGAAAATAATGAATTAAAGATTAATTGACAATTAAAATAATGTTTAGTTGCAGCCCTAAAGCAACTCTCACAGATTACTAACAAAGTTGCAGTCAAAGATGAATTTGACACCTTAAAGAGATATTCCACTCCAGAACGATAATCCACTCAGTATGTACTCACCCCTATGCTGATGTGAGGATGGGTGAAGATCTTCAGTTCACAAAACAATCCTGGAGTTTCAGCAGAAAACAGGGTTGCAGCCAAATCCAGTACAATGGCAGTGAATGGTGACCATGGATAAAATGTAAAAATAAGAACACAAAACAAACACATAATCCAAGTGTCCGTGAGCCGCGACATTAAAATTTAACCACAAAAGACGCCATTTACACCATGTTTTCAGCCGAAATGTCAACTGTAGCCTCCCAGGTAGCATGTAAACATGGCGTCAATGTATCACGAGACTTCGTATATCTCTTAATGGATGCACGTGTGAAAATATCGCGAGATCTCTTGTGCATCTGGCTCGAGTCTGAGAGGCTACAGTTGACATTTCGGCCAAAAACATAATGGCGTCTTTTGTGGTTAAATTTGAATGTCACAGCTCGCGGATACACGAGCAGGATGGAGACATTTCGTGTTTGTTTTGTGTTCTTTTTTTTACATTTTATATGTGGTCTCCATTCACTGCCATTGTACTGGATTTGGCTGCAATGCTGTTTTCTGCTGAAACTCCAGGATTGTTTTGTGAGCTGAAGATCTTCATTAAACCTCACATCAGCATAGGGGTGAGTACATATTGAATGGATTATCGCTCTGGGGTGGAATATCGTTTTAAAGGTTGCTGCTACACTTTCATGCCTTCATAGGAAGACAGAAATACATCATCTGTTTTTCTCACCATCTCAGTTTTTCTCTGCTGTGGAAAACAGCAGCTCAGTGTGGATAAAAGAACAGAAAAAGATAAAATGCTACCGTGAGGATGAGGTGAGCCTGGGTGTGTGTATATGAAGGGATGGACATGGGGAGGAGGGAGCATGAAAAGCCGGAGGGAGCATAAAAGAGAGCATGAAAAGCTGCTTCTATAAAGGTCACTAGAGCAATCACTCACTTTAACAGGCAGTGTGCAGGCATATCTCACACACACATGCATGCACACACACGCACGTGGTGCCTAATGCAATCCTGATCCACTCACCTAAATCTCCCTCTCTCCCATGAACACACATAAATTATCACAAATTTATAAGCCGCAACACCCCCGTCTCACACTCACAAGTGCTGCAAATATAAATCAGTCTCATAACACACACACTCTATCTCAGCCTGCAGCACTGCATCACATAAACTAACACACAACCCTTCACACCATAACCAGTTTACAAGGTTAAACAGCTAATTATGGACCTTTCCATTAATAACATGCACACACACAAATCTATACACGTACACACCATTCTTCCCTCACACACACTCCAGTATGCCCATGATTACACTCACACACGGATATGTAAGGATTCTCTCTCATTCATGCGCACACACAGTCAGACATATGACAGACTAATGCTTCCATAGCATAATGCTGTCACATTTTTGACTCTAACATTTAATTTGGGAAATTAACACATACACACACACATTTACAGTTGGAAGTCTAATGTCAGATAATTTAAATTCAGTCACAGTCAGTCTGACCTTCATATGTGGCCTATTAAAGTAGCCTAGCAATAAAACAAACACTAACAAGGCCTTAAGATGTGTTCATTGATGAATTAGTTAAGAAAATAGTAATTTATTTTAATTCACATAACATTTGGGTGGTACTCATCAGTTTAAGTGTAGCTATATTTATAATATTTTCACTGCTTTACTTTGTCATCTGACAGCCTTCTCTGTCAGGGAACTGACAAATATCACTCTCTCCAAATTAACAAAACTCCACAGGAGAAAACAGTAATTTTACCTAGCATAGCACAGGAGTTGCTGATGTACCGCATTCTTGATCTGTTAGGTTTTTTTTGTGTGTGTGTCTTTGTGTTTTAAAATGATAGTTTGGGTTCACAAAAGTCACACAATACCAAAAACAAACTATGAGATCAAGGCAGCTGTAGACCATCACTCCCATGATTTGTGAGGCAAAATTATTGATTTCACCTATGGAGTTTGATTGATTTGGATAGAGCGATATTTGTAATTATAAACAGGAACTCAGGAAGAAAAAGAAAGAAATAAGTGAGGAAACATCAGAGGTAGGACAAAAACTTAAAATAAAAAGATAATTAAAGTTCCCATATTATGCAAAATGCACTTTTTCATAGTTTTCCATTAAAAATATGTGTCCCCGGCATGCCTACAGATTCCCCTGATATGAGAACAGTCCACTCTCTCCCTCTCTTGCTTGCTCCATCTTATCAGTGAATGTAGGCCAAAACGCTCTGTTTGAATTTGCCTCCCCTTAGGACGTCATAAGGGGAGAAGTGCCTCCTCCAGGCCTCCTCCAGGCAGCTGACACTCCCCATGCTGGGTGTCTGTACCGCCCACTGAATCCCAGTGAGTTCGCCTCGCGGTCGCCATGTTTTTTCCTCGCTAACGGTGCTCAGGTAAACAAACGAAGATGTAGAAGGTTCGAGCAAAGTACACCAATTGCTCTGTTGTTGGCTGCAGGAAGGAGCACAAAAGTCTTCATCTATTCTCCTTGTCTGACCCAGAGAAGACCCAGTGGATTCATTTTATTTTTAAGTGAAATGTCCCCACAACACTAACCTAACTGTTTTAATTCGGACTGCTTCTTCGAGGGCCAGTACAAAGCAGGAGTCACTTCAATACTGAAGCTCAAGGATTAATCAGTACTGACTGTCTGTGACCCAACTGCAGACATGGGAGCATTAAGTTTTATCATGTTTAAGCTGCTTTACTGTGTATTTAGCTGCTTGATCCTGGCGTTAGCATCACAGCTAATATGGGTAGCATCTACTGTATGCTCATGCACTGGAGTGTAATATTGAAGGAGAGTCAAGATAATCTGTGTAAACGTTAAGCCTCATATGAAGCCAATTATCTAAACAGAACAGTAAGTTGGATGCCATTAACTGTTCTCCATGTCACTGTTTGTGTGACTTCATGCTGCCAGGTTTGTGTTGTCGGTTCTGTTGTTATGGACGCTTCCTCTCTACTCCGCCTGGTGATACTGTGTAACTTAGATGAGCACCAAACTGCTAAGTTTGTCATACCTGAAATGTGTAGTAACCTGCTGCAAAATCAAGCTGAGAAACTTGTATTCAAACTAAATCGGGTGTTGTGATTGGTGCAGGTATGCGGTTGTGTTTCAGTGTTTACATTGCTTCCCCACTGATGTGCACATGCTAAAGGACAGTATGGTAACAGTAGTCTTGCATTACATTGTAAACAACTCAGTGGGGGGTGCAGGACATGCAGGAGAAGGAGAGGGACACATCCATAACAACGACTGTTCTGCTTTGATATCAATACAATTCATAAAATCATGTGACTACATGGGTTATCGTTTTTTATTCACAAAAAGGGCATTGTGCATTCTAACAATGACCAAGTAACACACACACACATACACACAGCTGTTATTATAAATGTATCAGGCCCATAGCAGTGTATGATTGCACGTATTGTCTCAGTAGCATTTGAAAGACCCTTGGTGTTGTTACAGTTACAGTGTAATGCGATGAGATAATTGATAGTTAATACTTACTGGTTTTGAAATGTTGCACTGCAACATATCATATTTATCTTTCATTCAGGCTTTTTTCTAAGAAGAAATGTTTCCTATGAATTGTAGGAATTTCAAAAAAAAAAAAGAAAAAAAAACTGGGGTAGATCAGTAAGGACTGTGAATTGATCAGAATTATTCTGTAAAGATAATCACGCTGACTGATTAATTTAATTGGGTTTATAAATGTATAAATTCATCACACATACTGTCATTAGTTATTAGTACTATATTGTAGGGGTGCCACGATACACTAATTTCACGATACGGTACGATACACGATATGGAGGTCACGATAACGATACGATACGATATTAAAGAAATATTTTTTTTAAGGTAATTTTTTGAATATATTTTATTTAAAAGATACAAAAGTGCTTTTGCCATATTTTTCCATTTAGTTACACTTTATATGTAATGGGCAAGCCTGACCAACCATTATGAATGAACTTGACACAAGTAGTTCACAAACTGAACTAAAAGTATGCATCATATGCATCATCAGTTTCTTCTTTCCTTAAAAGTAAAATTGTTTTGCTATAAACTCAGCTGAATAGTGTGTCTTCCAGAAATTGAACAAGTAGAACAAAAAATAAATTAACTGTTTCTATGAAATGTCCAAAACTCAAAATGCCAACATATCAATTAGCAGTAGGCTTATCAATTATCAATTGATCACTTATTATCAGCAGGCTTTGTTAAAGCTCATCACAGAGCTAAGAGTATAAAGCCACATGCCCCAGCCTAGTCAGGAGGGAGGACCACATTCTTCTTGAGGAATACTAGCATATCCACATTTTCCAGCAGCAGTTGGGATCTTTGGCCAGTAACTATGTCCCCTGCAGTTGAAAATACACGTTCACTTGGAACTGAGGTAGCAGGGATGGAAAGATAAGCTTTCGCAAGACGAGACAGCAAAGGATACTGAAAACAGTTCTCTTTCCACCACTTCAAGGGGCAACTGGTGAGTGGGATGGATGCCTCTCTTCTGTACATGCCAATCTCTCTCTCTACTCCCTCTCTGGACAGTTCTTCTGGCACAGCAGAAAATGAGTCCCCAAGTAGATCTTCAAGTGCTGTCTTCTTGGAAGGAGGCTCTTCCACTTGCAGCCCAGCCCCCTGTCCTTCATCTGGGGGATCTTCACCTGCTGCTCCCCTGCCATTAGTCTCCTCATCTGTGGTCTAAGAGCAGAAAGACTGGCATCAGTGCATGACCCTTCCTTTCGACAAGCAACAAAGCCCCCCTCCTCAACACACATTCACTCTGAAACTGTCTCTAAACACACACACACACACACACACACACACACACACACACACACACAACACACACACACACGATTAACTAACAAAGGAATTGTTTCAATTACTATGTGGAAGATGAAAGGAAGAAAGACATAGGCCTACCAGACTTACTCTTTCCTGGATCCTGAGGTAGACAGCCTCACGCTGGTCGTGGTCTAGCTGAGGTAGACCCCGAAACCTGGGGTCCAGCGCTGTGCACTCCAGCAGACGGTCATACACATCCCCACTGTATCTTTCTGAGATATTGTTGAGGATTTCTCTCTTTGTTTCAGCTATGGCAGGGGAATCATCTGGGTGTGGCGCCATGCTCGGTTAGAAAAACAATAAATAATAACAATTTGCTTTAGTTGTAGCACTTACAATATGAACACAAAGCATTGAAACAGACAAAGCAAAAATAATAACAGGGAAAACAGGTAAAAAACAATATAAAAAGCAGTGGTAGTATTCATTTAAATTAGGCCTACCTGTTCGATCATGCTTTTGAGTGGCACAATAAGAGACACGGTGGGAGCCTTCTCGTCACACATGACCACAGTAGCAGTTTTGAGGGGTTTGAGGAGTTTCACCAGGTCTTCGGCAAGTGAGATATCTCTTCTGTCCAGGGTATCGACGTCCCGGGTGTTGCGTTTGATCTCAGGGCTGGCGAGAGTTGCTCCGATGCGGCTTGCTGCTCCAGATATCTTTCCAGCATGTCCAGGCTGGAGTTCCACCGAGTTGGTACATCCGTGATCAGTTTGTGCGATGGTAGCTGTAACTGCTTCTGTTTGGACTCCAACACGGCCTCAGCAGGGGGACTCTTGTGGAAAAAAGTACTCAAGCACCTCACTCTCCCGAGTAAACGGCTGATGGGCCCAACACGAAGGCCAGCCTGAGACGCCAGATTGGCGGTATGTGCAAAGCACTTGATGTGCAGCTCGAAGCCTGCCTCGCGCACAGCCACATCCATATTGCGAGCGTTGTCAGTGTGTGTGGGACTCGTAGATGGGACGCGTTTGGAGCACATTTTCCATTTCCCAGTCGTTGTTGATACCGTGTGCTGTGATTGTGATGTAGCTCTTTGTGTTTCTTGAAGTCCAGCCATCCGTTGTAATCGCAATGCTTTCTGTCTCTTGAAGGGTCTGTTTGACTCGAGCCTTCGTCTCTTCGTAGATTTTAGGGACTACTTCAGTGCTAAAATGCGTACGTGACGGGATAGTGTATTTCGGGTCCATCCTCCTGAGTAAACGCCTGACCGACGGATCTTCCACAACAGAAAATGGTCTCATACCATATGCGATCATGTAGCCAATATCCCGTGTAATTGCCATCACTCTTGGACTTGATGGTGGAAGTTGAGGAGCAAATCTGGTTGTCAATGTCGTCTGCTTAATATACAGTGACTTACCATGATAAATAAATCTGACACAAAATATTGATTTTAAAATAATTTTACAATTTATCCAGAGTCTACTGTAAGGTATGTTGTGAGCACATCCAAAAAATTTAGCAAAATGTAAAAATTTCAACATGAAACTCAAATGTGAAAGACATTAGACAAGCTGTGGTGGATGAGCAAGAAGCTTTACCAGATTTCAAATACACAATATTGGAACAGGTAAACTGTTGCACGAGACAACAGTGTAGTTTACAAACCACTGCACACAGCTACGACTTCTAAAAACTGATGATAAAATGATAATAAAATGATGAAACTGACAGATTTTATGTGTACCAAAACAGGTTCAGTATCATGTTAAAAAATGTGGCTACATACAGGACTCTGTTTTGACAGGCATCTCTGCTGAGAATATTGCAAAACAAGAAGATAATGTATTGTCAGCAATCATCAAAATATGTTAGTCATTGGGGCACGTAACACCTGCACAGGTCCTTTGTCCAAAGAGTACAAACGTGTCTCTACGGAGGCATGACGGTTAACTATATTCACAAATTACAATGTCACCTATTCACCAAAATTTCCCTCAATAATGAACAAGCGACGAGAGTTACAGTTAGCATTAGCTACCAAGCTACATTTTAGTGCTGTACCAACACACACATTGACTAACTGTAACGTACCAAGACACACAAAATTGTTGACTTACCATCAGAAACATCCCGCAGCACCTACAGTGTTTGAACTTCTGCAGGAGCCACCATCTCAGTCACATTCTGGATCAAAATTGGACGTTTGAACTTCAGCGCATCTAAAACCAGCCATGTCTGTGTCAGCATCCAGCGTAAACATAGCAGCAGGGGCCCGACGGTTCAACTCATGCCCACCTCCCGAGAGGGGCGCGACTGGTCACAGTTCATTTGCATTTAAAGCTACAGGCACAGAAACAGTCCATTTCAAGAGAGGCTGAAATAGAGGGGTACAGAGGCCTACTGAACTGCATGATCCAAGTGGTGTTTTAAGAAAGAAACTTCAAAAGCATGTTTTGAGGACCTCTGAGACCTACAAAAACTTATCAGAAAGGGGCATAATATGGGACCTTTAAATTGAAATCAATCCAAAAAAAAAAAAAAAAGGTCAATAATAAATAGATAAAATAAAATGACGAACCAGTTAAAGACTAAAATGTTTAAAACATGTTGTCCTGTCCAGTCCACAGCAGTTCATTCCTCAGCTTCCTAAAGTACTCCCGCTGCTTCTTAGAACTGGGCAACATGCTGACCACCATCTATTGTAGGTAATACACTGACTCGACAAGTACCTCGTACGACCACACCTCAAAAATCTATCTATTTAAGGAGCTATGAATTTAAAAAAGTTTCAAGACCCTGTGCACATTAGAGGGATTATGTGTGGGTTCTTTCATTTAAATACAGTAAATAAATCAATCACCTGGACACACGCTGGCTCATGACCATCAGTGGCTGGACCTCTGGGGTGTACGAGTGTCTTCTGATTCCTGTCACACCCTCAGGCAGGGTCAAATGTGGCGAAGGGGGCGGGTCTTCTGTTGGCTGGTGATAACGAAGCAGCTTCGATGAAGGAGCATAGCCTCTTCTACCTGCAAGCAGCGTATAGTTAATGAGGTGTTGTCCAGGTAAAAGCTGTAGAACATCATAATATATTATGGCTGGAAATAACAATTATTTTCACTTTCAATTAATCTGCAGAGACATAAATTATCAGTAACATTTATTCAACTCAAGAAAGTGAAGAAAGGCCATCACATTATTCCAGAGCCTTTTGTCTGACCAACACATAGTGTTCACTTTAAAGCCCATATTGATTCATCACAGCTGTATCAGTCTATATAGGTATTGGTTAGGGTTGCAAATTGTTAACACTTTCCTTAAATTGTGCTCATACCAAATGATACCAAATGCCTTTTTTCACCCTCAAACAAAGTTTTATTTCAACAGCAACATGCTGCATATTTTCTGAGAGCATTACAGCCTGTGAAACAAATAAAGATATAAGGCCAACATATTATTCAAATTAATTTATGTTAATAAATATGAGTATCAGATAACATGCAGAGCATGCTCATAAAAATAATATCTTATATTTCAGATCTTAAAATAAATTCTACTTGATCAATTAAATTCTTAACTGAATAATCAATCATTGATTAATTGTTATCTCTGGTGTTGTGTTGTCAGATATGTGCCCATATGAAAACCTTTTTTTAAACAGAACATAAGGCACATTGTTTTTTAGTTTCAGTTTTATTTAATGTTTATTAGGTCCTTTTTTAAAATAAAGTTTATTGTTAAACTTAATTAAATATATTTGTAGCATGTGTTTCATAACCACATTTGAGGCATCATTGCAAAAAATATCCAGTTGAATATCCAGTATCAGTTGGGCTCCAGTTCAATTTGATACAGGACTACACCTTTGAGAAGCTATAAATCAGTGAGTTTTTGACAGATTTTAAGACTTTAATTATTAATAATAAAACCCATTAATTATGACCATATTAATTATGACCATTATTTTTTGATGATTTACATCACGGGACATTTAGTCAGTAACACCAGAGCACATTTAAAACAGCATTTAATTATCTTTTTAGTATATAGTATCTTTACCAATATATCTCAACATGTAACCTCATCTAAGCCAGTAAAAAAAATAATAAACCTGGAATCTCATGTCGCAGCTAAGGTGATAAAATGAGTGAAAATCACAATTTTTTTTTTTACCAAGAACCTAGATATTGTTACAATATTGTACAGATGACTATTGGTGCTTTCACATAATATGAGCTTTTTTGATAAATAATCATCAATCGGTAATGTGTATATAATGAGAAGAAAATTATATCACTTTACTGCAATGCAGCATTTCAAACCAAGAAAAGACAACACTTATGCCATATCACAATAGAACGATATCCAAAATCTATCACGACATCTACTCTCATATCATGATACAATATAATATTGATATTTTGCCCAGCTCTCATGCAAAAAAAAAAAAAAAAAAAAAAAATTGTGTGTGTGTGTTTAACTTACCTGTACTAAATACTACTGTGCTTGTGTTTGATTGCTTGTTAATTGAAATAGCAGCAAAAACCCAGAAGATGGTGCTATAGAGCGTCATTTAACATGAACTGCACTGGGATAATAATATTTTCTGTAGCAGTATCTGCAGCATATATTAAGCCTGACTTTCAAGCTTTTTTTAAGCTGAGATACAAAGACACTGTAGGTAACATTTTTTTAATCTCAACATTTTTAATTAATTTCAGTCACATATACATTTACCGAAAGACAGGGGCAGATCTAGAGGGGTGGCATAGGGTGGCAGCTGCCACCCCTAAAAGATGCCTTGCCACCCCAGCTGCCACCCCAGTTTCGGACATTCTAATTTAAAATGGAAAGTTGTGGCTAAGGTTTATTATCAATCGACCTTCAGGCGTATGGATCTGGTGTGCCAACTGATGCTGATCAATCTCATCAAACTTTACCAGATACCTGACAACGCACCTGGATGGTGAGTCACTTTGTACGTTAATATGAAAATTAATGTTATCCTCTGGACGGTTAGCAAACATGTTTGGCTCAGTGTGATCAGCTGTGTGATGGTGACTTCTTGGTCTTCTGCTCTGTCATTGTGATTGTGAGTGCTATCAGGACATTAGGTTGTGCGCTCCGCTCTCTCTTCTCTCTGTCGGCGCACGGAGAGCCGCGTTTTTTCCCACTTTGCTCATCACTGCACTGTTACAGTCCATAACCTTCGTCTGCACTTTCTCAGCGCAAAAGGCTTTATTTGTTCCCACCCTTCATCCTCTCATGGAGAATGTTAGATATTCTACTGTGCTGCACGACTGGGACACATATGAGTTTCTGTGATGCATCATTACACATGTCGCTGTGGCATAGTTACATACCTCACTGCCATAGACTGTTAAAAGTGATCAGACCAAAGAACTAATCAATGCTGATACTGTATGCTAATAGATAAAGGCATGATGACAATACAGGGCATGCTTTGAATTTCTTAGGGTAGAGTGGGGTATTGATGAGTGGCAGGTAAGTTGACCCAGCCCCTGAAACTGTGCGCATTTGTTGTCATATGACCATAAATTTAGGAAGCAGCCATTATTTCTATCCGGCTGTGATGGAACACAAACATTACTTTTCCTTGTAACTAGTTACTTTTATAATACAGCAACTTGGGGAGTAATTCAATTACTTTTTGAGAGCAGTAACTAATAACTCTAACTAGCTACTAATTTTCAGTAACTTACCCAGCACTTAAAACACATTAGTCAGCTATGCAGTGACAGTTCATTCAACGTGTCTACTCCATCTATCTAGGGGCAGTCAAATTTAATTAAATTATTAATTTAATTCAGATTAATTTGAAAAATGGTAAAAAGTGTTAATGCATATCATTAAAATTAAATGATATTAACTTTATTTATATAATATTTAAATATAATGTGCCAAATACATAATATTTGGAAAAATGTTGAAAGAGTTGGAAATAAAAGAATTTATTAATTTAATTTAATGGCACCGTTATATACTTCTAACAATGCTTTACTCATGCATACAGTAATGTAATATTTTAAAGTTAAAATATCTTCCAGGCAAATGTTGATGTGATTAAAAGCAGCATTTTTTTTTTTTGTCACCCCTTCAAGTCTCCATGTCACACCCTTGCTACCCCATGAATATTTCTCTAGATCCACCCCTGCTGACAGAGCATTATTTCATCACACCTATGGTATACTGTTCATTCATAATCTCAAATTTCCACTTGCTAATGATGACTTCAATCTCTTAAATACAATACTTATATACATACATACATACAATTCTACACTTGAAGGCCAAAATCACAAATGATCCTCCTATGAATGTGTCTACACGTTTCAGGTTTAAATAATTTCAATTCCAAACACATTTCACAACACATTAAACACATTAGAAATGAATGAAGATGAAACAGAAATACTGCTGCTAGGATGCAAATGCATGAGAAAGGCACTTTTTAACAGACATGAGAACCCAGACTTGAACACCTGACTCACGAGACCAAATAAAGAGTTAGTAGTCTCTGTGTCATCTTTGACTCTGAATTAAGCATTGAGGCCCATATAAGCTAAGCAGTGGCGGTTCTAGACCAATTTTACTGAAGGGGCCTGGCTGGGGCCAGAGGTTTTGTCAGAGGGGCACATTCAACCCGGGGCAAAAAAGACAAAGATTAAAAACCTTATTTGATTTATTATTTTCATAAAACTAGTGATTAACCATTGTAACCAAAGTGAATGGTTCAAAATATCACATTTGAGACACAAATATAAAAAAATGATAACATTTTACAGACTGTATTGACTGGAGAAAAATAATGCATGTAGCAGGTAGCATGTAAAAATGGCGTCAATCACGCGAGACTTCGTATATCTCTTAATGGATGGACGTGTGAAAATATCACGAGATGGACGCCATGTTTACATGCTACCCGCTACATGCTACAGTTGACATTCTGGCTAAAAACATGGCGTAAATGGAGTCTTTTGTGGTTGAATTTTAATGTCGCGGCTCGTGGACACTTGGATTACACCACACGAGCAGGATGGAGACATTTTGTGTTTGTTTTGTGTTCTTTTTTTTACATTTACATTTGGTCTCCAATCACTGCTATTAGCTGCAACCCTGTTTTCTGCTGAAACTCCAGGATTGTTTTGTGAACTGAAGATCTTCACCCATCCTCACATCAGCATAGAGGTGAGTACATATTGAGTGGAATATCTCTTTAAGGTGTCAAATTCATCTTTGACTGCAACTTTGTTAGTAATCTGTGAGAGTTGCATTTAGGGCTGCAACTAACCATTATTTTATGTTTTATTTACAAAACTGACCGCCGTTTTCAGTGGTGCAACACACTAAAGCAGGGGTATTCAACTAAAATTCAAAGAGGTCCAGTTAGAGAAAATTTCCGAAATCAAAGGTCCGGAACATCATAATGTCTAACTTGCGTTATGATTTAGTGTGATACTGAAGTAGCCTAGTAGTTGTATCAATGTGTGCATGTAATCAGCATCTGACTGTCAAATCAAATAAAGAAAGTACAATTCAAAAACATTTTGACTATTTGAATATTTATTGTCACTTAACATTGAACTATGCAGATATGCATTTAAAATAGAATGGAGAAAATAAATGAAATAGTTTTTGAAAAATTGTGCATCTTAAAATAAAGTGCTTAATTTTAGAAAAAATAAAATTAGGTATTTTTACATTGTGGTATTCATGCTTTTACTGAAGTAAAGGATCTGAGTATTTTTTCCATCACAGCAGGTCAGTGATCAGTGTTTCAGTGACTCTCTGTGGCTCAGTGAATACATTGTTTTATTTATGGCGGCCTGTCACATTAAAACATCTGTACCACGACATGATTGTATATTCTTGGAGCAGCGCACCGTTCTCGATTGTGTCTAGAAGGGAACCCTTTATTTGCAAAACTTTCGCGGGATTTGTGTCCGTTGTTTCTAATAAAATCAAACTTGCGCGATCTTTCGCGTGTCTAGGGTTCCCTTCTAGACACGACCCTCTTTGTGTCTCTCTGTCAAACTAATGACAGCAGACTGTGAACAACATGATGTTACACTCTGCAGTGTTTCTCACACACACACTTGTGCGGACACCAGGTATAGTTTGTGACCAACTTTGGCATTTTTATTTTTTTAATCAGTCCAAGAGGACGAAGGCATCCATTATTGATTAGTGATCAACCTGCCCTCCACCCCCTTCCTCACCTGTTCGCTCTGCTGTGAGAAGGTCTGACAGTTTCTGACAGAGAAACACAGACTCTCCTGTTTAATGTAAAATCATCCTTATACAGTTGTTTAATCTTATAAGTGCAGCTGGTTGGTGTCATTCAGCATCATGGTAGTTTCGATTGTTTTAATAAACTCTCCTCCACATGCAGCTTCTCTGCTGCTGTGACAACTGAATCGTGGGTGAATTACATGAAAAAAAAGAAAAAGAAACGCGAGTTGGGTTTTGGGGTGACTTTATAAAACATCCTACTGATGAAGAAAATCAACAGATCAGACAGACAGGGTGAGAGAAACACACTGACCTCCTCTGTGTGTGTGTGTACTGTACATGTGTGTATGGAGGAGCTGCACTGACACACAGAGAGGAGAGGTGCTGCAGCCGTGTGATAATAAATTGCATCAAAACTTAAACGTCGGAACTTATCAATACTCTGGTCTTTAATGATTCAACCGTGTAATGCTAAATTTCAGTACCCACCCCTACATACACAGTGTGCTGTGTAGTTGTTCAAATTCAAACGAGGCCTCGAGGCAAAAACATTCCAGGTCCGTATAGGACGGCATCTGGGTCCGGACTCGGACTGCGGTCCGCCTGTTAGTGACCAGTGCACTAAAGGATCCGGCTAGAATGTTGAGCCATGCGCATTAGTTCCGCCTTTTGCGTCGGCGCAATATCACAATTTTAATAAGTACTGTATAATCTTTGTTCAGAGGGGGGGCCACAGGGGGCACACTGGCCCCTGTTGCCCCCTATGAATTTACTGTTTTGTAATTCCATTTTTCTATTGTGCCTTGTTTTTAATGTCATACAGCTCTTTTTAAACTTTTCATTCTATTTTGAATGATTGAATCTATGTATTTCTAGTATTTCCTTTTGTGTCTTGCTTTTATTGGTACACTAAAGCACTTTGAATTGCATATTTTCTATGAAAGGGGCAATATACATAAAAGGTTTTTTGGATTTTCATTATATACCCCCCAAACAGAATGCCAGGACTATTGGTATAATTAGAATACAATTTCATAGTTACCATGACCAGAAAAAGCCAGCAAGCCACTCTATAGACAGTGAGTAGAGTTTGAGAGTTCAAATAAATTCAAAATTTGTCAACAGAAAAATTCAAGAAGAAAACATAGAGACATGTACAGACGTACGCAACAAATACTGAGACAAAACAAATCGAAAAAACAAAAGAGGCTCTTGCTGATTAACACTTTAACCAGTTATCCAGTAGAAGGATGTTGGTTCTTACCTCCTGCATCAACCAGCCATCTTTTTCTGTCTCCGCGGCTGTCGGCCTCACTGATAATGGCCACCAGCTCCCCTTTGGCCAGGTTCAGGTCCAGGTCTCTGCTGCCAACCACTGTCCCAGTCACCTGATAGATCTTACCAGAACCGTGCTTATCTGTTAGCTGCTTCAGACGGCGCTGAGAGGATGGACTCATAGGCTGAGAGAGATAAAGAACATGAGGCAGAAGAGAGCAAAGAGTTAAATGTGAAGAAACTGAATATTAATTAGATGTAACAAAGCTAAAGCAGAAAGCCTGAGCATAATATAAAATGGTCATGTAGTAAAAGAAGAAACTAATGCTTAATTATCAACCTCTGAATTCAAACACATCTTTGGCTGCTTATTACCATAAGAAACTTGGGCAGGTTGACAGGGTTTCTGCAAGTTGAATTTAAGCCTTTTAAGACCATTATGAATGTAATTTAAAGGTCACATTTTATGTAAAATGCACTTTCTCTTGGTTTTCCAATGGAAACGTGTCCCTGGCTTGCCTGCAGAGAAGAACCAAGATAAGAACAGTCCATTCTCTCCCTCTCTTGCTTGCTCCAAATGTAGGCCCAAAAGCACCAGCCCAATTTGCCTTCTATTATGACTTCCTATGGGGCTTAGCTGCACCTTCAGCCAGGTGACACTCCCTGTGTGAGGTGTCCATGCCACCTGGTGAGTCCACCTCACAGTCCGGTGAACAAACAAGGATGTCAAAGATACAACCAAAGCATGCCAACTGCTCTGTTGTTAGCTGCAGGAACAAAACAAAAGTCTTCTCATCATCAGTCTTCTATTCTCCTCGTCTGACCCAGAGAAAACCCAGTAGTTTCATTTTATTTTTAAATTTGGAAATGTCCTCACAACGCTTGGTTAAGCGTTGTATTTGTGTGCTAACCATTTTACTTTGAACTGCTTCCTCAACGAGGAGAAGAACAAAGCAGCATTTCCTTCAAAACTGAAGCTAAAAGATGGATAAGTACCGAATGTCTGTGACCCAACTTCAAACATGGAAGTTTTACCATGTCTATCTGTGTGAACATTAAGAACAATTTTAAGCCCATACTTGTAAAGAAAATGTAACTAGCTATTTGTTTTTTTGATGAGAGGAGACACCCTGTTAGCTACCACACCACAGATGACATGACATGAATGAATGAATGAATGAATCTGCTCTGATAAATTCTAACTGGGCTGCATAGTTTGCATTAGGGGCTATTGTCTGTTGGTTTCAATTTGTACAGTAGTTGCAACAACATGATTGTACGAGCCACACCGTGGGAATAAGTTAAATTGAGTTTAAAAATAATGCAAAATTCATAGTTTGTCATTTCTATTCATTGTATAAGATATAGGCAGTGCACAAGATGTTAAAAACCCAATTCATGTATATTGGCAGAAAACTGCGTGTCAAACTCATATTTAACATTTTAAGGGGCTGATTTTATGATTATCTAAAAACACGCCAAGCTGAAAATCAAACTTAGACAAGTTAATGAAGCTATACAAACTTGTTTGGATTATATTTCTTACTGACAACTGGCTACCATATTCATTTAATGTCACGCCCCAAACTGGAGTTTCAACTCTTCAAGTTAGAGATTCCAAACAGAAACTAATATAAATACCTGTATTTTCTTACTTAAATAAAAGACAATCCCGTAGTCAAGATCCTGAGTCCATTATTGTGCGGACAGAGCTTTAAACACTTTTCAATGAGCCAAATCTTTTTTTAAAACAATTTGTTAAAACAATCATTATGAGTTACAGTAGACTTGAAATAAAATCATGAAAATGACTCATGTGTCCTACTCGGAATGACAACTTCAAAAGAAAGTAACCGATGTGAACATACCGGGAAAAGATTAATAAAGTTGCAGAACAAGAAGAAGCACATTCAGAGTGATTTGTAATGACACATGAATGACGTAAAGCTAAAGAAATGATTATGACAGCTTCAAGGTTCAAGGTTCAAGGAGTCTTTATTGTCCCCGTGGGGCAAATCGCTCTACAGCCAGCAGTAACAAAAACAGTCAACAATCACAGAGTAACAACAACATATAGCACAGAAGACAACAATAAATAGAACAACCAGATAATCAGTCACTCATTTAGAAGACCTATTGCAGCAGGGACAAAAGAATACTTCAATCTATTTGTCCTGCATCTTGGCAGGATGTACCTGCGGCCTGACGGGAGCAATACAAACTCACCAACCAAGGGGTGGCTCTGGTCAGTGAGGAGTGAGCGGGCCTTACTTAGGGTTCTGAGCTTGTACACGTCAGAAAGATCATTAAGGTTAATGCCTGCAATTTTGCTGCACACTCTCACTATACCCTGCAATCTTTTTTTGTTTTTGAGGGAAAGTAAGCCGTACCAGCAAATAAAAGAAAAGGTCAGAACAGACTCAATAAAACAAGAATAAAACGTTTTCATAAAAGTGCTGTCAACATTAAAACTCAGCAGTTTCCTAAAAAAAATACATGCGTTGATGTGCCTTCTTGCAAACAGCCTCAACATGGAAATCAAAAGACAGCTTGTCATCAATGTTAGTGCCAAGATATTTATAATTACGGACCAGCTCGACAGCATGATCCTCAATGACAAGAGGAGGGATGACTGACAGATGTTTGCGAAAGTCTATCAACATTTCTTTAGTCTTTGACACATTGATGCACATAAAGGATGAGGAACACCAGTCTGTGAATTCCTTCACTACAGGGCCATAGTAAGGGTCGTCACTACTCAGCAAGGACACGATTACTGAGTCATCTCCAAATTTCAAGATGTGACGCCCCACATGTTGGCTACGGCACTCGTTCGTGTACAAAACAAACAGTAAAGGTGAAAGGACGCAGCCCTGAGGTGATCCAGTGGAGGAGATGAGAGTGTCTGACAAAACACCATTGACCCTCACATGTTGTGGTCTTTCTGTTAAAAAGTCCATTAGCCAGGCTATTAGACCAGGGTCGATGGTGTGGAAGTCTCTTAATCTTTCTGCTAAAATGTGTGGCTGTATGCAGTTAAAAGCAGATGAAAAGTCAATAAATAAAAGACGGACAAAAGTCTTGGCTCCTTCAAGATGAGTCAAGACAAGATTTAAAAGGGTGGCTAATGCATCTTCGACACCTCTGCCTGACCTGTAAGCGAACTGTAGTGGGTCCAGGTTATCTTGAACACAGGTCAGAAGTGTTTCCTTGACAATTCTCTCAAATGACTTCATAACTAGAGAAGTTAATGCCACAGGTCTAAAATCATTTAGTGATTTAGGGGATGCAGACTTGGGAACTGGAACAATAATGGAATCCTTCCAAAGTGAGGGGACCTTGTGGAGCTGGAGGGACATTGAAAAAATAAAAGTAAATATGTCTGCCAGCCGGTCAGCACAGTTCTTGAGAACACGCCCTCCAATGCCATCCGGGCCAGGGCTTTTCCTTTCCTTGACTCCACGGAAAAGTTTACACACCTTGCTCCTGTCAACAACACTATTCTGTGAAGAGACAGCATTTTTACAAACTGACAATTCCTCACTGAAATTACAGTTATTAAAACGGTTGTAAAAATTGTTCAGTTCGTTTGAGAGCACCAGATCAGGCCTTCTATTAAGGGAGACATGGCTCTTCTTGGATTGCATCCCCATCATGGATTTGACCCCCTCCCATGCAGGACGAGAGCTGCCTGCCCTTAGCATGCTCTCAATCTTGTCCTTATATCTGCATTTGGCAAGTTTAAAGGATAAGTTCGGTTTTTTGACACCTGGACCTTATTGTTAGGATTAAATACGCTCGTAGACTCACCCAGACAATTTTGGTGGAGCTCGGAGCTGTTTTCGAGCAATTTAGATCCATCCGACGGCGTTTTTTCTCATGCCATAGTAGCGGACGGGGCCAGAAATCGAAGCCCCTAAATTAGACATTATCTGCTGCGAAACTCGCTCATTTCACCTACATTTTATAAATGAATGGCCAGTGTTATCACCATGTCAGCTCAACTTCGTTGTTATGGTCATCCGGGGCTTTACAAGGATGGGTAACTTTTGGTGACGTCATAGACGTGCGCCGCAGGACCGCAGCTGAGTAGAGACGCTGTTGTTGCTAGGCTACACGGCAACACGGCTATTTTTGTGCAGCATGGCGGAATATTTATCCGATGTAGAAGTGTCTGACGACGACTTTGAGTATAATGGATGCCCGTATCGTTTTGAGCCAGAATACACCGACGAGGAGCTATTGAAAGGAGGATGCAGAGGGAAAGAGCCGAACAGCTGGCCAGAGAACAAGCAACCACTGCACGTCCACGAATGGGGGCTAACTGGTGGTGTTGCTGTGGACATTGCACGAGTTTCACAGCAGATAATGTCTAATTTAGGGGCTTCGATTTCTGGCCCCGTCCGCTACTATGGCATGAGAAAAAACGCCGTCGGATGGATCTAAATTGCTCGAAAACGGCTCCGAGCTCCACCAAAATTGTCTGGGTGAGTCTACGAGCGTATTTAATCCTAACAATAAGGTCCAGGTGTCAAAAAACCGAACTTATCCTTTAAGCTCCTTCTTTAGCTGTTTTTGAAGCTCCCTACATCGAGCAGTGTCACCCTGAGTGAAGCAAATGTTCCTCTGATTAATCACAGTTTTGACACTTTTAGTCACCCACGGCTTATTATTAGGGTAGAGGAAAATTTCTTTCAGTGGAATGATGGAGGCCTCACAAAAAGAGACATATGATGAAACAATATCAGTTAATTCATCAATATCCTCGCAAACATTTGTGAACAAATCCCAATCCGTATTGTGGAAGCAGTCCTGGAGGCAGTGGATTGATTCCTCTGACCAAACCGGAACCAATCTTCTCTCCGGCTTGTTCCTCTTCAGGACGGATTTGTAGGACGGAACCAGATAAACCATGTTATGATCGGACATACCGAGTGGAGCTCTGCTAAAGGACTTATATGCTCCTTTTACGGATCCAAAACAAAGGTCCAGACACTTTGCATGTCGAGTAGGGCACGTCACATATTGGTAAAAATTACCCAAGGACTTTGACGGTTTGCAGTGATTGAAATCACCCAAGATAAAGTGCGGTGCATCCGGCGCTAACCCCTGCAGCCGCTGCACTGTTTTTAGCATAGCCTGAGTGGCTACATCAGCATTAGCCTTCGGGTGAACATAAACAACAGTAATAAATAACTGTGGAAATTCCCTGGGAAGATAAAACAGTCGCAGGGATACAGACAATAGTTCAACGTCTTTGGTGCACAGTGTCTCTCTGACAATCACCGTATTACATATTACATATTTATTGACTTAGAGACACACACCCCCGCCGAGTGACGAGCTTGTCCAACATATTGGACAGTTAAGAGGACAAAACCACTATCTCCTGTCATAAAGTGTTAAAATCTTATCTAAGGTCATTATTATAACCTATGACAAAACAAGACTGTACAGTCTGCTCTGACAGTAGGTTATTTAAGCAGGTTTCTGGCAGGTTTAAGCAATGTTGGATCACATTCAAGGGGAGGGGGGTGCTGCCGGGGCTGCTATAGCATCTTACACTCAGCAGTGACTGTAAACTTAAAAATTTTAAATAAAAAAAATATATAAATATATATAAAATATGTGTAGAAGGGGTTTAAACAGAGTTGTGGGGATGTGTGGAAAAATATATTTTAAAAAATTAAAAATTTTAATTGTTTGTTGAGGAGACTTCTCCCTCACCAGGAAGCTGCTTCCTCGCATTCAAATAACAATGACGAGCGACAGCAAGCAGAAGAGAATGTCAGATTTTTTCACAAGTAATGCTTCCAAAAAAACTAAAACGAATGTTACCGAAGACAAAGATGAAAACAACAACACTGCACCAGCTGAAACCGAAGTCACTACTACAGACGAGTTTCAAGCTAGCCTTAGCAGCTCAGCACAACCAGACAGGCCAGGAGACAACCAGCAGCAGGGCTGCGGGAAACAACAGCCCCTTAGCGCCAACTCTGCCCATGGGACGGCGGGGGCGGGGACGAGGAGCCCTTTCAACCAAACATAAAATTTCCTGGAAGAAGATCTGGCACGGAAAGTTTTGAGAGATCATTCCAATGAGGATGGTTTGAAAAATGGCGATGGTTGCATTATGTTTCAGAAACAGACTGTGTGCTTTGCTTTACCTGCAACCAGGCAGTGGAGAAGGGATTAGTGCGCTCTCACAGTGACAGCTCATTTGCTAAGAGCGGCTTTTGCAACTGGAAAAAAGCAAGAGAAAAGTTTGCTCAACATGAGTTGTCAGATCTGCATTCTGATTCACTGCGTGCATTAGCTACACTGAAAGCAACTCCTATCAGTGCTATGCTTTCTGATTTAGCAGCTCGGGATCAAAATACTGCCAGGACCGTGTTGGAACTTTTATTCAGATCCATTAATTCCTGGGTCGAGAGGGGATGCCACTCAGAGGGCACAGTCATCGCGACGGCGTCCTATGGCAGCTTATGCTGGAGAGGACACACTCACTACCGAGAGCCAGAGAATGTTTTTTATGCAGAGATAACTGGATGTCGGATACGATCCAAAATGAAATCCTTGAAATGTTTGCTCACGCCATACAGCGAGAAATCATCTCTGAGACTCGCCACTGTTCCTTCTTTGGACTCACAGCAGATGGAACTACAGACATTAGTGCATGTGAGCAATTCTCCTGCTGTTTGTGGATTCTGATTTAACAGCACAGAACATGTTTCTTGGATTTTACAGTGCACCCGACTCTTCAGCAGAAACATTGTTTTCATGCATTAAGGACATTTTTCTCCATCTGAACTTACCCCTGGAACGCCTGCATGGATACTGTTTTGACGGTGCGTCCAATATGTCCGGGCGTGTAAATGGTGTTCAGGCAAAACTAAAAGCAGAGTGTCCAGAATCCCTCTACATCCACTGCAGTAACCATGCACTGGACCTCGCCCTGCAGGAGGTAGCGAGGGATGTAAGACTCATTGCAGACACGTTGAACTTTGTCCAGAGAGTTTCCATTGTCATCAGAGAGTCCTCCAAACGCAAACATTTGTTCCAGTCTCTTTTCGGCTCTGAAGAGGTGATGTGCAACGTCTTGGGGCTATGCCCAACTCAATGGTGCATCCGCACCACAGCTATTTCCCGAGTTATCGCTGTATACACGACACTCCTGGAGACACTAAAGACACTGGAGCAAGACAGGATAATGAGGGGTGAGACGCGGGCCAAGATCTCCGGATTGTACAAGCAAGCAAAACAAGCAAGGACGTATTTTGGCTTGGTGTGCAGCAAGGCTCTTTTCGGGCCCTCTGAAGCAGTGGCCCGAAGTCTGCAGAGCAAAACCTCCACTGCTCGCGCAGCCCTGGAGTGCGTCAGAATTTTTCGGCAACACATGCAGGCACTTCGGGAGGACGATTCAGTTAAGCAGCTCGTTGACAAAGTTAAGACTTGTGCAGCCCACAATAATCTTGAGATGCCCCCTCCCTCCAGGACGAGCAAAACCCCGGCTCGTATCCGCAGCACCACACAACCCGAAGCCGTGGTGTCTGACTCCAGAGAAGCGCAGTGGAGGCGTCAGTTCATTGAAGCCTTGGACATAGTTGAGGCAGAGCTTAGTCGAAGATTTGACCAAGCTGGAATTAAAGTAGCTGCCCAGAGAGAAACCACTCTCATCGATGCTGTAAACCAAAACCTGGCTGGACTGAATGAAGTTCAACTCCCCAAAAAGTTCGACAGATCACACCTACAAATGCAGCTGACTTTACTGGGTGACATGACAAAGGAAAGAAATTTCAGATCTGTCCCAGAGGTTGCCGAATTTATTCCAGCATTGCATCCACAAACCAGAGGGCTGTTTAAAGAGGCCGAGGCATTTGTTGAACTTTGCTTGTGTCTACCTGTGTCAGCTGCCCCATCAGAAAGATCATTCTCCGCCCTCAGACGACTGAAAACCTGGCTGCGAAGTACGATGAGCCAGAAGAGGTTGACACATCTGGCTGTGATGCATGTACACAGCAACATTCTGGACAGACTGGATGTGCCATCTCTTGTTAGAAGCTTCACTAGCAATACACCAGAACGCAAGGCCATGTTTGGTGCTGTGTAAATCAAGGTAAAAAATGATTTTATTCATAATTACTCTCACTGTGCATTTACTGCTTGTTTATTAATTCCAGTCACGTTTTATGTGTGTGAGATCCTGCTTATGTGTGCGCGCACCTTGAATATCATACGTGAGGCTATAAGTAAAATTTCATAACTAAAATGATGGTGAAAATATTTAACTTTTGCTAGACGGCATTTCTCTGAGCCACTCGTTTGGAGGAAATTATTTATTTGCTGTGGAAAGAAGGCAACATAATGCGGAATTATAGATTAAGCAATCTTTGCTTCCTTTAATTGAGTTTGGATAACAGTAGTAGCCTAATAGCAGCTGCAGCAGCAACAGCGTTAGTTGCTAACAGCTGTCTTGTTTTTATTTCTTTATTTCAGATATGCAAAGTTTTTTGGCCATGGTGATGCTGCTTGCTGTTTTTTGCGGGACTCCTGTTTTTCTGCTCGCCGCTTGCCGCTAGCTGTTTTTGATGTTTTTCTGCTCGCCGTTTGCTGTTGGATGTTTTTTTTTTTTTTTTATCTATGTACACTATCTGTCATGTCAGAGGTAGTGAGTTTTGGACTATAGACACTTTATTGTTTTTGCAACTTCAGCACCAAGGACAGTGCTTGTGGCTTGTGTGTGGCTGTTATAGTGATTTTGTTCTGGTTTTGTCATATGGTGAATTTGGCCTCCTTATGGAGAAAAAAAAAAAAATTTGCATTTGTTAGAACTTCTTAATGTTTTATTGGTGTGTAGCTTATGGCCGCCAGTCAGCAGCCTAGTGAGTGCCGATGTGCGATGCACTATACAGCAGGAAAAAAAATACAATGACGTCACTGATTCATTCATTCAGTTGGCAGCCCCCCCTACTTAAAACATCTTCCCGCGCGCCTGTATGAGGTGATCAAGCAGTAAATACAGACAGCAGGGACATAGTGTGCGTCGCAGAAAGCAGGTCAATATTCATGCAAAAATCTATTGTCAGTCATTTCTCTCATACTTTTAACAAATATAAATACTTGCTGCCTATCCTTGAAATGTTCAGGAACATTTCCTGCATGGAGTCAAGGGCAAATAGGAGCAGGGATCGATATTCAGGGAAATCTTAACTGCCAATTTCCCACCTCAAGATCCACTGACGTTTCAGGGAAAACACTGGTATGGCTGTGTTGTGAATGGAAGCAGTAACATTACAGGGAAATGCACATTGAAAGGTTATGTCTGTCTGACGTGCAACATTTTGCAAGTAAACCAATCATAAGGCTCAAAGAGAGACTAAAGAGCCACCCTGCTGGCTTAGCTAAAACTTTGCGTCAATAGACAGAGTTTAATTAAATGCTTTTTTTTAGATCTTCTAAAAATTTAATTCAATACTTGCACTTTTATGCAAACATTACATGAAGCTTTCTCTCTGCAGGAATCTATGACAGGTAAGGATGTTAACAGCAGTTTTGTTTTTATTTAAACCGAGTAATATCTCGTATTCAATGCAGAATTTAAATATATATTTTATCACATTTATTTTATATTTAAATATATATTTAATGGTATGGCTGTGAAGTAAACACTGAGAGCTTTAAAAGAGAGAAGATATTTTTTAACAACCTCTGCCTCTTCAATGAAATGATACCTGTGGTAACTGGTTCTACTGGTGTGATGCCAGACAACTTACAGACCCTTACAGTTTGTACGCAGATGTTATTGTTCATAAAGTCAGGGCTGAACATCCCTTACTGCCACTAACTTTCACACAGGACGTTAGTGTTTTCTGTGATATTTTGTCCTATACCTTCCAAGTCATCTTTATATTGTGGAACATGTAGTGTTGTGTAGGGATCGATCGATATAGATTTTTTAGGGCCGATGCCGATAGCCGATTTTTTTCTGTCACCCTTAGCCGATGACCGATTATGGACTGCCGATTTTCTTGGGCCGATATTTGTGGCCAATACTGCTTTTGCTCCCTCAATTTACATCAAAAAAATGACACAATGATAACAAATATTACAGGTCTCAAGTTTAAACAAACAAACATTTATTGAAAAGTAAAAATTTAACAATTTAACAACTTTACTTTAACTTCAACTTCAACTTTACCACACACCGAGCCTTCCCAGAAGTCGGCTCACTAAAATGTTGCCATACCAGGTTCTTGCGTTCAGCCATCTGTATAAAGAATAAATAAAAACACAGATTAGTATCACTCAGTATCAATCTTTTGGCATCATCTTACATTCATATCACCCAATATCATCATCCTTTCATCAATATCTACAACACAGCCTTGATGATGCATTGCTTGCTGACATACTATAAGGCAGGTATAATCTACTCATCAGAAAACATCCTTTGTCACACATTTAAATAATTTAAGAGAAAACAATGAACCTGAAAAGCAGCCATTAACATAAAGTGTTTGATTTGTAACTTAAGACTGCCATGGTTTCATTTTTTCTGCACAAAATAAAGTGATCATGTCTTAGGCTACTATGCTGTCAGGTTTGGCAACACCAGAACATAAATCAGCAGGAAAATAACCGTGATGTCAGAAGCACATTAAGCAACAAATTGTTCAAGTTTAAGTTTTAAACAGCATTATCAACTTTAAAAGGAATAAATATTCAACCATGTACAAAACATTTCTCTCATAGTTTAAGTTTTATCTCCCATCGATGTGATGGCTGCCCCCCCCCCCCACACACACACACACACACACACACACAAACACACACATCAGCTGAGCAGACGCTGACTGAAAAACTCCACTACCGCTGGATTGATAACGGCAGCAAACGGCTCTAAACACGTTCTCACGAAACACTGACACAATTTAGTACTACATATAAAACATTTCTCTCATCATTAAAGTTCTTCTAGTGCACGCTAAAGACCTCTCTGATAGCAGACACGGCTGCTCCGCTCCGCTCTGAGGGAGAGAGCACACACACAAACACACACGACACGACAAGCATTTAACCTCAGCCCGGTGTTCGCTGAATTAAACTCCTACAAACACCATGGAACTGAATTGACAACGTTGACATTACTTAATCCTTAAACCGGTGTTCGTAACAGCTGTACATATTAGCCTACAACTACGTCAACAGCTCCCTAAATACAATGGTAAGCAGTTTTAAAGACAGCAGCATTCCCGTTTTTCTGACCCACAAACTTAACTGTATTTGCAAGCACGTGTATTACATGCGCTTGGCATTCATGTTTCCTATTTCAAAGTGGGTGGCAATATTTCAACTAAGTTTAACAGTTAGAGGCTAATTGAAAGTTTAAAACTTACCGTTGTTCTGAAGCAGCCTCCGGGGCAATGCTGCTTTCACCACTCTTCCAGTGGGGGAGGGGTAGTGCGTCTGCATGTGCTGCAGGGTCTTCCGGCAACACACAGCTGCTCCTGGATGCCTGTCTGTAAATCATGCCGCGGAAAAATACATCGGCGAACCCACGCGTGAATCGGCCCATGCTGATTCAAGTAAAAAAACGCAAATATCGGCTCGATATATCGGCCGGCCGATGTATCGGTTGATCCTTAGTGTTGTGTAAATGTTTTGAACTGAACATGTCAATGCCAGTTAAGCAGCTCAGGTTTCTGTTGTGAAACAAGTGAATGTGATTGAGGGTCAGGTGTCTGATGCCAGTTTGCTGTGCTAACTGATGTTTTAATGATTGACTGGTAATTCAGGGCCTGTTGATGAACACTAACATTCAATCTATATTTGTCTAATAAAACCCTGGCCTGGATTTCAGGAGGTTAATGGACTAAATGATGCATAGACACACGACATAACAAAACACACTGTGCTACAATTATTTCAGGTCCATCAGTACCAACCTGAATGATGGGAGCATTAAGCGTGTCCTCTACACTTCTACACAAAGTCTCCAGCTTCCTTGCACCTTCTAGCACTGCAGACTCTGCCCACCCCCAGAATGCTTTGGGCTCGAGAGAGCTGTGAGGGAGCTGAAAGAAGACGGCAATGAAAAATAGGGACACAAGAGAAAGAAACAGAATGAGTACAGAAATTTAATTAAAACTTTGAAAGTGATTAATTAATATCCTCAATAGTTAGTGTACTGGAAGGCAGCTACCTCATGGTGCTTTTTTACTTGTTTGGATAACTGGCTGTGAGGTAATTGATTAATTTCTGCCTTTGTCAGTTATGCCGCGAAGCTATGGAACACACTACCTAAAGATGTCGGGGAAACCAGCTCGCTAAATATTTTTAAAATGAAGTTGAAAACTTATCCCTTCACTTCAGCCTTTAACTAAGTATGACTTTCCTGATATAGGTCTGGGATTCTGTTTTGCATTTTGCTTTGCATTTATGCACTGCAGCACTTCTTTTAAAATATTGTATTTTCCTTGATTTTATGTATTCTATATTTCAACTTTATTACTACTGCTCAGTGGGTTTCCTTTTCCATCTTTTGTTATGCTTCCTATTTTCCTCCTTATTTTTATTTTGCCTTGTTAGTATTATCCGATGGGTTTTATCCATGCAAGGATGTCTATGTATTCTATTTTTTTGTATTACATATGTACTTCTATTCACTTCTTGTATGAAAGGTACTGTACAAATAAAGTCTCCTATTATTATTATTTCTTTTTATTCTTCACTTCAGTGAAAACTGAACACCCTGTTAAGTTAGCAAGAAAGCTCAGCACTGTCTTGAACAGCACACTGATTACAATCTGACACCAAAATATTTTTTATATTATATTTATATCAGTACAGAATTTAGAATAGAATATAATAGAATAGAATAATACTTTATTGATCCCCGAGGGGAAATTGCCTTTCAGTTACATCCCGTCCAAGAAACATAAAAAAGACAGTGATACATAACAGGGGGAGGACAGGAGCGGGAGAAACTGTGGGTCGCCACACGAGCAGCGCCCCGTTTACTTAGATGAGAAAAAGGAGAACAAGAGGGAGGAAGAGGGAAAAAAAGCAACTCCCAAACTAGGCTCCTGTAAGTAGAAAATACATCAGGAGATTACCTGTTGTGCAAAGCTCTGGAAAAGTTGCTCCATGTCTGAGGCAAGGTCTTTATGCAAACAGGTAAACGTCCCCAACATGCTCCAGATCATCTGCAGAGCCAAACCGTTAAACTGAGGAAGTTCATTGAGAAGCAACGTGTTCATTGTCCTGTGAGGAGAGGACAGGTTAACATGTAAGCTGAAGTCAGTAATAACCAGTTTTACACAAATGCAAAAGTGTCGGTTCAATATTGGATTTAATTAACATTTAATCATTCCATTAAATTATAAGCTCAAATTCCATTTTTAACATATCTTCTCAAGGGTCTAATCATATAGACTGAGATCATTTGGAAGAGGGACTGTAAAAATAGGCCCACTGTCTGGTTTGACACCAACTCAGACAGACTGGACTCTTCCAGTCTCTTCTTCTTCTGCCAAAACAAATAGTTACTTATAAATCAGGCAAATGAACACAATGCCAGAATGTTCTGTTCATTTGAACCACATCGGAAACAATGCAAAAAAAAGGTTCCACGTTCCATTAAAAAAAAGCTTGTATTTTTCAGATTTTTTGTCAGATGAATACATAATTAAGATTTTTAAGATGTTTTTCTAATTTTATATTTGTGAAATGTTGGATAGATAAATGGTCAATTAAAAAATAGAAAATAAAGAGAGGTTTCATTTCTTTTGGTGTCTTGGCTGCCTGTGAGGACAGGTCTCAGTACACAACTCAGTAAAATGTAATTTTCCAAACTTACCAGACGGCTCTAGATTAGGGCTGCAACTAACGATTATTTTCCAGTTGATTATTTACTCAATTAATCAATTAATAGTTGTTTGTTTGTTTTGTCAGATAACATCTTCAAATGTCTTGTTTTAGTCACAACTCAAAAATATTGAGTTTACTGTCCTAGGAGTAAAGACACAAAAAAATCAACATTTAAGAAGCTGGAATATGAGAATTTTGACTTTTTCTTAATAAAAATTTCAAACCAATTCATCGATTATATTTTGTGAAAACACAGATAGTCATTCCTACAATATTGTTGCAATACTGAGGTAATTGTTTTTAATTTTGTCCATACTGACCAGCCGTACTGCTGGGTAGTTTAATCAGCAACAGTGCATCATATTCTATAAGCTCACCATATGTATATGCACTATTCGAGAGTTTAAGTATTTTTGTAACTGAAATATGTTTGTAAAAATATAGATAATTTATTGTTGAATAGTCTTAAAATATCAAGAAATTATTTATAAGATGCCCAACCCTAACTGGAATGTACCTTTCTATTACTCAGTTAATTAAATTCCACAATTATTACTTAATGGTAAATATAAGTGGAATATCGGTTGCACCTTTTTAATTGCTATTGTATATATATTTTGTTATGTCTCTTCCCCCCCTGTAATGTGGAAATAACTTTTTCTTTGTAGCACTTTGAGTGATCAGGGTCAGGTGATCAATGGTGAAATTTATGATTGTAATTTCTCTACCTGTACGTGTTGGCCACAGCCTGTTCATCATAGCTCAGATTCGATTTGTCACAAATCACTTCATAGTCAAGCAGCTTGTCCAGCCTCTTCCTGATCAGGTTCTTCGGGCCCACCAGGAGGTCACGGAGCGCACACAGTGGTTTGTGGATTAACATCCTCATCCTCTTTTCCTGTATGCAAGAAGAGATGACACTCCTGGTTAATGCTAGTTAATGAATCAATCACTCCTCCTCACAAAAAGTGTGGTTACTTTTGATGCTTAAGTATGTTTTTGTGACAGTACCTTTTTCTTTTACCCAAGTGCAATAAATAAGAATCAGAATCAGAAATACTTTATTGATCACCAGGGGGAAATTGGATGCATTACAATTGCTCCCATTCAAGAAAAGAAGTGTAAATGGAAATAGAAATTGTATGTAAATAGTAAGTATGCATGTATGAAAAAAATATATGTGCATTACACGACTATATACAACAATATAGAAAAAAAAGAAAGATGCGTAAAAATATGTAAGAAATATATACATACATATATATATATATATATACTGTATATACACATACATATACAGTACTGTGCAAAAGTTTTAGGCAGGTATGAAGAAATGCTGTCAAATAAGAATGCTTTCAAACATATAAAATGTAATTGTTTATTTTTATCAATTTACAAAATGCAAAGTGAGCAAACAGAAGAAAAATCTAAATCAAATCAATATTTGGTGTGACCACCCTTTGCCTTCAAAACAGCATCAATTCTTGTAGGTACACTTGCACACAGTTTTTGAAGGAACTCGGCAGGTTGGTTGTTCCAAACATCTTGGAGAACTAAGCACAGATCTTCTGTGGATGTGGGCTGCCTCAAATCCTTCTGTCTCTTCAAGTAATCCCAGACAGACTCCATGATGTTGAGATCAGGGTTCTGTGGGGGACATACCATCACTTCCAGGACTCCTTGTTCTTCTTTACGCTGAAGATAGTTCCTAATGTCATTGGCTCTATGTTTGGGGTCGTTGTCCTGCTGCAGAATAAATTTGGGGCCAATCGGACGCCTCCCTGACGGTATTGCATGATGTATAAGTATCTGCCTGTATTTCTCAGCATTGAGGACACCATTAATCCTGACCAAATCCCCAACTGCAAGAAACCTCCAACATGTTTCACTGTTGCCTGCAGACACTCATTATTGTACTGCTCTCCAGCCCTTCAGTGAACAAACTGCCTTCTGCTACAGCCAAATATTTCAAATTTTGACTCATTAGTCCAGAGCACCTGCTGCCATTTTTCTGCACCACAGTTCCTCCGTTTTCATACATAGTTGAGTCACTTGGCCTTGTTTCCATGTCAGAGGTATGGCTTTTTGGCCACAATTCTTCCATGAAGACCACTTCTGGCCAGACTTATCCAGACAGTAGATAGGTATACCTAGGTCCCACTGGTTTCTGCTAGTTCTGAGCTGATGGCACTGCTGGGCATCTTCCGATTTTGAAGAGAAGTAAGCATAATGTGTCTTTCTTCTGCTGCACTAAGTTTCCTTGGCCGACCACTGCGTCTACGGTCCTCAACGTTGCCCATTTCTTTGTGCTTCTTCAAAAGAGCTTGAACAGCACATGTTGAAACCCCAGTCTGCTTTGAAATCTTTGCCTGGGAGAGACCTTGCTGATGCAGTATAACTACCTTGTGTATTGTTGCTGTGCTCAGTCTTGTCATGGTGTTGTGTCTGACCTGTGACATCAAACTGTCTTCCACAACCTCACCTTGGTAGCAGAGTTTGGCTGTTCCTCACCCAGTTTTAAGCCTCCTACACAGCTGTTTCTGTTTCAGTTAATGACTGTGTTTCAACCTACATATGAAATTGATGATCCTTAGCACCTGTTTGGTATAATTGGTTAATCATACACTTGACTATGATCCTACAAAGTCCCTGACTTTGCAAGTGTACCTAAAAGAATTGATGCTGTTTTGAGGGCAAAGGGTGGTCACACCAAATATTGATTTGATTTAGATTTTTCTTCCGTTCGCTCAATTTGCAATTTGTAAATTGATAAAAACAAACAATTAAATTTTATATTTTTGAAAGCATTCTTACTTCACAGCATTTCTTCACACCTGCCTAAAACTAGAAACAGTACTGGCGGACGTTTAGCTCAGTTGGTAGAGCGTCCGACCCATGTATGGAGGCTGTTAGTCCTCTGCAGTGGCCGCTGGTTCGACTCCCGCCTCCGGGCCTTTGCTGCGTGTCATCCCCCTCTCTCTGCCCCGCTTCCTGTCTACTCTCTGGCTGTCCTATCCAATAAAGGCAAAAATGCCAAAACAATAACTTAAAAAAAAAAAAAAAAAAAAAAAACTAGAAACAGTACTGTATATACATAGTGTGTATATATATCCATATACACACACAGGCCACTTTATTAGGTACACTTGTTCAACTGGTCGTTAAAGCAAATATCTAATCAACCAATCACATGGCAGCAATTCAATGCATTTAAGCATGTAGACATGGTCAAGGGGATCTGCTGAAGTTCAAACCGAGCATCAGAATGGGGAAGAAAGGTGATTTAATTGACTTTGAACGTGGCATGATTGTTGGTGCCACACGGGCCAGTCTCAGTATTTCAGAAAGTACTAGTACTGGGATTATCACGCCCAATCATCTCTAGGGTTTACAGAGAACTGGCCGAAAATGCCTTGTTGATGCCAGAGGTCAGAGGAGAATGGACAGACTGGTACAAGATGAAAGGCAACAGTAACTCAAATAACCACTAGTTACAACCAAGTTATGCAGAAGACCATGTCTGAACACACAACACGTTAAGCCTTGGAGCAGATGGACCACAGCAGCAGAAGACCACACCAGGCACCACTCCTGTCAGCTAAGAACAGGAAACTGAGGCTACAATTCGTACAGGTTCACCAAAATTGGACAACAGAAGATTGGAAAAACGACTGTTCTGATGAGTCTTGATTCCTTCTGTGATGTTTAGATGGTAGGGTCAGAATTTGGTGTAAATAATAAAAATAATAAAGTGTGTATTTTCTTAGCACACTTTGGGCCACTTAGTGCCAACTGAGCACTGTTGAAATGCCACAGCTTACCTGAGTATTGTTGCTGACCATGTCCATCCCTTTATGTCCACAGTGTACACATCTTCTGATGGCTACTTCCAGCAGGATAACGTGCCATGTTACAAAGGTCAGTTATCTCAAACTGGTTTCTTGAACATGACAATGAGTTCACTGTACTCCAATGGCCTCCACAGTCACCAGATCTCAATCCAATAGAGCACCTTTGGGATGTGGGGCGTGCGCTAGAGATTTGTATCATGAATGTGCAGCCGACAAATCTGCGGCAACTGTGTGATGCTATCATGTCAACATGGACCAAAATCTCTGAGGAATGTTTCCAGCACCTTGTTGAATCTATGCCATGAAGAATTAAGGCAGTTCTGAAGGCAAAAGGGGGCCCAACCCAGTACTGGCAAGGTGTACCAAATGAAGTGGCCAGTGAGTGTACATGACAATACAACAGTGGTACACATAGTAGTGTAAAAACAACAATAATGATGAGATGGGGGATAAGTGTGTTAGGATGCAAGTATTATGAAAAACAGTATAAACTGGTTTAAATGTACAGTATAAATAAAGAAATGCAGTAATGATGCCAGTGTACCAGTGTATTGCTCTAATGAATTATTATTATTGCACAGAGTATTAAACAGTTGAATTACTGCACAAATAACCATACTATTAAGTCAGTGTTGCACATATGATGAATGTAAATAGGTGTAAATCTACTTGTAGTACACTATATTTTCTATGTATTATTGCTGTTTTAACCTGAGTAAAGAAGTTGACTCACAAATGTAGGAAGAATCCACTGTCGGAGAGCCGTAGTGATTTCCTTGTAGCAAATAGGAGCCTTCTCTCCGTCCATATCAAAGTCAAACTCCTCTGTTTTGCAAGCCAGGAACACCTGCAGACCAACAAAGAAGAAGGAGCTGTCAAACCCTGTTCAGGTCTCTGAGGTCTGTTGTCAGCTAATTCTGATTCAAGAAAAGATTGTGGGAATTCCCCAGGCTTTTTTTTCATTTTTTGAGGTCACCATGTCCAAATTAGAGGTTATAAAGGCATTTTGCTTTGTGAATATACAGGAAAATTGTCAGTTGTTCCAGCAAGAGGATGGCTTTCCAGGCTTACTGAAAATAACTGGCCCCATATTAGTAGGAAAATGTGAAAAAGAAGGAGGATACAGTGGGGATTCTTGTTGGTTGGGAATAGAACGAGGAAAAACAGGATAATCTTAGAGTGGAGAGGTACACAGAAACTCATGTGTTTGACCTCAGGGACTTCAGGAGCCTCTGAGTTTACACAGCATGACACATAAATGTGTTAAAGAATAAATATCCATCTATGTTCCACTTACTCCACTTCTCCACTGGCTAGAAGTGACCAAAAAGTCACTGGTTCAAGTCTTTAGATAGACTGGATGGGGGGGAAAGGGGAAATTAATAATATATGCACTCTCTTCACCCTTCATTCAAGACCTACAGGTGTTAGCAAGGCACTTAACCCCCAGACTTGTAGGTAGGTTATTGCTAGGGGTGTAACAATTTCAATACTAAATTAAAAATCTAAATGAGCTTTCAATTTCCGTAATTAAAATGCAGAATCTGTGATACTACTGTGTTTTGTTTTGTTTTTTTTCCTCTCCACCCCCGCCCCAGTAGAGAGGGTACATCAGCCAAGGACCAGGATCTGTAATCTCCTGTCAGATGATTTTGACACGTAAGCCAGCTGTCCCATTACTTTCAAAGTCACTGCATCTCTTTGCAAGTGGGTCAGTCCAGCATCCCCTGATTTTGAGTACAAGTACATCTGTTTCTTCAGCAGAAAACTGTTTGCTTCCTCAACTTGCCTCATGTGCCCCTTAAAGCTACTAGAAGGAACTTTTATATTTTGTTGATTTTAAAGGCCCCTGTGGACAAAAAACATAGTGTTTCCACCATCATAACCATGATATATAACATCAAAAATAAAATTATGAAAATAATTGCCTGCTTTTAACTTGCAAATGTACTACTCAATGTAACTTTGCCTGGGAAAATGTAAACACGGGCTCTTTTCATTTGATTTCACTGGGAATCCCAGTGGTGGGCATCAAGAACAACAATAGAAATTTAGAAACAGCCAATCTGTACTTCCAGTTATGGCCACGAGCTTGTAAGCTAGAAAGAGGCTACCGTTAGCACAACGGCTAGCGTTAGCATGGAGGCACTGGGACAAAGTGGCAGTGAGCTTAGTGGAGCTAAAGAAAAACTACTGATGGCAATAAAAACTTTAAAGTCTGAGTTCTCAACCAGACTTGATGGGATTCTGGTTGGTAATAACACTGGCAGAAGTACGTTTGTTAACAGTGGAATATGAGCACGCTGAAAAATGGGAGACAGTTCAAATGCTGAAGAGAAGAAATAGGCTTCTGGAAGATAAAATTATCGACATGGTCACAAGGTCGCGACTGAACAACCTGTGGTTGATAAACCTCCTCGAGGGCACTGAGGGCCCGGACCCCTGTTAGTTCCTGGACTGCTGGATACCAAAGGTGCTGGACTTCGCTTCTCTACCTTGTCCAATAGTAATGGAGAGAGCACACTGGGTCAGGCTGAGTAGAGACAATGAAACTCCACCGAGAACTTCGATAATGAAATTCCTGAACTATAAGCAGAAAATGGCTGTGACAAAGGCAGCTGAGGCGAAGACAGACATCCTCTACAAGAACCAACAGGTGCGCTTCTACAACATCCTCACCACCGAAGAGCACAAACAACAGGGACAGTATGACTCTGACCACCAGCTGCAGAACCTGGGCCTAAGGCACAGCATAATACCCCTGGCTGAACTGGCAGTAACTTACAAAGAACAAAACACGAACATCCCAACTGAGGTACAAGACTTTATAAAAAAGAGAAAAGAAGAACCAGGATAAGCAAATATTAGAGACTGCGAGACAGTTATTAACAGACTGAAAGCTGAATGCTTTTGTTTACATCCCTGCAGATGTGATGTCGCTCATACGGTAAGTGTAGCTGTGTAATCACTGACTGCAAATCAAAATTATTTTTGTCACTTTATCAGGATTTGATGAAACACTGCCTTCTGTTTAATTTATTTTTGTTTTATACATCAATAAATCTCTTTCATGTGCTAATGTAAAAGTTGATGATCATAGCATTTTGGCAGTCAGTTGCTTAAGTTTATACTAATGCATCATATTTTGCTCAGGGGGATTTTCTTTACACAAACACAAATTGATGTAAAAGCAGACTCCCCCACCTTTTTTCTTCAGTGAGTCCGCCGTACGATCAGCATGGAGCAGGGTAAAGCCAGGTATGGATAGCCCAGAATCTGGTATTCTGCTGTCTAGCCATGTCTCAGTGAAACACAGCACAGAGCTGTCTGCAGCGTCACGTTTGGATCAGATGACAGTAGATACCTAGTCTAGTTTATTAACCAGAGAACGGACATTGAACTGGATTATACTAGGAAGCAGAGAGCAATGTTTCCTCTGTCTGAGCCGAGCCAGGACGCCAGCACACTTCCCTTTCTTTCTCTGTGGCCGCCGTAGAAATTTCCCCACTATGGTAGAAATTTCCCTACTGTGGGACTAATAAAGGAATATCTTATCTTGTAGTTATGCTCATTAGTGTAGCCGCTGTTAGCATAGCTGTTGTTTACATTATTAGTATCCGCCACCACATCCCTCCAGTGGTCAGGGATTGAGAAATTTAACAACTCAAGGTGGTTATCCTGAATAAGCAATAGTTCATGCCTGTCATACTTGAACAGACAGTAGGAGTTCTCAACTAAACACAAAAAGACAAGACAGACACAAGTACAGAGCAACACCCCGTTGCCATAAGACAGCACCATCTTGCAGCACTCCAACACTCAACACTCACACACTAATTTAACAAGTTAGCACTTAAACGGGAAGGAAGTTAAAAAAAAAACAAAAAAAAAAATAGACAAAATTCTCTCAAAAATCCCTCTAATAAACCCTGTTTTTTTATTTTAGGACTCTATCCAAAAGGTCACAAGTATACCAAGATTGAATGAATAATGAAAGACCATGTGCCTTCTGCGCGCTAAAAAAAAAAAAAAAAAAAAAATCTGCACTATTTTGAAAAAAGATTGTCACACATTGGGTTCAGCAAATGATAACTTTTCCTCTGGTAAAAAAATTCTCATAAATACAAAGAGGGAAGAAAGACTTATTTGAGAAGGTTTGGGAACCATTTAATTTGTTTGTGGAAATATATGGAGCTAATAGATGAGGAGAACTGAGTAGAGACTGATGTAAACCTCGTAGCGTGGCTAATATGAATTCAAATTACAAAAATATGAAATGACCTTACATTTGAGACGATTTTTAAATCTATGTATTAAATTTATTTTGTCTGAGAGTTTTTTTCTTCTTTTACTTATTTGTTTATTCACTTTTTTATTTCTTTGTTTTGTTTATCTGTTTGGTTGTGTGTTTTTATCATCTGTACCTCAGTGTAGACTTGGATTATTGAAGTGCACATCTGTATGTTTGGATTTATAACTTTATACACATGTAGGCTTAAATGTGGACAATGTTAAACACATTGCTCAAAAAAAGAAAAAAGAAAGAAAAAGAAACAGCCAATCTTCTTGCTGATGGTCTTGTTTGTTTATGTAGGTCATACAGAGGCATCACTATTGAACTAAGACCGTTTCATTACCAGTTAAAAACTCCTTGTTGCAGCTTTAAATAGGAATGTGCCACATGCAGGCACGCCTGGCTTTTAAATACGAGATGGTTTTGACAAGAAAAAGCAATCAATAAAGGTAAGTAGATTATATGTTCGTTATGTGATGAGATGTTTCAGTTAATCAAAATTCAAATGTACAATCTAACTCAAATGTGAAGAACCACAATACAAAGACATGATGTGTCTTCTTTTGTGTCTTTCAAAACATCTCATATTGCTGTCACATATACACTTCCTAAAATAAAAATAACTCCTTGACATATGAGCAGCAGTTTGTAGACAGTGTGCTAGATAAGCCCAAGTGTGAATATAACAAAAACACACATTTACGTCACAGTTTCCTGATTACCAGTTAGAAGCTACACTGGCACAGTCTGGGGTTTAGCGTCTTGAATAAAAAGGCAAATAAATTCCTGAGAAATTTATTGTCTCCATCCCTAAACACTCCAGGACAGTGCTCAACTCAGCAGTTACAGACAAGCTGGATATTCTAAACCTCATCATTTAAAACTTCATCTTCATTTTCTGACATGATCTTCTTACAATCATCTACTATAGAATTGTCTTTTCTTGCTAAGGTGTATGTAATCAGTTTCATTTAAACCATAGAACAGAGAGATGCAGGTATTAGGTTTCATCATATCAACAGTAAAAGTGTTAAACAAGTCTGACATAATTATCTATCAGTAGTGATGGGAATAACGGCGTTAAAATAAACGCGTTACTAACGGCATTATTTTTTTCAGTAACAGGTAATCTAACTAATTATTATTTCTATCGTTACAACGCCGTTACGGACAATTAAATGGGACGCGTTATAAACTAAAGCTACTCATTGAAGCTCTTGTCATCCGACTTGGCTCTCAGCCACAGGAGCTGCAAAGCTGTTTACTTTTTTCTTTGGTGAGGGAGGAGGGAGGGGCGAGACAACCGCATAAGTGATGATGATTGGCTAAGGTAGAGTAAGCTTTCATGGTAAGCCATTCAGAGGCAGTGTTCAGTTTACACACTGGATTTTTCTGCTCCAGCCTCACAAAAACTTGTGACACAGACTGAACTGAATGGAATGATAGGCAGGTATGTTGTTGAGAACATGCTCCCGTTATCAACAGTTGACTCAGACTCCTTCAGAGCCCTCATTGGCAAAATACCGGGGAGAGCAGGTGCCGGTCCGCCATGCAGAAAGACATTTTCTAAATACATAGATGCCGAGTACGCTAAAATGAATGCCAAGCTCAAAAGGGGATTTGAAGAATTAGAATATGTCTCTACTACTGCAGACATTTGGACTGCACATAATAAAAGCTATCTTGGTGTAACTGCCCATTGGATACATTCACATAGCATGGAACAAAGGAAAGCAGCCCTGGCATGCATATGATTTAAAGGCCGTCATACTCATGACAGTATTGCAACTGAGCTTGACAACATTCACTCATCCTATGGCATATCCCACAAAATAACATAAACTGTCACGGATAATGGTTCTAATTTCGTCAAGGCCTTCAAAAAGTACCAGCCAGTCGAGGCAGATGAGTCTGGGGATGACGAGGATGAGGTGACTTTTATGAACATTAATGATGTCATGCAGTGTTGGTGATGATAATGATGATGATGTTGTAATTACTTTGCCGCCACATCAGAGATGTGCATCACACACCTTAAACCTTGTTTCATGTACTGATGTTGACAAGTGGATACTGTCAAGACCAGAAACAAAAGCAATATACAGAAGTGCTACGACCGAATACACAGCCTTATGGAACAAGGCTAGCCGTTCGACTGTGGCTGCAGAGACTGCCGATGATGTCATTGCAAGGAAGCTGCTAATCCCTTGCACTACGAGATGGAACTTATTTCATGATGCCCTTGCTCGCATCTGTGAGATCCCTATAGTTGAGCTCCTCCAAGTTCGGGTTGAAAGCCATCACAGAACGGGAGCATCAGTTCCTCAGGGAGTACTGTATGGTAATGAAGCCACTAACAGTAGCCTTATACATTCTTCAGGGAGAAGACAACTGTTTCCATGGCACACTCCTACCCACGCTGGAGACATTGATGTTCAAGACCCTGGACCTGAAGAGTGGTCTGCAAATCCTCGTTGACCTTACAGAGGCAATTGTTACAGTAAGAACTAGTATTTATCTTTAAATACATTAAATACATCCATACATAATGAAAAAAATATAATGTAAAATGAAATATATTTATAAACATACTCATAATGTGTAATGCTCTGTGTGTGTGTGTGTGTGTGTGTGTGTGTGTGTGTGTGTGTGTGTGTGGATAGTCAGTATAATATGTCCTTTGCATTATATATCATTGCAGGCAATCAAAACAAGATTTGCAGAGATGCTGGAAATCCAGAATGCAGTCTTGGCTGCTGTGACTCTGCCCAGGTTTAAACTATGTTGGCTGCGGACACAGGACAGGAAGGACTAGGCCAAGGCAAGTCTGCTGGCAGAATGCCGGAAAAGTGTTCAAGATGAAGACCAGCAAACAGGTACTACCAGCACACCAACACGCACTGACTCAGCCTCAGAGGATGAGTTCTTTTCCTTTGAGGATAAGAATGACACCTCTGCTACTGCCGAAAGTCAAGTTGCGGATTATTTCAAATCAGGAGCACAAGGGATGGACAGTCTTAATGGATTTCCACCAGTAAAGAAAATTTCACTCAAATACAATGCAGCCACTCCATCCAGTGCCCCCGTGGAGAGACTGTTTAGCCTGGGGAAGCTCGTCTTCACTCCAAAGAGGAACAGGCCCTCTGACCAGAAGTCTGAAAAGCTTCTACTTTTAAGATACAATCACTGGTTTAAGGGCTAAGATGGTCACAGCAGATGACTGGGTTGGCTGGGTGGATGATTGAATCCATCCATGCATCCATGCATGGATGGATGAGTGTTAGGAAAGAGCGTATGTATACATAGATGAATGAATGAATGTTTAGGAGCTAAAGTTGGATTTGTAATTCATATTTTCAGTACTATTTTAAAAGTACTTCATATTGTTAAACTGTTTCTTTTGTTTTTAAGAAAATACTTGAAGTACAGTATGTCTACCAGTTGTGTGAAGGTTTGATTTATTTAATTTACACTACAGAGAGTTAAAGCACTTTGTAGTTAAACTGTTTACTTTTATTTTAAGAAAATACTTGAACAGTACAGTATTCACAGAGAGTTAAAAGCACTTCATATTGTTAAACTGTTTACTTTTATTTTTAAGAAAATAATTGAACAGTACAGTATGTACAGAGAGTTAAAAGCACTTAATTGTAATATTGTTATATTGTTAAACTGTGTATTTTTGTGATGAAGAAAATACTTGAAGTACAGTATGTCTACCAGTTGTGGTCTGTTGAGGTGCAATAAATATTAAAAGTTCTGTGTAATTACCTGTCTATGCAGTTCTACTCTATGCAACTGGCTTGTGAAACCTGCTTGGAAAAAAACCCCCAAATTCTTAGACATTAAACATTAAACTTAAAAAAAAAAGAGTAATGCAATAGTTACTTCCCCTGGTAACTAGTTACTTTTATAGTGGAGCAATTCAGTTACTAACTCAATTACTTTTTGGGAAAAGTAACTAGTAACTATAACTAATTACTTTTTAAAAGTAACGTGCCAAACACTGTCTATCAGCTGCCATAACATAGAACAAGTGCAGCCTACCTGTAGGTGGTGCAGGTATGTCTCCACATTCTCAAGGAGCTCCAGGATCCCGTGCTCCAGAACATAGAAGAAACCTTCCAGGGCATCAAACTCTTCATCCACCAGCTAAAGTACAACACAAAGGAAAACACACAGAATACATTATAACGTGATTAAAAAAAAAACGGGGGGGGGTTACTTTATTATTATTATTACATACAGCAATTTCTTAAAAAGTCATGGGGCTAGGATTCAAATATAAGATCATATCCACTGTTTTCAAGCTCTGTAATTGGTCTCATTTCTCTTTCCTAAGCCTTTATTTATTCATTTCAATATGCTTTATTGGTATAAATGTTTTGCAATATTGGCAAAGCATTAATGATACATATTAATTCAGGTCAATAATGATATTAGAGAAAAAGGAAAAATACAAATTGGAAAAAAAAAAAAATCATGATTCATTAAGTAAAACAAGGGCAGTGTTGCTCTGACTTGGCTTGCAATTTTACTGTTAAAGGAGGCATAATTAGTAGATATCTAAAATCACTCAAAATGTGTCTGGTAAAGGCTTAAAATATAATTTAGGCCAAATAATGCTATTTTATTTATTTCTCAGGAACAGTGAATATTATCAAACATTAGTGTAAATGCCAGAATTAGCCAAAACAATAGTTTTCATCCGTAGTCCCTGGCCAGATGTAAAGCTGGCAATCTAAAATCAATATAAAAATTGAGAGTTAGGAAAGCAGAACACAGACAGTATTAAGCAGAGAACAGACATGGCAAAGTAATAAAAGCAGAGCAAATCACTGTTCAAAAGACCAGAAGCAAAAAGCACAACAGCACAAGCAAGGTCAGCAACAAACAAACAAATGTAAGCAAGAACCGACATGAGAGGAGAAAAACAAAGAAACACAAAAAATTGACCCTTCGCTAAGCGCCGCCCTCCTCAGTTACTGTTATTCAGTCTGCCAAACTTTCCAGTCCAGCACTGCATTTGTGCAGTTTACAGTGATAACGGTAGCAGATTTAACATCGAAATTGGGAGTGATTGTTGAAACATGTGGTCTGTGATTGCTTAGAGACGTAAACAAAACAGATTCTAATTTCTAGCTGACCAGGGTGGATTTTGTCGGCCAAAATAATAGCTAATAGCTAGCAAAAGCAAATTTTGTAAGTGGCTGACGTAAGCTACTGCTAACTCCTCGAGTCGGCCGAGAAGTCTGTCTCCAGCTAACATTTTAATGTTTCCATCTGGCACATTTTAGAACAAGAACCTGTACGTTTATGTAAAGTTGGCTAACAGCTGCGTACATGATATAACGTTAATGCTAACAGACTGAAGCTAAAGCTAGCTCACATCTTAGCAAACATTGGTAGGATGGTGAAATACGGTAGGTATATCTATATGATAGATGACAGAAATACACTCATTGACATGGGAATAGAAGGCACAGGGATTCGATTAGTGCAGCTGACACTGAGACGGGTCATCCAGCCAGACAAGCTGGACCATGATCGCCACAGGACGAGAGCCACGATAAGAGCTAAGCTAACCCGGCTTAGACCTGAGACAGCGAGTCAGGCAGTGTTGCCGACTTTCTCGCTAAATCTGGCGACTTTCCAAATCCTCTTGGCGACTTTTTTTTTGTCAAAAGCGACTAGCGAGAAATCTAGCGACTTTTTCTGGTGTTATTGGAGACTTTTCTGGTGTTTTGGAGACTTTGGAGACGTGAAAGCATGTATCGTTCTGCAGTTACTGTCCTCAATGAGCAGCGGGTGCTGCCGTGAGCCCCTCCCCCGTCCCAGAGCACTCACAGGCTGTCAGTCTCACAGTAGCCTCGCGCAGCAGTTCCAGCTGCAGTCAGAGCAGAGAGGAGACCCACACCACTCTGCGTCCAGACTGCAAATTAATCAGGCATGCGCAACGCTGCCGCTGATCCTGTCCTGGCTTATAGAGCGGGATGTAAATGTAAATATTTCTTCACTGTCACACTAATATCGAATCGTTATTCAGATGTAATGTAATGTCGTGGGAGAGACAGAAGTGAGTAAAAAACACCCTAAATATGTTAAGAACTACAAATGAACTTTCTACTGTTGATTCTTGGTCTGTTTGTTTTTTTTTTTTTAATTTTGCCATTGAAATAGGCCATCACTTCTCAAAATAACTTCATGACTTAAATATTGTCTTGACCCACATTACATAAATCAATTTTGTCCTGTATTGTTAAATGTTAGAATATCAAATTTAATCAAAAGACTGTTATGTGGGGTGGAATTGCTAGCTCTATGTTCAACCCTCCTCCTTTATCCAGGCTTGGGACTGGCAAAGTGACCCAAAAGGGACACTTTGGCAGAGTTACTTTAGGTTTATTTATTTATTTATTTGTTTATTTTTGAGGGGGGGTCGTTTAGTTTTCTTAAGTTTGGTTTAGTTTCTAACCTTATGCTCCACTTAGGAGCCTACAACAAGTCACAGTAAAACATGAACATTTTTTGCCATAACTATAACATTTTTAAAAATTTTTGTATAGACCGTATCACGAAATGAGATATCATCCCTCTGATGTGTATCAAATAACTTATTCCTCTCTCCTACAGTGTCCATTACAATTACATGCAAATTGCCAATTATGCAAATTAGGAAATGACGTCATTTAGCGACTTCTAGCAACTTTTAGGACAGCCAATAGCTACTTTCCTTACTGAGGAGTTGGCAACACTGGGGCCAGGTTGATGCATCGTCGTAGTTGACCCACTATGTTTCTGCATCAGCTCACATCCTCCCCCTCAAACCCCGACAGAACAAATGCAGATACAGTGGTATCTAACAAGTCTGCCTGGAGGCAAAGTTAGTGCAGCTTTTAAACTAGTGTTAGTTAGCCGGACATGCTAACATTTATGTTAGAGCTGATGAAGACAGTTTAAGCCATTACACACACACGTGTACTCTTGTGTTTCATGTTTTTGAGAGACTACAAAAAGACGCCACCGTTCAGACTCATGAAATGCCAAGTATCGCTCTTCTCAGAGCCTCCTGCACACCTTCAACATGCAGAGAAATGGGAAAACTGGGCAGTTCTAGTTATGGTTGCTAACCTATGATTTAACAGCTGCTGCTTGAAGGTGGGATTTAGAGAAGGGTCAATTAAGAATTAATAAACATTTAGGGGTGGGGGAAATACTCGATTCTTAGATGCATCGTGATGCGGACGTTGATTCTGAATCGATTAATAAAAGTCAAAAATTGATTTTAAATGTTAATTAACATGAAGTTGACGAAGCGAAAAGGGCGGAACTCAGCTGCGAGGGCATCGCAGGACCCGGACAGTCTACAGCGCGCACGCGAGATTTATCAGCAGTTAACAAGATGAACTTTATCTCCTCAAAAGGCAGCGTTTGCCAGCACGTTTTGATTTAGTATTTTGATTCGCATTTGCGAGACTAACGTAAATTCTTTTTAAGATCACTCAGAGACGTTAAAACGTTCACAGAGTGGAGCGGCAATCAGCTTTAACAAACGAGAACGGCTGAGTGACACACCGCAACATTTAACAACTTCAACCAATTATGTGATGAAGAAAATAACTGCTCAGTCTGTTTCACCTGAAAACTCTGTACCTGTTCTACATGTTGGACAGCGAGGTCTTTCCTCAGAGCTCACGGTGCAGCAGAGAGGCTGCTGAATAACACCACACACAGTGAAACACTCCGCCTGGTTTTATCATCAAATCATAGCCCTCTGAATCGCAACAGAACCAAATCGTGAGGTACCCAGAGATTCCCACCCCTAACAGACATAAGCAAGGATGCCGAAGAGCAGTCCGACAAGCAAATACAGAGAAACAGGAAAATAGTAGCAGTGCGGTTTGTCAAGCAGCAATACAAGCAATGTATTAATGATTTGATAGACCTCTGCATTAGTGATGACTGATTTGGTTGCTTATTAGCCATATTCTAACTGTCTAGAGAAGAACCTGTAAGTGGCAAGTTCTCTGATATGTACTGGTCCATCATTCCATTCATTTTCTGCTTTAAGTGAGAAGAGAGATTGACTAAAAGTGTTTTTTATTTAAGGGATGTTGCAATTTCTCTTGTGATATGATTTGTGTTTACTTGTTTCACAAAGTTACTGAGTGGGGGAGGAGCCATGTCATGTATCACTGTAGAAAACATTTTCTTAATGCTCTTCATTTGTTTTTGTTATAAGATATCAGCTGTTATTCTTTAGCTGCTGGAACACCTGTAAAATGATGCTATAAATAGTTTAGGAACTTATGATTTCAAATAACCACTTGTACTAAGCCTTAGAATCTGTGTAAGTACATTGCTGCATTTTCTCAACATGGTTTCTACACATATGGCTCGTTCCCGTCCCACAGTGTTTATTCTTTTTCAGTTATACGCACCAGAGAAAGCTGCTACTAGTCTATTCTGTCTTCTAAAGCTGTGGTTACACTGGTTTTAATCACCAAGTTATAGCAAATAGCTTTAAAGGTGAATGTACAGAAATGAAGGCAGAGCTTCAAAGTGTAATTCTTTTATATTCTAGGTTCATGCAATGCAGCTGCAACCTTCATACTGTACGAGAAATGTGATAAATCAAAAGCCAGAGTCTGAAAATGTAATTCAGTCAGCAGCTTTTAAAATGAAGCAACAGGAGATTTGTGCAGGATGCTCATGCAGGTAAACTCTTTGATCAGACCTGAAAAACCTTATTACACTGACAGGTGTAACCAGTGAAGGAGAGCAAACAGCAGGTTCAATAAACAGTCATATATGTTTTCTTTGCAGGTTAGTCTCTCTCTCTGATGAATCATTAACTACTGCACTGCTGCAGGAGCGAGGGTGTGTACTGGAAGATTATTGATGGCTCAGAGGCCTGGAAGAGTTACCTTAAGTATAAGCATCGTTAACCTTAATCCTACAGACTGGGGCACCCACAGACCCCAGAGGTATACTTTGTCTTATCTCACAGGTGCTTTATTCTACAATTTTTTCATGATTTTGTCTATCAGTTTGTTTCTAATGGCTTCATATTAGGCTTGGGCAGTATCAAGGTATTATGGTATACCAGGATATTTAGAAATCCCATGGCATAATTTTCAGTACCATCATTGTGAATAAAGTTATCTAAAACATTTAAGTTGCAACTGTTTTTTTTATTGATGGAGAACAAAAATGTGGCAAAAGGCAAAAATACATGTCCTGAAGTGACATGTTTTCCTTTGTGTCTGTTTTGCTACTTGTGTCTGTGTGTTGCTTGGCAACCATTCTGCATAAGAACTACAGTACTTTGCAAAAGAATGATTATTTGATACCAATAAATTGTTGCATTTTTTGTTGCTGTGTGTTTATTTTAGAAAACCTTGCCAGGTATATGTAGTAGTTACAGAAAAGCACCTTGGAGTTAAAATGAATCCTTTGCTGAACTTCAGCAGACAGAATTTTATTTACATGAGCCATTAACCTTCCATGTTACCTTAGGTGCTATTCCAGTCTCATGTTTGATTTGCTGGCTGAGCCTTGTTGTCTTCTTTGCAATGCTGTGGGTGTTGAGGCGGTTGATCTTGTCTTTTATGGTCAGCGTTTCTGTCTTCTTGTACTTGTCAGCTGCAATCATAACGTGAGGGACAGTTAATAAAGTATAGACGCACTTCATCTTCCTTCATCTGCTATACAGGACATTGCATCACTGACTCCTCCTACACTAATTGGACCCAAAAGGATAGTACCGTAAAAGGGAATAACATAATATCCCATTATCAGCTTATAAAATAACAGTGAACTTGAAGGTAACCCATCTCACCAACTTCTCTGAAGCGTTTGTATTCATTAATGCCACAGTTCAAGGCGATGGAGGTGTGAGCAGTCTGCTCCAAAAGTGCATACACTGGGTGAGTTGTTTCTGTGTGTTTCTGGATGGTCTGCAGGAGGAGGGGGTAACGAGCGATCCGCTGCACTGGCATCACCAAGAAGAAACTGAGAGAGGTGGCATTTACTTCAGGCCTGGAGAGATAAATTGCAGCAACCATTACATGTTAGGTCTATTGTTTATCCAGGCGTAATTTTCTTTTATATTTCATGTTTTAAGCAATATTAAAGGGATAATTCTGATTATTTAATGTGGAGCTGCATGAGGTACTTATTGATAGGCAGTGTATTACCAACAGTAAATAGCAATCAGCAGAGGATCACCAGCCACTTAAAGAAAATATCATCTACATACATACATACATAATATATTATATATTATATTATATATATACACATACACACACATATACATATATGTGTGTGTGTGTGTGTGTGTATATATATATATATATATATAATATATATACACACACACACATATATATACATACATATATAATATCACCTATCAAATATACACAGATGGCAATAGATAATAAACGGACTATACACAGTCAAGGTAAGGTATGTGCATTGCTTTCTGAACAACAGTATACTGGTACTCTACAGACATGTTATTATAAATACGTACTGTATTATGAGCAGATATATAGAATGGTAATAGAACAAATTTAAGAAATACAGGAAAATTGAGGATTATGTACATAATGTGCATTGTGATGCGAAAAAAATATGCGTATATAACAGTTTAAAGAGAAGTGTTGTGTGACAGTACAGTTAATTACAGAGTAATTATTAAGGTTACATTAACTGCAAAATAGTCCAGGGGCCACTGAGAGGGAGGAGTTTTACAGTTTGATGGCCACAGGCAGGAATGATTTCCTGTGGCGTTCAGTGGTACATTTTGGTGGGATGAGTCTCCCACTGAAGGTACTCCTGTGCCTGACCAGCAGAGGGTGGAGTGGGTGTGAGACATTAGCCAAGATAGTCCGTAGCTTGGACAGCATCCTCCTCTCTGACACCACCATCAGAGAGTCACACTGCATTCCCACAATGTCACTGGCCTTGCGGATCAGTTTGTTGAGTCTGTTGGCGTCCGCCACCCTCAGCCTGCTACCCCAGCACACAACAACATAGATAATAGCACTGGCCACCACAGACTCAGAGAAAATCCTGAGCATAGTCCGGCAGTTGTTGAAAGACCTCAGTCGTCTCAGAAAATAGAGACGACTCTGGCCCTTCCTGTAGAGAGCGTTAGTGTTCTTTGCCCAGTCCAGTTTATTGTCAATGTGTACCCCCAGGTACACAGTGTCCACACTGACGCCCTGGATGGAAACAGGGGTCACCGGTGCCTTGGTCCTCCTCAGAACCACAACCAGTTCCTTTGTCTTTGTCACGCTGAGTTGCAGATAGTTCTGATCGCACCATGTGACAAAGTTGTCCACAGCAGCCCTTTACTCATCCTCATCACCCTTGTTGATACATCCAGCTATGGCAGACTCATCAGAAAACTTCTGAAGGTGGCAGGTCTCCGTGCAATAGTTGAAGTCCATGGTGTAGAGGGTGTTGCTCACCACTCTGCCCGACACACAGTGCGGCAGGCGCACGTACTGTGGTTGGCCAGTCAGGTAGTAGACAATCCAGAAAACCAGGGGGGCATCCACCTGTAGTGCTGTCAGCTTGTCACCCAGTAGAGCTGGGCAGATGGTGTTGAAAGCACTGCAGAAGTCAAAAAAACACGACCCTCACAGTGCTCGTTGGCTTGTCCAGGTGGGCATAGGCGTGGTTGAGCAGGTAGATGATGGCGTCCTCCACTCCAAGTTAGGACTGATAGGTGAACTGGAGAGTGTCCAAGCGTGGCTTGACAAAGGGCCGGAGCTGCTCCAGGACGAGTCTCTCCAGGATCTTCATGATGTGGGAGGTCAATGCCGCTTGTCTGTAGTCCCTGGAGCCACTGGGACGAGGCATCTTTGGCACAGGAACGAGGCAGGATGTCTTCCACAGCACGGGGACCCTCTGGGGACTCAGGCTCATGTTGAAGACATGGTGAAGAACTCCACACTAGCATTGTCAAATCTGTTAAAAAACAGATTCAGTTCATTGGCCCTGTCCATGCTGCCTTCAACTCCTCTGTTGTTGTTGGTCCTGAAGCCAGTGATGGTTCTCATTCCACTCCAGCGTCCTCCTGTAATTCTCCTTAGCCTCCTTGATTTTCACCTTCAGTTCCCCCTGTACCGTTCTCTCCTCCTCCCTGTTGCCAGCTCTGAAAGCCCTCTTCTTTGCATTGAGGATGGCTTTGATGTCCTTTGTTACCCACGGTTTGTTATTTGGATAACAATGGACAGTCCTGGCTGGGACAGTGGAGTCCACACAGGAAGTGATGTAGTCTGTGATGCACTCTGTGAGCCCATCAATGTCCTCCCCATGCGGCTCACAGAGTGCCTGCCAGTCTGTCACCTCAAAACAGCCCTGCAGTGTCTCATAAGCACAGCAAACCACCATTCTATAAGACAAATATTCAGAGCGATATTTGACTCATACAGTGACTATGTTTACATGCAGTCAATATTCGGGTTAAGGTCAATATTCCAGTTTCTGAAACATTTGGAATAACCCGTTTACATGCGTGAGCAAACAGGGTTATTCCTGTATACATGGTAATTGTAATCAATTGGGATATCCCGATCAAAACAGCGATGCACGGACAACGTCTCGACCCACTGAGCGCGTCATTTCCGCTTCTTCTTCCTGTATCCAAAAACAAACTAACAAAACTAACCTACTTGTAGATCTCGCTATCCCGGTACTTTCTACTGTCTACAAAAGACATGATGTTCATGTCTTTCACCACACTTATGAGGTGATTTGTTTCCTCCTCATTCCAAAAGTGTGGTGTTGTCTTGCGTTTCGTACTCGTTCCTGTACTCAAAAGACCAAGATTCCTTGCGAATAGAACATGCGCAGAACACAAATTAATGTTCCTTTCGATGGGGATATCCCGATAGGCGTATACATGACCAAATATTCGGGTTAGAAAAGGAGTAACCCATATTCGGGTTTTTAAAAACTGGAATATGAGCATATTCCGGTTTTTCAAAAGGGTTATTGGTGTTTACATGGCCGTGCGCAACCGGGTTATTGCTAATATTCCGGTTATGAAAGGGTTATTGACTGCATGTAAATGTAGTCAATGACAGTTCCCTGTCAGAAAAGGCTGTCTCATGGCAAAGTGGTAAAAATATTCTAAATAAAGCATACGCTTAAACTGATATTTATTTTTTTAGGGGACCTTTGTTACGTTGCTAAAATACTTTTCGTTGCTGACCCTGTCCAGAGCAGTACATTGCACAGCTTCCATGCTGGTACCCCTCGCTGCTTCTCCAAACTGGGGGCATGTCGAACGCTATCCATTGTAGGTAATACACTGACTATTGATAAGTACCTCATACAACCCCACATTAAATAACCCCAACCACCCTTTTCACAATTGGTTCCAGTGTGAATCAAGAAAAAATTATATAAACATACGCTGAGGTCTTGATGACTCTGACAATCTCATTCCAAAGTGCCTCCTTCTGTTTGTAGGTGTTCTCCACCACTGTGATGCTGTTGTAGTTGGCCAGGTATTCTTTATAGGCAGCCTCAATATCTGAAGACAGACTGAGGAATGAATCACCTGTCAGGAAAACAAAAAATACATCATTCTCAGAGTGCAACATAAAGGTAAAGTATAATTCAGACACCAAAAAAGTTTAAAATGCCACCATATTCTTAAAATAAACAGTATAAAATTAGCTGTACCTTTATCATGTGAAACACAATACATGCTTTCAGTGACGGTCCCACCAGCCTGATTTAATAAAGAGCAACCCTCTCTCCTTGTTAAGTAAAGTGTCATCATGCACAGCCAAATTTAATCACAAATCTCCATGCTGACAAGCAGAATAAAAAACTTCTAGATCATTATTTTCTACAGTGTAGTTGCACCAAAAAAATAAAAAGAATAAAAAGTGTGTGAAGGGAAAATAAGTTTAGTTTTCAGGTACACAGTCATTGCAATAAACTGTAATGTGTGTGCATTAAATTAAAGATGCATTCATTATCTCCTCCAGAGACCTTCCTGAGACTGAATTTATCAGAGTTTAGATTCTCATATGAATGTGAAACTGTGTCTCAGTACAAGACATGTGAAGATTTTGTTTGTTTCCTGTCAACAACTGTGATCAAAGCAAACGATCTAGACAGAGAAAACCTCTGAAACCATCAAATCACTTCCTGGTAGAGGGTTGAACAAGTGCATGTTCCCAGGTAAAGAAAAACAAACTCCTGTATATAAGATGGAATATTTGAGACTGACTGAGTGATTGACAGACAGACAGTACTTTATTGATCCCAAACAGGGTAATTCTTGACAGATAAATGAAAGTCAGAGTTAACCCTTGTGCCTTACAGAGTGTCTCCAGGAAGAGAGGGTCTCCAGGCTGAACCCGTTTCTGGTCCAGCAGGCTGAGGAATCGACTGGACACTTCAATCACATCATCAATGTAGAGAAACATGCTGTCCAGGCTGGCTGGAGGCGGCTGTGGACAAAATATTAATTAATTGCCTGTAAAGATGGATTTTCAGACTGGACTAATCTATTTAAATATGTAGCTCAGACATCAGTGCAGACATGACAATCATTTAACTCCACCAAATGTTGCCCGCTGCTGGGAAATATTGGGCAGTTCTTTTTCAGTCTTTTTTAAAATACATTTTCATATATTTTATTCATGAATTATAATTTTGTGTTAATCAATAGATCTGTCCTTGCAACCCATACTGCATTTGACTACAATCCATTACATTCATTGAGTCTTCATGTCAATATCCGAGCAACCCGGGGGACATTTTATCATTATTCATCATTATTATTTCTTTAACGTTTTACATTTTTCTTATTTAATGTAATTTGACTGATTCATGGAAGTGAAAAATGCAAGGAATAGCAAATTAAAGTGAGAACACTTATTTCCAAGATGCTAAAGTGTTAAAATACAAACTTACAAAATAAAATATATATTAAAGGGATAACTTGAATTATTAGACGTGGGCTTGTATGAGGCAGGGGTGGAAGTAAATCATTACAAATACTCAAATTGCTGTAATTAAGTAGTATTTTTGGATACTTGTACTTTTATGAGTAGATTTTCAAGTCTGTACTTTTACTCGTACTTAAAGCTCCAGTCGGTAAGTTGATGAAAGTGAAAGTAAACTCCGCGACTTGGTCGGAAATTTCAAGACAATACTCCATCAGGTCTCTTTATGAACCTCTGCCAAGAACCCCCACACACACAGACACACACAGGCACACACTGGCACACACAGACACACACACGTGCAGGCGCATGCACACAAAGTAGCCATAAACGCACCCACAGACGACGTACCGTTTCCATAGCAACCGGAGACTCCAAAACGATCTCACATCTCTCTCACCATGAAACACACTCTTCTTGTGTGTGTCTGCGTGTGTGGAGGGAAGGAGGGGGGTTGACAGAGGTGAAAGAGGGAGCTGACGGTGTGTATCATCTTGAAATGTCCGACCAAGTCGCGGACTTTACTTTCACTTTGTCAGTTTACTACGACGTGTAGGAGCGGCGATTGGCTGCTCCTCCTGCTCCCTCTACCTGACTGGTGGAGAATCTTCGGTCGCGGTGGATTTCGGCAAATACGATTACAGGCTGTAGGTGGAGCCAGAGGAGTTGGATTTTGTCCTAAATTACCCATTTAATGTCCGACTATCAGAATATAGTGACAGTTCCAGCAAATATGACTGAATAATTGTTACCAACTGTAGCTTTAAGTATGCATTACAACATGTAATCTACTTAGTTACTTTTAAACTGGTAGTTGAGTACTGAGTGCAATTTGAATCAATATCCAAACCTTTTGTTCGCCAATAAGCTGATCTGATCACAAATGGGCCATTGAAAACCAGGATATATGGACAAAAAACTAAACAAAACACTGTGGCACACATTTGGAGTAAGAATGTTAATGATTAGTCATTAATCGATTAATCGCTGTTAAGAATTTAACCAATTAAAAATGTATTTGTGGATATTTACATTATATTTTGGCATTGTTTTGTCTGTCAGAGCTGTTTGTTGAATAAGGAAAGTTAAACTTGGTGATGAAGGGAGATGAATACTTTGTACTTTACTTAAGTATATTTCTAATAGCAGTACTTTTATTTGTAATTGAGTACTATTTTAGCAATGTAACAGTACTTTTACTTGAGTACAGATTTCCAGTACTCTTTCCACCACTGGTATAAGGTTATGTGTCACAGTGTTGTGTGTCTGTGTTGTTCTCTCTGCTCTGTGGCCAGGTACTGCACCTCTCCTCCTGTTGCAGTGGGTTTATTAATAAAAAGAAACTATTGTTACACTTCTCATCCCCTATAGCCCAAACTTTGGGGTTGTAACAGAGGTAGTCATCAATAGTCAGAAAAAAGATCAATTTCAGCGTACACTATATGTAGAATATTTTATTCTATATGTTGAATATTTTCACTGCTTTACTTTGTTGTCAGACAACCTTTTCTGATGGGAAACCGGTGTTATACAAACCAAACACTGCTCTCTCCAAACCAACCAAACTCCATGGATGTAATTTTACCTTGCAGATCACATGAGCTACTAGTCTACCACTGCCTCAATCTGTTACTTTGTTTTTGTTATTGTCTGACTTTGGTGTTTTAACAGGTTAGTTCGGGTTCAGTCACACAATAACAAACAGTTTCAAAAAGTAAGGCAGTGGTGGACCAGCAGCTCCTATGTTCTGCAAGGTAAATTGACTGACTTTGTCCATGGACTTTGTTTGGTTAGGAGAAATGATGGTTTACAGGCTTTTTTCCTGTCTGACAGCCAAGTAAGACAGTGAAAATATTCTAAATGTAACGTACACTTAAACAGGTTGATTTTCATTGGTGGACCTTTTTTTTTAAAGGTTAAAATACCTTTTGCTGCTGTCCACAGCAGTACATTGCTTATCTTCTGTACTGGTGCTCCTCTCTGCTTCACCAAACTGTGAGTGTGCCGACTGCCATCTACTGTAGGTAATATACTGACTATCAATAACAACCTTATGCAACCCCACATCAAATAATCTGAACTATCCCTTTAAAAGGGTAAGTAGTTTGACTATTGAAGCTTAAGCTTTATTTAGGTGACCTGTTCTCTAAACCTAGAAATCGGAGTAAATTTGAGGGAACACTGCAATGTAAATATGAAACCTGACAATATAAAACAATGCAGCAAAGAGAGATCTACAAACAGTAGGTCAAGCACACATCACATCAAACATATGAACATAACAAAGCATGTTAATGGCTCAAGTAAAATTGGTGAATCAAATAAGATACACAACAACAGGTATTTCAGATTTTCATTACATTACGTGGCCACTTACAACAGAAAACTAAAAAAATATGTAGATAAAGCAAACAAAAGTGGTTATGGCAATACAACAAAACTGTGACAATGAGGTAGCATCATATCACTGGCATTAGTATCATGCCCTTCCAAAACTGAGGTCTCTGGCTGAACTGTTATGAAAGGACGTTGCAGAATTAAAAGTAAGATTATATATTCAAATGAAATGTCTTGTGCAACACATACATGTTTGTCTGCTCCCTTACAAAATATATGTACAAGATGAATGCTAAAGCTGATAAAGAATCATTTTGTTTAGCTCTATTCTATTCTAATCACACATAGTTGGCGGTGCTGGGAGACTGAACAATCAGCACATTGCCACAGAAAAACAAACCAGCAACTTTCCTTTCTCACAATAGCACCATTCATTCACATATTTATTCTATTTCTGTGTCCAGCTGTCCTTCAGTCTGCTGCTTCCCTCAGTCTTTCTCCTGCTTTCCTCCTTCAGTCCACCATATACCCTTGATCCATATTTTAATACCCCTTCACCTCCATCTCTCATTTTATTTCTACACATTGCATTGTGTCTCAATTTTACACTGAAAAAATGACAAAATATCACAGACAAATCTTTTTGTTAATGTCTTTCATCCTCGTTCCCCTCTACCTTCACCAGCTGATTTCCATCTGTTAACAAGTCATCAGCCATATTTAGGTCTTCCACTCCTCACTATTTTCATATCATTCTCTTTCCCTTCATCTACCATTCTCTCTGTGTTATCATCTTCATGCTCACCCACAACGCAGTCCTTCCAGCCCATAAAGCCTGATTCTATTACGTTTTATGAGGTTCCATTTCATTACCACACAGATAATAAATGATTATTTACCAGCAATACACAATACCCAGATGCAATGAAAAGTGAATGATAAACCAGGCAGCCTCTGCATAACAGCTTCTCTGAATGCTGCAGCACTAATTCAACATGTAGTGATCACTTTTTATTTAAAGGCATGATCAAATGAGTTGTTGTCCCACAATAAATATTCAAAATACAGAACTAAACCTGCTATTACTGCAAAATTGATTGACAAATCTTCCAATATAGAGACTAAAATTAAACAGCAAACAAATCTATGTTCAGTGTTTTCTGATGCTTTTAAAGATAACTCACCAGTGTCGTGTCCCACCCTGCCAGATCAACCTTTTACACTGATGTCTGCTACAACCAGATCAGAGGCGGAACAAAGATGCCCCCACACTGTGTGACTGTACCTCTTATGTTGCATGTTGTTCTGTTTAAAAAGGTAAATGGATGTGAAAATATTTAATTTCTTGACACTTGGAACATATTTTGTTTACTGGACATAATGAATGTACATAATGTAGTGAATTCACCACTTGTGCACATCTCCCAGCTGAGACTCAAGCGGACAGGAGAAACTCGTGGGAGGGGGTGGAGGTATCGCCAACTGCCAATGCATGGGCTGACGATGGTTGGCATCAAGAACAAACTGGACAGGGTTGTTAAACTGCGTGTTAAGATAACTGGGCAACCAATGTGCAGTATTTCTTTCATGACAGATCAGTGAACCATGGATTTAGTTCACAAGATCATAGCAGACCAACTGCACCATCTATGGCCTGAATATTTCCTTAGAGAAGGTGCATCATGCCCGGGACTAAGACAGGTATGAAATCCTGTGTCCCACCAAGCACTGAGCTGCTCAACAAGCTCTGATGTTGATGTTTTTTTATCCTCCGTGTGCAATAAAGTTCAAGAAAAAATGGCAAACATTGCTCAGCAGTAAATTTCAAAATGTGAAATTTGCTGCCTGTCTTTGTTTACCATTGTACAGTAAATCAAATGTTTGGGATTTTGGACTGATGGAAAAAGATGCGCACCAACTTGATTTTCAACTAATTTCTGACAATTCACAGACAAAACAGTTCAAATAATCCACAACACAACATTCATACCTGTAGTTTCTGCAGGTTGCTCCTGATGGTCACAGTGCTGACTTGCAGCAGTCGAAGGTAATTCCTCTCAGACTGAACCAGCTCCTCTATAGCCAGCAGCTGTCTCTGAGCTGCCCTCTCTTTAGCTGCTGCTTCCTCCTCCTCAGACTTCTTTTTGGCTTCTTTTGCCTCCTCTGCCAACCTCTCTTCCGACATTGAGCTGTCTTCTAAGAAACTATCCTGTGAGGAAAGTTTTGAGTTTGTTTCCACAATGGAAGAATTTGCCTCTTCACTTCTGAGGTGTCAAACACAGACACAACTGACTCCTCCTCTGTACTCAACGTCTCGTCTCCAAAAAGGTCTTTCTCTGCAGTTCCAGCCTTCTTTTCCAGGAGCTTCTCTTTCATTGGATCTGTCTTGGCGACCTTCTCTATAGCTCCGAGGGGAGACAGAGTGGACGAGGCCAGTTTAGGGAGCGCCAGTGTGAAGGAGGACTGAGGCCTCCTGGGCACCTCCATGCTAGAGATCACTGTCAAAGAGAAACACTGTTCAGACTTTGCCTTTTTTCATGTTTAAAATCAATATCTGTACTTACAAATAAAATGTTTACATCAGTAACATGTTATTATATCATCTTCACATTAGCCATGTTTCAATCCTAATGGTGGGAAATCAACTTTTAACACATGGAGATCTACAAGCCACTGAGAGATAAATGTTGAAATTCACCTGCCACTCAATCATTATTTTGTGTTTGACATCTACCAGCCATTTTCATATTTTACCAGCATTTGGCTAGTGTCTGGCAATAATTTCCCACCCTGCCAATGTATTGCAAATTTTAACAGAATTTATTGTATACTGGCAAAAGAAAATGCAGATGAATGCTTGTTTCCATCCACTGCCGTTAAGTAAATATTAGGAGTTGGTTAATTGAGATAAGCAGTGGTTGGGGCCAATTCTCCAGTCACAAAATTATTTGCAGAAGAAAGAGGGCATAACAAGATGACATAATGGATGGATGTCAAATGCAACATTTTTGTTTTTGCTCCAATTTTCATTAGAATAAGTCATATTTTTTAGTTCAACTCAAGAAAAATGGGTGTATTACAGAGCCATGGGAGTGAAGCAGAGATAGCCAGTTGCATGAGTTAAATGTTAAATCTAAAAATTAATACAGAAAAAGTGTTTCCATCTCCTGTGAAGTACATTAACTCTTTATCCGAAAAAGTCAAAAACCACCTGATACCAGCAACTAATTTTTTTCAAAATTGAAGAATTTTCAAAATTTGCCATTTCCTTTGACCTTTTCTCACTCAAAATAAGCATGAAAATATGTTGATGGAAACACAGCTAGTCACTGTTGACCATGATGTTTCAATACCATTTTATCCACACCAATATCAATTCTGATACATGAACTTTATGTATAGGATGATATGAGTACTGATCTGATACAAGTGTTAATATATACATTAATTATTATTATTGTTATTATTATTATTGAACAGCTGTATACAACTGTATGGGTGTGATGTGATCGCAATCGTAAGGCCTAACTTAGGTTAAACCCTATGTAAAATATGAACAAACATACACACAGAGAATGAATGTCACAGAACATGACCTTCACCTTCCTAGGAAGAAAAATTGCATACAGGATGCTGCTGGGAAATAGCAGGGTCCTCATTTCAGGCTTAACACGTGGTATCAGTGCACAGAAAGTTACCACTTTTTTTTTTCCATCTCCCATTAAGCCCATTACCTCTTTCTCGAAAAGGCAAAAACCACCTGAGATGAGCATAAAAACTTCTTTTGTCCTAATTGAGAAAGTGTTGTTTTTTTTTTTATTTTGCCATTTTAGCCATCAACCTTTTCTCATGCAATATTTCAAAATATGCATTAATAATATGTAGATCAAAACATAGCTGGTTGCTGTTAAGCATATCTCCAATATTTAAAAAAACAATGTATCTACTTTTAAAGGCATAGAGCATATAGAGTTGAGTATGATAAGTGAAAAAATGATAAACCCCATGGTTTTTAATTCGGACTGCAGTTTCCCACAGCAAAGCATACATGCTTTCACCATCAAGCTCTAAGTTTTTCCCAATCATTTACTGTCTGACTGCGACAGTGTGAAGGACAACTGCTATGTGGTGTCAAATTCTTCTCATTCCAGTGTCAACCAGATAGACGTACAATAATACTGATGACAAGGAAGAGTCACTTAGAAATTGACAAAACAGTCATAAGACATTCAGTGTCTCAGTCACATAATTGTGGTGACATATTAGCAGGAATGAGCGGCTGCAGCATCAAATGCAGCAAGACAAAATACTTTACAAAGTCAAATCAGATTGCAGGAACTTGCAGAGGTACCATAGCACAGTCAAAAGCAAAAACTGTGAAAGAAAACAGACTTGACTCGTTTCATTGTTTTGTCTACTTCAGTGCTTCTCAACCCTGGTCCTCAAGTACCCCTGCCCTGTATGTTTTAGATGTTTCCCTGCTCCAACACACCTGATGCAAATGATCAGCTCATCATCAAGCCTCTACAGAAGCCTGATAGTGACCTGATCATTTGAATCACAAAACGTTGATCTCGCGATATTTTCACATGTGCATCCATTAAGAGATATGCGAGATCAACGCCATGTTTACATCCTACCGGCTACATGCTACAGTTGACATTTCAGCTAAAAACATGGTGTAAACGGCATCTTTTGCGGTTGAATTTTAATGTCACGGCTCGCAGACACTTGGATTACACCACACGAGCAGGATGGAGACATTTTGTGTTTGTTTTGTGTTCTTTTTTTAACGTTTTAAACTGGGTCACCATTCACTGCCATTGTACTGGATTTGGCTGCAGCCCTGTTTTCTGCTGAAACTCCAGGATTGTTTAGTGAACTGAAGATCTTCACCCATCCTCACATTGGCATAGGGGTGAGTACATACTGAGTGGATTATCGTGTAAAGGTGGAATATCGCTTTAAGCTGTCTATCATGATTCCACACCCCTCTCAGTTGATGCCACGCCCTCCACGCTAGATCAGGGCCAAAAGTCTGAAACTGAAAAGAAAAGATCTGAAACTGAAAAAAAGATTTGAAACTGTAAAAAATAAGATATGAACCTGAAAAGATAAAATGTGCTACTGAAAGAAATAGGATCTCAAATATCTAAATATATGAGAGTGAAAAATGAAAATCAATAATTTATTCAAAAGAATTACCAGAGTGAATCATTTAACCTGAAAAAACTTTTTGTACACTTATTTTTATTTTGAATACATTGATGTACTTTTCAAAATTCAAGATCAAAACTTGAATTTTCAGTTTCAAATTTTATTTTTTTCAAGTACAAAACTTTTGACCCCAATATAGCTCCATACCCATCCTTTCACAAATGTTTGTAGAAGCAGTCTGCATGCCTAGGTGCTTGATTTTATACACCTGTGGCCATGGAAGTGATTGGAACACCTGAATTCAATGATTTGGAGGGGTGTCCTGATACTTTTGGCAATATAGTGTATGTTAAATTTGTTGAAGCCAACAATGTTGGTGACATTCAAGCAACAAACCATTTATGAACAAATTTTATTCATTTACTTTATTTTTGTTTGTATCCACAATTTGTTTTTATTTTTTGTTAGTACCCATTGATTTCTGGGATTCACCAATGTTTTCTTATTTTTGCTTTTTCTCTTCGGTAAGAGAAAATTTCTGAAATTTATAATTATAATTTATCAGTATAATTTATTTAATAATACTAATTATTTTGTATATTTTTTCTGTTATAAGTATAATAAAAAATATCTAGCTTTTATCTACTTTATATCAACTTATGTCTAATTGTTTAGGGGTTTTAGACTGTTGGTCGGACAAGTAAATTGAAGACACCTATGGAACCCATAAACTGACATAATGTAATAAAAATTTACCAGACAAGTCAAAAATATAACTTAATTTATAATTTAATAAATAATACTGTTTATTAAATATTTAGATTTAGAAAGTGTAAAAAGGAATTTAAGCTTTTTTTTTAAGCTCTGATCAGTCAAAAAATAACTTTTAATTTCTTTTCCTTTAACACCAACCATTTGATCAAAAAATCTGATAATAAAACTAAATTAATTTAATTTTAAGAAGCTAAGCAGCTTGGTTTTCACTGCTGCTTTAGTTCTTGCAGCCTTTTATCATGGTGTCTATCCAGCTCATGAGAATGTGCCTTTATATTGTCATTCGGGTGGCATTAACTATGTTGATAACAAACAATTGGCCACACTCCTCCAGTTTATGATGAAGAGGGCCTGATCATTGAGCACACCTGGATAAGAGCAAATTTAGGTGGTTAGGAATGTTTGCTGCATCTGGAGTTGACTTCTCTTATTTTTGCTCTTAAGGAACAATTAAGAGAAAATATATGACAATTTAAGAGAATGTTGCTCTATGAGCCCCAATGTTACATAAATAACTTTTTCAATTTAATGGCCTATTTGCCTACAATCACTGTAGCCTTCTAACTGTTTACAAGGACAAAACTAACATGTATGTGCAGTATTGCAAAGTGAGTTAGTGAGGAAAGAGTTGAAGAAAGTTTTTTTCTAAACATCTGGTGCCAGCCAAATCTTGCACAGGAAAATTTCCAGAATTTCAAGGTAGATAATATTCCTGCTTTTGATTCATGGTTTATCTCTTGGAAGTGATGTGCACTCATATTAAGATGGCCTTTATAACTCCATAAACCAGCAGACAGCAGCAGACGAGATGTCTTTGTTTACATTCTTTACTGCAGACAAACATGCAGAGAGGGGAGATGTATCGTCATGGGTCCTCTAAGCTGGAACACCACATGTTGACCCAACGGGAGGCTGGCAAGCTGCTTACAGAGCGACTGATGCTGACACCACTGTGACAATTTGCCATTACATGGTTCAGCTAAACAGCCATCTGTGGCTTTTAATGACAGTTGTATTTTGGACTGACTAACTAAATTATAATGTCTGTGTGAGGAGTTACTCTTGACAACATCAGCCATGAGTCTCAGAGTTTCTGCCATGCATCAGTCTTTAGGGTTGGATATTTTTTTAATACTAGCACCATGAATTGAATGTGAGGTCCTGCTATTCCTAAACTTAGAGAGACTGAGTATTTATGTCATGATGAACTGACACGTTCTTGCAACAGTGTCACATAAACAAAGTCTGATATGTTTCCTGATATGACATGGTCTGCCAAGATATTATTTCAATTTAATTCAATTCAGTGGCCTGTGAACCTTCTTTTCTATTGAAACAACACACACATTTTTGGAAATAAGTTTAAGTTATGTGAAATAAAGTTTACTTTTAATTGACTTGACTAGAATACATTAACATAGCTTTACAGTAAGAACATGTAAGAAAAATATAGAACTCAATAATAACTGTAAAAGCATACACATGACATAGAATGATGATGATGACGATGACGATGATGATGATGATGATGATGATGATATGGATTGATGTTTCCATACTGATTGCATCAATAATATTGGCTCCTTCAACATATACATTGAGAGGTATTGGATTGATATTTTGTTTTAATCTGTGTCATTATACTGTGTATACACTCTGGTGCTGACTATTTATTAGATACACTTAGCTAAAACTAACGCTGTCTAATACATCCTGCTTTAACTTAATTTGAGGTTCTAATGTTCAGTTTTTGCTTTGATTCATTAAACTGTATTTAAAACTGTAGTTTGTGGTTTTGTTAAGCTGTATTGGGTTATTACTGAGAGGTGTTACTAACACTATAAAAATGTTTTGAATTTATTCTTAAGTCTCTTTTGTTATCATGGCTACATTGGATTCACTTATGTCTTTCAGGTTTCCATCACCTGGGCATCACTATTAAAATATCCCCCTAAAAAAGTCTGCATTCGCTGTTAAAGCTACACTAGAATGGAACTCCATGCCAGCAATTACTGGGAGAATTAGACACCTAGATTTTATTCAGAGCTTATTTAAAGAAATAGTTCATTAGTACTCAGCTCTGCCAAGGTTCCAAGCACCAAGCACCCCTAAAACCTCAACAACACAAAATCAAAATTCAAGCACCCATATAAACCCTGAATTACATAAAACAGGTTACTGTGACTGTTCATTGTTATTCATTCCGGTCTAATCCTACCAAACAAACTCATCTTTTACCTCCAACAAAAGGTTTGGTGGCTTAGCAGCATGTGGTGACCCAGAGTGGGGGATAACCGAAATTTACAACTAGAGCAGTTGGGTATCAAACCTCAATACTGTTTAGGACTAAAGGAAATTATATTGCGATTATTTTGACAGCTATATTGTGACAAAAAATATGATTCACAATGAGTGGAAATTTTTGCATCACAATTTTCATTTTCACTGATGAGACATTTGTTGGGGTGTGTGTCAAACAAACATGTTTTTTACATCTGGAGGATTGACAATTACAATTTAGCACTTCATTTAGCAGACACTTTGATCCAAACGATGAGGGCTGATATTACAAAAGCAAGGATCTAGTCAGGAGAGACAGCATGAGTAAGTGCCATGAAGCAAAGTTCAAGGCAGTAGGACATAGGTGTCTACAGGCAGTGCAAGAGGCAATGCATAGAGTGCACAGGATGCATCACAAAGAGGGTGGGTCTTTTGTCATTTCTTAAAGAAAACAAAAGACATATTGCCATTTCAATACAGTTCACAATAAGTGGGAACAGTCATTTTTGCATCAGTTCTTATTTTCACTGACAAAAACTATTATAATTATTGCTGTGACATTTATGACCAAACAGACATGTTTTCTGACATTTGGAGAACAAGATTTATAGGCCAGGACATCTCTGCAGCACTACAGCACTCCATTATAATGCTGTTCTGTCAGTTGACTAACCCCTAATTAACATCAGGTGCGGCTGCGCTGCATCACGGCTGCGCCGCGGTTTTGTTCCGTCATACACATGACTTCAATTCACACCAGCAGCGTTTCAGAAGCGGAGCGTCTCAGAAACGGAGCAGTTGTTGACTTGTTTACTTTGTCATTTTTGGTCATTTTCCCTTGATTTTTGTGCTTCTACCATGTCTATGTAGTTATGTGGTTTCTTTTTTTGTATGTTTTAATTGTGTTTAATGTTGTTATTTCCTTCTTTATTGTGCTGTAGTCTTCAAAGTCATGGATCAAAGTTTTGGAGCTTTGTTTAATTAAAAAATACATCTCTATAATCATCTCAATATTAGGAAACATACCTATTGTCACCTGCTATGACGTAATGTTGAATTAATGACGTGAAATACGACCCGTCAACGACATGTTTTATTTTGCAAATTGACCGGATTCACTATGCTTTTCGTGTTGAGACTTCCTGTCTGGTTCAATCTCATCTGCGCAGCTTGACACGCCATCTGTCAAAAATAGACTTGCTGCGTATTCTCTGCGGAAGTCCAAATTCTCTGACGTCAGTTTCTTAAATGTGAATATTTTCTGGTTTCTTTACTCCTCTATGACAGTAAACTGAATATCTTTGGATTGTCGGCGGAGCGCCGAGCCGCTTCTGGGACGCAGCTAACACGCGCCCGCAACACGACCATTGACTAGAATGGCTGTGTATCACTCTGAGTGCCGCAGCGCAGCCGCGCCTTATGTAAATTAGGGGTAAGCATGAGTGGGTAAATTCAACAAAGTCAAAGACTGACTGCAGCACCGCAGCACATGGCCCCTGGCCCCCCAATTCAACCTTGCTGCTGTCCAGGTGCATCAGCAATGGAGCAAATGGAGCAGCTGCACTCCCATCAACTTCAGGGAGCAAACGTGTTTTTACATCCCTACTTTTTGATCGTACAACTTTTTAAATATTTGAGAACATCTAGGCAAAAACTTTGTCGCCAGGGGAAAAAAGTCACAACAGAAATGAAAAGTTTTCACAATCAATCATCTGTGAGGTGGTCATTAAACTCAGTCCAAGCTGTCTTTAGTCTGTTTCTTGTCTTGATGTTCTGTAGCTGTGCTCTCTCTGGCACTAAACATACAACAAAATAAGCAATTACTTTGGTAATGACGGAAAATACCTCAAATAGCATCTCACATATGAGTAACAGTGAATTAATAGTGTTAAGAATGAGTGAGTTTGATGAATCCTGGCATTGTCATCTTGGAATATGTCCGTGCCATCAGGGAAGAAAAAAAATCCATTGATGGAAAAACCTGCTCATTCAGTTTATTCAGGTAGAAAGCTGACTTCATTTTTTGGGCACATAACGTTGCTGAACCTCGACCTGAGCAACTGGAGCAACCCCAGATCATAGCACTGCCCCCACAGGCTTGTACAGTAGACACTAGGCATGATGGGTGCTTCACTTCATCCGCCTTACTCTGATGCCCCCATCACTCTGGAACAGGGTAAATCTGGACTCATCAGACCACATGACCTTTTTCCATTGCTCCAGAGTCCAATCTTTATGCTCCCCAGCAAACTGAAGCCTTTTTTCCGATTATCCTCACTGATAAGTGATTTTCTTAAGGTTACACAGATGTTAGTCCCAATCCCTTGAGTTCTCTTTATATTGTGCATGTGGAAATGCTCTTACTTTCACTATTAAACATAGCTGTGAGTTCTACTGTTGATTTTTAGTGATCTCCAATCACAATCAATCACTTTTTTCTGACTTTTCTTAGAGATGATGGTTGACCACTATCCTTCCAGGTTTAAATAATGAGTTGGACAGTTCTTAACTCAATTTTATTAATTTCATCAGTCTCCTTAGTTGTTTTCTTTGCTTGATGCAGACATATAATTTGACCCTTCTGAAACAGAGTAACATCTTTTCCACGACCACAGGATATGATTCCAACATAATTGTTTAAAGTTACAGTAAAGTAGCAATAAATTGTGTTTGTCACACCACAGAAACGTGTTATTAATCACCCAGCCAAATTTCAATTATTTAAAAAAAATGCTAAGCATAAAAATAAAAATAAAATAAAATTAGGTCTCAAAACAATTAAAAAATTATCAGTTTTCTCTGATATGAGACACTGGGGGCGTGTCCGCATACGGGAGGGTTCCAGCCTCCGTGTCTTGTACAAGGAGGAGACAATGGTCGCTAACGCTGGCAGCCTCATTGGACTGACCAAGCCCTACTTGTTTGAGCCACCAGAGCCAGACACTGACCTACGTGATGATCAGCCTCGTTCCTCACAGTCTGCATCAAAATGGTAATTCATTTATTCCATTTATAAGCACACAAGGCAACTTTTACTCTCTTTGGTGTGCACATAGTCCTGCCGGCATCGCCGCCCGCGGGATAATGATGAGACCACAGATATGTCGAAGTGACACAAGCAGAGCAGACAGTGACTGATGGTCAAGTCTTGAAGGGAACCCCAGACCCGCGGAAGATCTCGTGAAAGTGATCATTTTAACATCATAATGAAGGAACAACATACAACAATCTCGTGAGAATTTCACAAATCAAGGGTTCCCTTCCAGACACGACCGAAGAAAAGCATTCCAGGGTTCCCCAAACTCTATAACACAACATTAAAAGCAGACAATGACCTCGCCAGTGAACGTAATGCATGGCAAAATGTGAACAGTCAGGTTGGGTCATAAGATTTGTGAATCATATAGTTTATGAACTTAAGCTATTTCCAGAGCTAATGTTAGTTAGCTGTTTGTATATCAGGCAGACGGGTCGTAGCGGTTGTGGCACTGTGCTTTGCCTCTCTGTGACCTACCTCGCGGTGAGTCCAGGATAAATTTCTTATCATGTGAAGGCCCCTTGTATAAAGTCACCAAGCTGCTACTCTGCACATTGTGGCATCCAGGGAAGACACATGCATGTGGTGGATGAGGCATAACTGGTTAGAGCAGCAAACTATCATCAGCACTATCTGTGACTTGTGAGCAAGCAGGAGAACCACTGAGGATACTGCGCTGTACGTTTTTATATCGCTGGAGCAGCAGGGGCGGGTTTATGCTAATGGAAGCTGTGATACGAAACACGGCTTCCATTTCAGAGCTGCCCACATAATCCTGGACACAGAAATCTTGAAACACAATTTGAAGTCTAGCTCCACAATTCAATTCTAAATAATTGAGAGGCTTTTTAGACATTTTGAGCAATACATTTATGATCAAATTCCCTTTACATGGCCTTTAAGAAATGAGAAGCTTTTCACTGCATCAGTTAGGGTTAAATAACTTGCTGCCAGGTGGAGACTTTTTTTGGCCAGGCAGTGTATATAACAGTGCAATATACATATGTATTTATAGAAACATTCTTGACAGGCTGCTTGTGTTCAGACAGAATTTTACATTTCAGAACTTTGTGAAAAAATAAAAGTAAGGTATTCAGAGTATCCAGAGAAACTCAGGTATCACATTGCCGCTACCTGTAATAAGCTCTATATAAACCATCACAACAATCATGGCTCACAAACACACAAACAGCAAACAGATGACTATAAGTCACAACCTGACACAAAAACTCTCTTTACATTCCAAACAAGTCTGTCAGAGGTGCACACAGAGACCTCTGCAGCCCAAAAGCCAAAATACCAAACCCACATCAAACATCACCATCATTTAACAACATTCACATGAGATCAGGATGTTATTACCTTGTACAGAATCCCTGATTCAGCTGTGGTGAACCTCAATGTCCCCTCTGTCCTGTCGTACTGTCCTGTCCCAGGAGAGACAGAAATCTGCTGCAGAGACGCTGCTGCATTTAACACACACAGACACACAATGGTGTAACTTTCTCCAGTGACTCACACACATCAGGCCACTGCTGGGCTGCATGTATCAGGAGTGTGTGAATGCTTAGTCACTAGTGTGTGTGTGTGAGGGAGAATCATAGTGTTCAAGTGTGTGGGGAAAAGGGGGGATGGGAGTGGAAAAGGAGGGTGGGCTGGCTGTTTTGTAGAGGAAAAGGGGGGTGGGGGAGGGGGGGTGGCCACACACACACACACACACTCACGCTGCTGAATAAGCTGACTGACTGCAGCAGCTGGTGGGAAGAGGAAGCAGCATTCACCCAGGCCCACACTGATTGGCTGGCAGGTCCTCACAGCAGAGTACAGGACCAATCAGACAACACCCAGAGAGGTTTCATGAAACACTAAGGACCAATGAGGACTGAGTGTTGAAGTGATTGAAGTTTTCCTCTCACAAGAAACAAAAGCACCACAGGATGGCCCATCCTCCTCCGATTGCAAAGGGATTGTCTGGATTTTCTGATGGGAGGAGAGATTTACAGCTCAAACTCACTCCTGCAGATTTCTTCAGTTCAAAATAAAAGATTTATATGGGTAGTAGTTTCTTTCGCTCAAACAATCAATTAAAGAAAATGCATGTCCAGTGAGGAGCAACTAGTTAGCACAAAGGTATTCAAATGGCAGTTAAAACTGTGTGTGGGTCCACAGCATTACCATTCATGTTCATCTGATATTAAAGGATAAGTCCTCCTTAAATTTCACCAAAAAGTTTCCTCCTCACAAATACAGAGCCTATAAAAAGTATTCACCCTATGTAATCTCAGGAAAAGATTAAATCGAAAGCAACTGGACTTGTTTAAAAGTCTTATTGAAGACGTTTCGCTTCTCATCCAAGAAGCTTCATCAGTTCATGCCTGTCAGACTAATCAGAGCTAGTCTAACTAAATGGTGGGAACCCCAGGTATTTAACCTCTGTGGATGTGTTCAAATTCATGAGTGCTCCAATCAGTTTAACGACAGTCATTTGGAGTTGTTGATCACTACACAGCAAATGTGCCAGAGTTATTTTTTTAGTGTTGGTGTAAATTAACAGGGGTTACTATTAATTTTACTCAGAATTGATTAAAATTAACTCCCCCTAGTGTCAGTTCCTAATAGTGTTAGAGTTAATATCCGTCGTTCTCAGAATCACTCTGAATTTACACTCTGGCTCGTTGAATTGGCCACACCCACCACTTGAATCGCTCCCCGTGACAGTGACTGGCACACTGGTGGCACACAGAGTAAGCACTCAGACTGCAGTCATACATGGTCGTCCAAATCTCTTCTTTCTATGGTAAGTTAAGTTATGTTTCGGTCGATAAAATTGTCTCTTTTGGATTGATATTAGCATTTTTGGTTTTTTTTTTGTGGTTGACTTTGGCTGCTAGCTAGTTAGCGAAGTTGGCTATCTAGCGAACGTTAGCTTAGCTCGCTAGCCCTGGCCAACACTGCGCCGGACCAGGGTTTAGCTAACATTAGTTCTTCAAATTACTAAAAATGTATATAAAGGAAAGGATTTTTGAGTAATAGGAATGTATTGAAAAGGTTGTACATGATACGAGTACCGTATGGCAACATTAAACATGTGCAAGGCACATTGTAAATAGGCCTACATTGTGTTTGGTAGTTTTGGGTTGTATCGTTTACAGTGTTTCCCCATGAACGTTAATTAACGAGACACAGGCGTTTGGGTCCACTACAGTCTCTGACGGAGAAATAAATGAATATATATATATATATACATATATATATATATATATATATATATATATATATATATATATATATATATACAGTATATAGTGGGGGTTTTTTTTTTTGGTTTTTTTTTAAAAACAGCATTTCACCTTCCTTCATCACAGTCAGTGTAATATTGCGCTGTCATGTGCGTGGTAGTCGCGGTAATTGTACAGCAGTGTTTCCCAATCCTGGTCCTCAGGCCCCCCTGCCCTGTATGCTTTAGATGTTTCCCTGCTCCAACACACCTGATTCAGATGATCAGATTGTTGTCAGGCTTCTGTAGAGGCTTGAGGATGAGCTGATCATCTGAATCAGGTGTGCTAGAGCAGGGAAACACCTAAAACATGCAGGGCAGAGGGGCCTGAGGACCAGGATTGGGAAACGCTGTTGTACAGTGTTCAAATTACCCCCCACTCCCCCACGCGGGAAACACTGGGTGTAAATGTAAGAAATTAGGAATAATAAATTATGCCATTCTTGTCTTTGAAGCGACATGCTGGTTCCTGTAGAGTATAGAGGAGTCAGCAAATGGGTCAGGGTACCACAGGTGGAGGACGAGTACAATTACTCCCAGTTTTTGCAAGCAGGTAACTGTTAGGCTAATTTGACTGTCATGTTTATTTGTGCATTTAGGGTTTTCCAATGTTTTTCCTAGAGACTACAGATGAAAATTAGTTTTCCTGCTAACTCCGGTGTATTTATAGTTCATTGGCTCTGTTCATTAATGCATGTTTGTCCCTCTCAAATCTTGCTTATATGCACTATCTTATGTTTTAGTGCTGGCGAAATTCAATTTGCCAGGTTCTGCTTCCTTGAGCCTAAAGGATTCCTCTTATGTGGAAGTGGATTCGGACATATTTGATGAACTCTTGAAGTCATCTGGGGTATCTTTCAAGGCCGAACAATGTGATGGTAAGAGATTGCAGACTTATATTTTTAACTTTTAAGAACTTGAGTCTGTTTTCTACAAAAGGTAAATTGAGCTGTAACTTGTTTCCTCTCGTGGTCAATTGTGTAATTTACAATGCAAGGCTGTGTCTTTTCTTAAGTAGCAATGCTGAGGAGGAGGTCTCAGAGGGCTCATCTTTATCAGACTGGTCACCATCACCATCACGTGCATCCCAAGGGTCATCGTCAGGTTCTGACTCAACGCTGATACTGGAATCTACCAAAGCTCGAAAAAGACAGCTAGTTGAAGGACCCCTGGATAGCAACGTTGCAAGAGATGTAAGTTAACCACCTGATATTGACCCTGATGTTAATTAGACGGATGTCAAACCTTACATTAAAATTTCACAGTAAGTATTTAGTACTGCAGCTTCAGTAGGTGTTGGACTGAAGACCCAGAGCTCTGTTATGTTAGCTAATTCTCATTTATCATGCACCCCCTACATCAGCCTGGGGCACAGGCTGAAATACCTACTGTACCTGCAGTGTGAATGGTATGCAATTGTCGTTTCAGAATGCTAGAGTCGCTCTGTATTCAAAGCCTGGTGGAAAAGAAATATTCAAAGAGTACGAGAAAACAAGCGCCATCAGTGATGTTACAAGAAGAAAGATGGTAAACATTCTTGTGGCAGATATGGTGGAGAGCCATGGGTAAGTGAATGCACTTGCAATAACAGGTTTTTTGTTGGTGGTGGTGCCGATTATGTCTTCACCCACACCCATGTGTACATCAAGGTTATTATAGTTTTAAATTTTTCATTAGTTTTTATTTTTATTTAGCTATTCAATTTGCTTTTTTGTTTCAGTTCAGTTTTAGTTTGTTCAATAAGTGATGAATCGGTTTTAGTTTATTTTTTATTTTGAGGAATTTACTTTTTATTTGGTCTCAGTCTTAGTTTTTCAGGTTTTAGGAGAAAGCCTCTGCGAGACCTCTGAAGATGAACTTTTTCCCTTTTAGTTGCCTCCCATAATGTTCCCATCAGTCTTCATCACGTTTCCATTCTCTCTTATCTACCTGTGGGTCGTACTCTAAGTTGTACCATATTGAGCTGTGGCCTTTTCTTCCTGCAACTTAAACATCTCTAACTACAACTAAGCTGATGTTATCTGACTTTTACTTTAGTTTTAGTTTTGTATTATTATTGTAGTTTTTATTTAGTTCTCATTTTTGGAAAAAAATGTCATGTTTATTTTTATTTTTTCACTGCTAGTTTTAGTTAACTATAATAACCCAAGTGCACATGAATGAAATTTGCAGTTTTTTGACGAATGACACATCTATCTATCATCTCTTTTCAGGACAATCCCTCCACTGAATGTGCGGATCCTCTACGCACTTGGGATTACAACACTGTTTCCTAAATTGAAGGACCCGGATTCCAAGAATGGCTATGTTAGTAAACAGTAATGCAGCCCCATACATTCTGTGTTGTAAACTGTTTTTGTCTATATATAACATCTATTGCAGGTCTGCCAGTCCTAGGTGAGGGATCCCTCCTCTGTTGGTCACCCTGAGGTTTATCCAATTGTTCGCTGTTAAAGGGTTTTCCTGGAGTTTTTCCTCAGTTGATGTGAGTCGATGTGTTTTTCTTTGTCAACAGGAACATTTCTATGATCACCAGAGTGGTTCCGGCTACCTAGCGTGGAGGCTGAAAACTGTTCAGCGGAACTCTGCTCAAGACAGCAAGAAATCTAGGACCACTTTCCAAGAGGGCCCCAGGACTCCACGCAGTATCCGTTCAGATGAGAAGCAGTTGACCGGTGATGAATGCAGGGAAGCCATATTGGTGATGAAACATTCAAGTGATACGACCCTTGTCAAAAATAAGATGAAGGCAACATTCCAGCACAGGCAAAAGGTGGTTCAAGACCCGGATACTGCCTCTACTGTCCTGGATCTCTTTCCCAGATTCTTGGATACACCTGGCTTAGTAAGCATAAAATGAATTGCTTATGATTTTGTGATTGCCTTATTTTGCTTGACTGTTTATTAATGGACACCCATAGTGCCATTACAATGGTGTTCTCATTCACACACACACAAACGTTTTCTGTTTAAGATTGACCAAGACTTCACAATGATCTTTGGTGAGGAGGTGTCTGGTAAATTCCTCTCTAAGTGGCCAACATTTTTCAAGCCGAGAGTCATCGCAGATTGCTGCAAGAATCTAACCCCAAGTCCGCATGTGGATGAGCTACTTCTGTCTGCACAACAGGAGTCTGATGATGGTGGTAAGTGTTAATTGAATAGTGGACACAGTAGATTGCACATGCCTTTAGTGTACATAACAAAAGAGGACATTGTTGTGTTCTTTCATGTTTTTGTCCCCTTTACTACAAATCACATACTGCACCTTACTGCTAACCATATTCAATCCATGGTGTAATTTAAGAAAACTTTACTATAACTGATGCTGTAATGCTTATAAGGAAATAAAAGACATTTATAGTGTCACTTCTAATTCTGCAGTGTGGCATTCTGAAGAGTGGGACTCTGAGATGGCCGTCATCCTTCTGCTGCTTCACTTCTTGCCTCCAACAGTTAAAGGCAAGAAGTCCGGCAAGATGAGCACATCAGAGGCTGCTAAACGCCTGATCAAGTTCATGAAGGTATTTTCTTAGGACTTAGGCAGGGTAATTGGGGGGGTTGCAGTTAAATTGTTTTTAAAAAGTCACCCATCCATTCATTACACAAAAATAAATTAATGTTGTGTACATTCATAGATCCATCCCTGAATTAATTACTTGTGTACATCTATCTATTAAATATTAATTCATCAAGTTGTGTATTGCGCACATCCATTCATAAAGTCAGTTGCACATGAATTAAAATGACTTGAGTAAAAACCATTCTCTCTCTCTCTCTCTCTGTCTCTCTGTCTCTCTGTCAGGTGGGGTCAAGCATGGAGACCTTCCTTAAAGAAACTGGCTCCACACAGCCCTTTCTTCTCGGTGTCGGAGAAAGAAGCAACAGCATCCAGGATTTCTACATCATCCTGGACCAGAAGGCCATTCCCTGCAGGATGCAGACCCCAGTTGCTGCCTTTGATGAGCTCTTCAAGGCGCATTATGTTTTTGCCCTGTCGTATGATGATGCACTGTCCAGCTTCTTCATCTTCATCCAAACCACCGTGTATGGCATCGACGTCGGCAAAGTGAAAGAGAGTCAGAGCAAGGCTTCTTCACTGTGAGGTTTGAAGATCAATACATTTTGACCAGAAATGTACACGTTACATTTGCAAGGTACACCACACAAGTTGTTCAATGTTATTTAGACATTTGAAGTTTGAGCATGGATTGTATCCTGGAAGGTCTCTGCGCTTGAAATGTGGAGAGCCTGGTTGTTCATTTGTTTTTTGTACATATTCTGGTTACCAACGTCACCTATCTCGAGCACATAGACTGTCTTGACCCAGATCCTGTCAGCAGTTTTGAATTTGAGCCTGTAGCTGGACCTTCCACACCAGTGAATGTAGATCCTCCTGTGAGGGTCACTACACATGTTCCAGTTGAAAAGAAGAGTATACTGGACATGTGCAGCTCTGTTATTGCTCAGGTTCAAGCCTCAGGTGTTCCAGAGAGTACTGTGCAGTGTCTAGTTGGCTCAATGGAGGAACTCGTTAATGACATCCATTTGGTATTGAGGAGAAAAATGAGGTTTTCACAGTGATCTGTGTAAATGATCTGGTATATTACAGACCTTGTGATAGGCAATTTTCATATGACACCGATGACCAAGTGTACCTTGTTCCATACTGTAATTATATGTGAATCCATGCAGACTGTTAACTGTTAATGTGGTGTGGTGGCCATTTAATAAGACTACTTTTCTAAAGACGTGTTTGCCTTGTGTATTTTTTGTGATAGGTTTTTGGCAGGTGGTTGTGGTGGTTCAGGGTGGGTGGGTTAATTGGTAGTCAAACTTTACACTTATTGGTCTGAATGCATTGGTAGTCAGTAGCATTTTCATCCAAAGTCAGTGTAACATTTTATTAAAATGACACTAGTGTAGAGTACTGTTGACACTACACATATTAGCTAGTGTTAATTTTTAACTCCTTACAGTGTTAAAATAACTATAGCTGAGAGTGGAAATAGTAACACTGATACTACACATGAGTTAGCCGGTGTTAACTTTGAACTCCCTACAGTGTTGAAATAACTATAACTGAGTGTAAAAACACTAACACTGACACTATACATGTGTTAGTCAGTGTTAATTTTGAACTCACTACAGTGTTGAAATTACTAGACCAAAGTGTAAAAATATACACTGACACTAGTGTAGAGTACAATTGACACTTAACAAGTGTTGGCCAGTGTTAATTTTGAACTCCCTACAGTGTTGAAATAACAATATCTGAGTGTAAAAACATTAACACTAGTGTTAGTGTTAAATTAACACTGAAAAGAGTGGACGCATATACACACTTTCCTGGTGTTAAATTTAACACTCTCAGAGTTGATTTAACACTGGCTTTTTTGCTGTGTAGGTGTGACCCGAAACCAGGTATGAGTGACCTTCGTTAGAGACAAAGGACTGTGGACCACAGTCGTTAGAGTCACATGAATGTGAAACACTGTTGTTTTTGGAGGTCAAGTTGGAGATGAAATAACAGCATTGTAAATAGGAGAGAGGTTGTGTCTCAGGCCTCCGCCTCTGTTTAGAGTGGGTTTCTCCATTTTGACGTAGATGGCTTCCTTAACTCCTCTCTCAAACCATCTGTCCTCTCTGTCTAGAATGTGGACATTGCTGTCTTCAAAGGAGTGTGCCTTCTCCTTAAGGTGTAGATAGACAGCTGAGTCTAGACCTGAAGAGTTAGGTCTCCTGTGTTGAGCCATGCGTCTGTTTAGTGGTTGTTTGGTTTCACCAATGTATAAATCCTTGCAGTCCTCGTTGCATTGGACAGCATACACCAGATTGCTTTTCTGTGTATGTGGCGTGCGATTTTTGGGATGCACCAATTTCTGTCTGAGTGTGTTACTGGGTTTGAAGTGTACAGGGATGTGATGCTTGTTGAAAACCCTCCTGAGTTTTTCAGATATCCCAGACACATATGGAATCACTATGTTGTTCCTTTTGGTTTTCTTTTTCTCCTCACCATCCTTTTTGGTGTTCTTTCTGGCAACTGTGGCTGTTTTCACAAAGGCCCAATTGTGGTAGCCACACGTTGTCAGGGCTTCCCTCAGGTGTTTGTGCTCTTTCTTTCTGGCCTGAGTGCTGGTTGGTACATTATCCGCCCTGTGTTGCAGAGTTCTGATAACACCCAGCTTGTGTTCCAAAGGGTGGTGTGAGTCAAAGAGTAGGCATTGGTCTGTGTGAGTGGGCTTCCTATATACCCCAATGTGGAGGTTCCTGTCCTTACCAATGTGAACTTCACAATCCAAGAAAGGAAGGCAATTATCTTTGACATCTTCTCTAGTGAATTTGATGTTTTTATCCACTGAGTTGATGTGCTCTGTAAAAGTTTGCACTTCTTGGGTTTTGATTTTAACCCATGTGTCGTCCACATACCTGAACCAATGGATCGGTGGTGTTCCTCTGAAAGATTTTAGGGCCCTGCATTCAAACTCTTCCATGTACAGGTTAGCCACAATGGGAGATACTGGTGAGCCCATGGCACAGCCATGTTTCTGCCTGTAAAATTTGCCGTTGACTTGGAAATATGTGGTGTTCAGGCAGAGATCAAGTAGTTGGCATATCTGGTCAGGGTTAAGATTGGTTCTGTTGTGGAGGGTGTCGTCATGTAGGAGATGTTGTCTCACAGTTTCCACTGCCTCCATGGTTGGAATGCAGGTGAACAGAGAGGTCACATCATAGGATACCATGGTCTCATCTGGTTCCAGTTTTAAGCCTCGGACCTTGTTCACAAAGTCAATGGAGTTTTGGATGTGGTGTGAGGTTTTGCTCACCAAGGGAGCTAGGATGTTGGCTACATGTTTGGAGATGTTGTAGGTAACCGAGTTGATACTGCTGACCAAAGGGCCTGAGAGGGGCCCCTTCTTTGTGGATCTTTGGTAGACCATATAGGCATGGGACAGCCTCCTGTGGATACAGGCGAAGGTATTGTGCCCGGTCAAAGGCTCCTTCTTTTTGTAGCTTTTGCAAGCATTCTATTGCCTTTCTTTTGTAAGTGCTGGATGAGTCTCGTCTCAGAGGTTTGTAGGTGTTGTTATCACTGAGTAAAGTGGAGACCTTGGTGTGATAGTCATTTGTGTTAAGGATTACCGTGCATCTCCCCTTGTCTGCAGGAAGGATAGTCATGTTTTGGTCCTTGCTCAGAGATGTCACGGCTTTCCTTTCTTGAAAAGTGAGGTTAGGTTATTCACCCTATGGATGTTTTCCCCATTTATTGCTTTTATAAATTGAATCATGGTCTATATAATTTGGCTTTTTTTGACAAAATTACAAAACAATTACAAAAAACCAATGTCAAACTGAAAACATTTCTAGAATGTCAATTAAGTAATTAAAGCTGCAAGCAGCATTGAACGGGCCCTCGCGACCCCGCGCCACTCGGGGCCTGCTGCGGCCGCGACCATGTCGCCAGAGGCCAACTGGTAGACGACGTGCTGAATTTTCACCCCCTACGGACACTGTAGGAAACAATGCGGCATTACTTCCTGTCCCCACTAGATGGCGCTATGAATATGACTCGTGAGCGTCATGTAGATGTGTTCAGGCTGGGATTATTATCATACATGTGAATTTTGGAGCAGATTTGACCATTTAATATCATGTTATGGCAATTTCGTGTTTCATGGCGAGACATCCAAAGTCGACGCCACGCCACATCCACACCGTTCAACGCTGACCAATTCTGTGAATCAGATTTGATCACACACTTGTCTATATGTTACACACCAGTTTTGAAGTCAATCGGATCAGTTGTGGAGGAGGAGTTTGTTTAGCCACGCCCACTTATGAAATTAATATGATATGCTCAGGGCGGGACCAGTGACAAACATATAAAGATTCAGGAAGATTCAACCAAGTAAACTGAGGTTATGTCCACTTCCTGTGTTTTGGCGAAACATCTACCTCTGCCGCACCATCAGGGTGGCAGCGTTTGATGAGACATCATGGTCTTCACAATATAGCATGACCAACATCAAATTTGAGTTGAATATGGTCAATGTGGTCAGAGCAGCACCTCAAAGTCTAAAACATGGTATTTCCTGTCGCCAGCAGGGGGCGCTATGACAATTAAAAAATATCTGCATGTAGACGTGTTCAGGGCGGGACTATTATCAAGCATGTGAAGTTTGGTGAAGATCAGACCATTTATGGTAAAGTTATAACAATTTAATGTTTCATGGCGAGACATCAAATTCGCCGCCACCTCACGGCCACGCCCTTCAACAAGAGCGTAATCTTTTAATATCTTTTGATCACAACCTTGTCTAGATGGCACACAGTGACTTTGAAGCCGTTCTGATTAATCCTGTAGGAGGAGTTCGTTCAAATACAACATGTGGTAATCACACCAAAATGACACGTGAAAATCAAAATGGCCGACTTCCTGTTTGGAGTAGACCAATGGTGTAAGAGACTTTTTTGTTTGTCTGGAAAACTTACACATGTGTACCAATTTTCATCTTCCTACTCCAAAAAAACCCCTAAGGGGAGGGTTTTTTGAAAATTTCAAGGGGGTGCTATAGAGGCAATTTGCCCCACCCATGGGCGATGCCCCTATCAGATGTAAGAGGTTGCCATCCTTGACTGGTGTATCAATTTTCATGATGATACGAGTTCATTAAAGCCATCAAAAGAGCAAACGTACTTTCATGACGAAGAAGCGATATTCGCCACGCTGCCACACAGACGCCATTACTCGTACCTTCACAGCGTTCATAGTGTAGCTTCACCAACTTGTTCTGCATGTTTTAGAAGTGGAATGAAGTTGATGGGGTCAACTATGTGGCATCAGTACATGTTAAAGTAAACACTGGTCCTTTCAATCATCAAAAATCGTGGCACCATAGCGGCCACACCCATTGACGTAGAGAAAAGCTTTTAATAACTTTTGATCAGCATTGTCTCTGGATGATCTGAAAGAAATTTGAAGTGGATTGGACAAAATCCCTAGGAGGAGTTCGTTCAAATACAAGGTGTGGAAATCACACCAAAATGACATGAAAAATCAAAATGGCCGACTTCCTGTTTGGAGTAGACCAATGGTGCCAAAGACTTTTTTGTGTGTCTGGACAAGTTACACATGTGTACCAATTTTCATCTTCCTACTCCAAAAAAATCCCTATGGGGAGGGGTTTTTGAAGATTTCAAGGGGGCGCTATAGAGACATTTTGCCCCACCCATGAGCGACGCCCCATCACATGTAAGAGGTTGCCATTCTTGACCTGTCTATCAATTTTCATGATGATATGACTTCATTAAAGACATCAAAAGGGCAAACGTAATTTCATGGCGAAGGATCAATAGTCGCCGCGCCGCCACACGGACGCCATTACTCCTAGCTTCACGGCCTTCATCATGTCACTTCACCAACTTGTTCTGCATGTTTTAGAATTGTTTAGAATTGTTTAGAATTGGTGCTCGGGCCCTAATAAACAGCGCGATTTCAAGAGGGTCCTCGTCGGACGACGTTGTCGTCGCTCGGGCCCTAATAAAAAGGACACGAGCATAAGTAGCCTTGGCCTCAAGGTGCTGCAGGATGGAGTGAATGCAAAAAGAGACAGCATCTTCTACAGACCTATTCTCCCTATAAGCAAACTGAAACTGATCATTGGAATGAAGTTGATGGGGTCAACTATGTGGCATCAGTACATGTTAAAGTAAAAACAGGTCATTTCCTGTTACCACCGGGGGGCGCTATGAGTTAGGTGGAAAGTCAACATATGGATACGTTCAGGGCGGAGCCCTCATCATGTCCAGCAAGTTTGAAGCTGTAATGATGAAATATGTGGGCGTGACAGCCATTCGAAGCGAAACAGCGCGCTCCAAAACAGTCGCCAAAGTTTGTCGAGCCCTAGCAGCCACGCCCTTTGACCTACAGAAATTCTTTTAATAACCTTTGATCTGCATGGGGTCATGATGACGTGTACCAAATTTGAAGACGATTGGATGAAATCCCTAGGACGAGTTCGTTCAAATGCAAGTAGTGGAAATCGCAAAAAAAGGCCAAAATCGGCCCCTTTTTTGACCCTTCAAATCAAAATGGCCAACTTCCTGTTGACATTTCACCACGACGTTAAGAGACTTTTTTGTGCGTCTTGGCATGATAAATATGTGTACCAAATTTCGTGAGCCGACGACAATAAACCCCAATGCGGAGGGTCTTTTGAAAGTTTGTACGGGGCGCTATTTCGCCATTTCGCGTCGACCTTGTGCGTGCATCCCAAAATATCGAATTTCGGATCCGGCTGGATAACTTTGCAAAGTTTGGTGACTTTTTGAGCATGGGAAAGGAGCGAAATTGGGGCTTGAAAAGGGTAAAGAATAATAAATAATAAACAGCGCGATTTCAAGAGGGTCCTCGTCAGACGACTGCGTCGTCGCTCGGGCCCTAATAATTCCTTCAGTTTCAATAGGGTCCTCGCACCGGACGGTGCTCGGGCCCTAATAATAAACAATAAACATTACAGTTTCAAGAGGGTCCTCTTCAGACGACGTTGTCGTCGCTCGGGCCCTAATAATCGGAGCAATTTCAATAGGGTCCTCGCACCGGACGGTGCTCGGGCCCTAATAATAAACAGCGAGATTTCAAGAGGGTCCTTGTCGGACGACTGCGTCGTCGCTCGGGCCCTAATAAACAGTACGATTTCAAGAGGGTCCTCGTCAGACGACTACGTCGTCGCTCGGGCCCTAATAAACAGTACAATTTCAAGAGGGTCCTTGTCAGACAACGTTGTCGTCGCTCGGGCCTAATAAACAGTACGATTTCAAGAGGGTCCTCGTCAGATGACTACGTCGTCGCTCGGGCCCTAATAAACAGCGCGATTTCAAGAGGGTCCTTGTCAGACGACTGCGTCGTCGCTCGGGCCCTAATAAACAGTACGATTTCAAGAGGGTCCTCGTCAGACGACGTCGTCGTCGCTCGGGCCCTAATAATAAACACTGCGATTTCAAGAGGGTCCTCGTCGGACGACGTTGTCGTCGCTTGGGCCCTAATAAACAGCGCGATTTCAAGAGGGTCCTCGTCGGACGATGTTGTCGTCGCTCGGGCCCTAATTAAAGCTGCAAGCAGCGTTGAACGGGCCCTCGCACCCCCACACCACTCGGGGTGCTTGCGGCCGCAGCCTCGTGGCCTGATTCGTCCCAGTCAAAGAAGCTCAGAATTTTTAAGGCCTTCAGATATCATAGGAGGAATGTGATGTTACTTCCTGTCTCCACAAGGTGGCACAATGACTCTGACTCGTGAGTGTCATGCGGATGTGTTCAGGACTGGACTTTTTCATACATGTGAAGATTGGAACAGATTTGACCACTAAATCCCATGGTATAGCAGTGTCATGTTTCATAGCGAGACATCAAAAGTTGACGCCACGTCACGGCCACACTGTTCCAGGCTGACCAATTCATTTAATGTATTTTGGTCACAAACTTGTCTAGATGGTACAACCCAGTTTTGAAGTCAATGGGATCATTTCTTGAGGGGGAGTTCATTAAAATATGATATGTGGGAAATGCCAAAAATGACAGCAAAATTCATAATGGCCGATAACCTATTGGGTTTGGCCCATGTGTCCAAGAGGCTTTTTCTGTGCGTGTGGGTGTGATACATGTGCATAGTGATTTTCATGCATGTTGGCGAATCTTGCTAGGGGGGTGTGCTGCACTTTAAAGGGCGTGGCCAAGCCATACGGCCATGCTCATTGATGAAACTCATACTATATCAGGCCAGGACTTTTAACAAACGTGAAGTTTCAGTCAGATTGGACTAAGTACACCAAAGTTAATGTCACTTTCTGTGTTTTGGCGAAACACTGCCCTTCGCCACAACGTCAGGGCAACGCCATTTGACAATACGCTATGATCCTAACAATATGACATAACCAAAGCCTTATGGTGTTCCTGACAAGATTTGAGTTGGATATGGTCAACATGTTGGGAGCAGTACCTCAATGTCTAAAACATGACATTTCCTGTCACCAGCAGGAGGCGCTATTAAAATAGTGGAATATTGTCATGCATATGTGTTCAGGGTAAGAGTATTAGGAAACATGGTAAAGTTGGCGCAGATCTGACCATGTATGCCAAAGTTATAACCATTTCCTGTGGCATGGTGAATCATCAAAATTAGCCGCCACCTCACGGCCACACCTTTTAACCGAAAGGCAATCTTTTAATAATGTTTAATCACAAACTAGTCTAAATGGTAGACACCAATTTTGAAGCCGATTTGATGTATCCTTTTGGAGGAGTTAGTTGAAATTCGACACGTGGAAAGACCAAAAAGTGACCACAAAATTCAAAATAGCCGTTTTCCTGTTGGGTTTAGCCTATAGCCTAGACTGTTTTTGTGCATCTGGGCATGATCTACGTGTGTAGCGATTTTCGTGCAAATCAGTGAAACGTGCCGGTAATGGCGGCGTTTAAAGGGCGTGGCCAAGTCATTTTGCCACACCCACCAACAGAAACCACATGCCAGGTAAATTTTCACCAAGACTGACGTGTGTGCCAAATTTGGTGAGTTTTTGAATATGTTTAAGCCCCCAAAAATGCAATTCATTATTTCCTGGTAGTCTGAGCAAAAACAATAGGGTCCTCGCACCGAGGTGCTCGGGCCCTAATAATAAATAATAAACATTACAATTTCAAGAGGGTCCTCGCACGGTACGTGCTCGGGCCCTAATAAACAGTACGATTTCAAGAGGGTCCTCGTCAGACGACGTTGTCGTCGCTCGGGCCCTAATAAGCAGTACGATTTCAAGAGGGTCCTTGTCAGACGACGTTGTCGTCGCTCGGGCCCTAATAAACATTACAGTTTCAAGAGGGTCCTCGCACGGTATGTGCTCGGGCCCTAATAATAACTCCTTCAATTTCAATAGGGTCCTCGCACGGACATGCTCGGGCCCTAATAATAACTTTTACGATTTCAATAGGGTCCTCGCACCGGACGGTGCTCGGGCCCTAATAATTCCTTCAATTTCAATAGGGTCCTCGCACCGGACGGTGCTCGGGCCCTAATAAACAGCGCGATTTCAAGAGGGTCCTCGTCGGACGACGTTGTCGTCGCTCAGGCCCTAATAAAAAGGACACGAGCATAAGTAGCCTTGGCCTCAAGGTGCTGCAGGATGGAGTGAATGCAAAAAGAGACAGCATCTTCTACAGACCTATTCTCCCTATAAGCAAACTGAAACTGATCAAGTGGCACCCTGGATAGATAACCAGTTACCACTTTTTCAAACACTTTCATTATAACAGAAGTCAAGGCTACAGGTCTATAGTCATTTAAACAGCTCACATTTGTTGTTTTAGGCGCTGGGACAATTATGGCTGATTTAAAACAAGTTGGAACCTTACATAGGCTGAGAGACCAATTAAAGATATCAGTAAACACCCCAGACAGTTCATCAGCACACCATTTGATAGCTGCTGCAGAAACAAGGTCAGGACCTGCTGCTTTCCTGCGGTTCTGTTGCTTAAGCTGCCACCTCATGGCCACACCCTTGAACGATAGTGCGATCTTTTCATAACTTTTGATCACAAAGTAGTCTAGATGAGACACAGTGATTGTGAAATCATTACGATTAATCCTGTAGGAGTAGTTCGTTAAAATACGAGACGTAGAAAATGCCAAAAATGGCGGCAAAATTCAAAATGGCTGACTTCCTGTTGGGTTTGGCTGATGGGTCCAAGAGACTTTTTTGTGCGTCTGCGTGTGATACACATGTATACTGATTTCCATGCATGTCGATTAAACATGTAGTCGGGGCTGCTGTTTAAGGGTCGTGGCCAGTCCATTTGGCCACACCCCTTGCCAAGAACCATATCACATGTAAATTTTCATCAAGACTGACGTGTGTGCCATTTGGTGAGTTTTTGAGTATGTTTAAGCTTCCAAATATGCAATTCATTTCAAGGAATAATAGCAAAGAAAAAAACAGAAAAAAAGAATTCCTTCAATTTCAATAGGGTCCTCGCACCAGACAGTGCTCAGGCCCTAATTAAAGCTGCAAGCAGCGTTGAATGGGCCCTCGCACCTCCGCGCCACTCGGGGCCTGTTGTGGCTGTGACCATGCCGCCAGACGCCGACTGGTAGATGAGTTTTGGACGCTGAAGAAGCAATGTGTTGTTACTTCCCCTCCCCACTAGGTGGCGCCATGACTCTGACTCGTGAGTGTCATGCGGGTGTGTTCAGGACTGGACTTTTATCATACACATGAAGATTGGAAGAGATTTGACCATTAAATCCCATGTTATAGCACTATCATGTTTCATGGCGAGACATCAAAAGTCGATGCCACGTCACGGCCACACTGTTCCAGGCTGACCAATTCATTTAATATATTTTGGTCACAAACTTGTCTAGATGGTACACCCCAGTTTTGAAGTCAATTGAATCATTTCTGGAGGGGGAGTTCATTAAAATATGATACGTGGGAAATGCCAACAATGACAGCAAAATTCATAATGGCCGACATCCTGTTGGGTTTGGCCCATGTGTCCAAGAGGCTCTTTTGTGCATGTGGGTGTGATACATGTGCATATTAATTTTCATGCATGTTGGCGAATCTTGCTATGGGGGGGTGGGGTGGGGGGTGGGGTGCTGCACTTTAAAGGGCGTGGCCAAGCCATACGGCCATGCTCATTGATGAAACTCATACTATATATTCAGGCCTGAACTGTTAACAAACGTGAAGTTTCACGTTTGTCCAGTCAGATTGGACTAAGTACACCAAATTTAATGTCACTTTCTGTGTTTTGGCGAAACACTGCCCTTCGCCACACCGTCAGGGTAACGCCATTTGACGATACGCCATGATCCTAACAATATAACATAACCAAGGCCTTATGGTCTTCCTGACAAGATTTGGGTTGGATATGGTCAACATGCTGGGAGCAGTACCTCAATGTCTAAAACATGACATTTCCTGTCACCAGCAGGAGGCGCTATGAAAATCGTGGAATATTGTCATGTATATGTGTTCAGGGCAAGAGTATTATGAAACATGGTAAAGTTGGCGCAGATCTGACCATGTATGCCAAAGTTATAACCATTTCCTGTGGCATGGTGAATCATCAAAATTAGCCGCCACCCCTAAGCTCCAAGTGGCTGGTCGATCGGTGCATCCCTAATCAGTACCTATATGGAAGAAAGTTTACATTTCTAACCGACCACCGACCACTCACAACCATCCTCGGCCCACACACTGGAATACCATCCCTCGCTGCATCCCGACTACAGAGATTTACTGTTGTCAGCACATTCATATGACATTAAGTATCGCAAGTCTGACGCTCAATATGCAATATAGCCAGAGTCAAACATGGTGGACATCTTCTACTTCAGGGAGGTGGGAAAAGCACACGTTTCAGCTGCAGAGATCAAAAGGGAGACTCGCAATGACCCTGAGCTGTCTGCAGTCATGGACATCATCATCAAGGGTCAGCCTACTAGTGATTAATCCAAACCTAAAGCCCTACCTCGGGAGGAGATTGGAGCTGTCAGTCCAGTCTGGGTGTCTGCTGTGGGGTAGGAGAGCGGTCATTCTACAGTCACTTTGCACCAAAGTGTTGCAGCAACTTCATTCAGGACACAGTGGAATAGTAAAAGGAAATAGTGAGAAGCTACTTTTGGTGGCCAAGCATGGACAAACAGATTGTGGCAAGATGAAGAACTTTTGGCCATGTCCTCAGTTGTCAGAAACAACCCGCCACTGGCTCCCCTTCACCCTTGGGAATACCCACAGGAGCCATGGCATCGTGTGCACATTGATTTTGCTGGACCATTTGAAGACAGGATGTTCCTTGTAGTTGTTGATGCACACAGTAAATGGCCTGAAGTGGCAATCAACCACCACTGAAAAGACAATTGAGAAGCTAGGATAAATGTTTAGTTGCTTTGGATCTCCGGCACAGCTAGTCTCTGACAATGGACCCCAACTTGTCTCACACAAGATGACTGCATTTCTACAAGCTAATGGAGTGCAACACATTAAGTCAGAACCCTATCACCCTGCAACGAACGGTCTTGCTGAGAGGTTTGTTCAGACCCTGAAACATGCACTTAAAACATCACAAGGGCAAGGAACACTACATCAGAGACTGCACAACTTCCTTCTAAACTACCGCAACAGTCCCCATGCCACCACAAAGACATCTCCTGCCAACCTAATGCTAAAGAGAGACCTGCGCACCACCTTTGACCTCTTAAAGGGACATTGTGTAGGAATTACTCCCATCTAACGTTGAAATCGTGTTTCGCATTCAAACGAATAGTGCACTCTAGCGCCTCACTTTTTCAAACACGTATTGCAACAACGGTAGCCACCATGTATCAAAAAGCCTCGACAACACTGATGAAGCCATGTCATCCGATACTTCATGGAGTGTTCACTCAGGTGAAGAGGTTTGTGATTTCATATATATTGCAAACTGCATCGCATCATTAGTGTAAGTGTGTATAGGCCAAAAAAAAAAAATGTTGTTACCCTGTAGCAGCTAAGTTAGAATGTAGCTACAATTTGATAACGAACACAAACGAATGTTAACAAAGTGCTAATATTCCTCTACAACACGCTATGATCCTCGGAACTATGTACTAATTAGTCGGGTTATATTATCCATTTACATTTTGATGTGTATACATTATCAGAGATCATCGTCGGGTGATTCAACGCCTGCAACGGTACTGAGAGGAAGAAGGAGAGGGAGAGGATCCGGTTATACTCCTCTGGTGGAACTGTATGTTTACGTGGTTTCAGTAGCTTTCATAGTCGCGGTAAATGCCGGCTTTCAGTCGCGGTAAAGCCGGACTAAAAGCCGGTGGAAAGGCTTTATTAGCTGGCATTTACTGTGACAAAAAGCCGGCGTTTACCGCAACTTTGAAAGCTACTGAAACCATGTAAACATACACTTCTGTACCAACGAGGCTGGTGTATTTTAGCAGGATCTACTGTTATGCTGCCTATGGTAACGAGCAACACTGTCTAACAAAACCGAATGAAAAAAGTTAGCTTTAGGCTAATTTAGGCAGTACAGTTGACTTACTTGTCGAGGAGAAAGCTGGCAACTTCAGCGTCCCTTTTAAAATCTTTCTCTTTCATGAGCTCCTTCCACCTGGGGAAGGCTAGCCCGATGTTAATCCTCTTTTTTTTAATGCTCCGGTCACGCTGCCTTCTAAGTTCCCTTTTTCACTTTCTTGGCGATGGTGAAACTGTCTCCTGTGCAGCTGCTGCATATGCATGGTCCTGCATTATGCTGCAGTAGTGCAGATTTTCAAACTTGCTGGGGTAGTAAGCCTCTCTCGCTGATCTTCTCCTCTGGCGTCTCAATCACTCTGCGCTGGCTCGCAGGGAAAACGCATAGTTATTCCACACTGGTGCAATTTGTCCCTTGCCGGCGGCTGTAGTTTCAAGATGGCAGACCGTCATGGCGCTTCCCCACCAGCTTACCCGTAGTATGTATAAACAAATCTAAAATTCTTCGCTTACGAGAATGTGTCAGATTATTAGCGGAGGTCATAATACACCAATGATAACACATATATAAATGCAGCTATTGATTTTGGCCAGTAAACAAAAAGAAATGTTACACAATGTCCCTTTGTTCATCGTCAACAAGAGAAACAGATTATGCGCAGAGAACAACAGGCCAAAGATAGAGTTTTCACCTCAGGAGAATCTGTGCTGGCGAGAAACTACTGTGGTGAATCCAAGTGGGTCCCTGCCATTGTTATTGCCCAAACTGGACCCATGTCCTACACAGTCCAAACTACTGATAGTGTCTGGAGAAGATACATGGACCAACTCCTCCATACTCCATCTGTGCCTGCGGAGCTGTCTCTGGGAGAATCTTAAGGTACACCCACACCAGTGCACCTGCCAGCGCTAGTGCAGAACCCAGCCACACCCAAAGACAGGAAAATATGCATGCATTCAATTCACATGTCTATAGACACAGACAGATAGCCAGATAGTTCAAGCTAGTGAACAGTGGAAATGGGTCTGGCAATGCGAGACAACAGTAACATGCTGCACACTGATGATGCATCATTGCCGATCGAATGTCACTTGTGACGTGTTTTCGTGATAAAATGTAGTTAAAAGAGCAGACAGACTCGTCAGGGTGAAAGGTCTTGTAATGTGTGACCCCCATCATGGATCAGTCACATAGTGTGAAAACCACACAACCTCAAGATTCACGATCAAAAGACAGAAAGTTGTGTAGTGTGAAAGGCACAGCGACTTCACAGCACAGTGACAACTTGTGGCAAACTGAAAAATACAATCAATAGTTTAACTTTTAGGAGCAATTAGGGTCTCAGTAAATGCTTCATTCAGCATCAGGTTCCATATGGTATAGCTCCACACAGGGCTGCACAATTAATAGTAAAATTATGCAAATTGCAATATGGCCAAGTGCAATATCCAGATCACAAAATCATAACCAAATCGCAATTCTTTTGAAAAAGCTGTGAAAAAAATAGCATCATAACGAAATACTTCAGTGCTCCAGAGATGTCCTAGCCTACAAATCTTTTTCTCCTGATGAAAGAAAACGTTTGTTTGATAAAGACCCCCAAAAAATGTCACATCGCAATTGAAAAAACTACATGATGAACTGTATCAACGCTGATGTTTGATTTTCTAATAGAAGATTTTGCTGTAAATCCAAAAAGAGGGTGGGCCTTTAATGCTGACATTTCGGATACAATCATCTTTCATCAATTACATCTATTTAGACTCAAGAAGAGGAACATGTCACCACTGGACTTATCTATTTTCCTGGGATGATTAATTCAAGAATATTCTGTTACTTGGCCACTGATGATTTAAACCACAAGTATTAATAATCAAAATATTTTCTATACAAATAGTTCCTCACATGATTCCACAGAACATTTGTTCCCCATTTCTCAAAAACAATGGTGAACTAAACAGACTGATGAGCCCTGAGATAAATGAGAATCAGATGTTAGCATGAACTCAGAGAATGAAGGAATTCATTGCAGTCACAGTAATGAGCCTGGAATGAGGGAGGCTAATCCAGTTCATCAGATCAGCATGTCAGGGAGGAATGCTGCAGGACAAGATTCTTCTATCAGCTGACTTATGTTGATCTGACAACAACACAAGGTGTGTTGCAGAAGAATAAGGCTTCTGTAAAGTGATAAGAGATTTCAGGCATTTCTCCAACTCTCTACAAAGCAAATGAGAGCAAATATCTTTCTCAGAGCAAAAACCTGCCTTTCCAAGAAAAACGTTTCATTCATAGAATCAATCCTCATACCTCTGCCAAGGCTGCAAAAACTTTGAGCCTCTGAGTTTGAAAAGTGTGAAACCAATGGGGAAGGGACTTAAACCTTCATTCTTTCTATAGGCCAGCAGGGGGCAACTCCATTTGTTACAAAGACATCCAACTGTATAGAAGTCTATGAGAAAATGAGCCTACTTCTCACTAGGGATGAGAATCTCTGAGTACCTCACGATTCCATTATGATTCAGAGGGCTACAATTTGATGATAAAATGATTCTCGATGCATCTTACTTTTAAGCCGAGGGGTGTGGGTTGGATTGTAGGCTATTTATCTGCAGCTGCTCACATTCAGGCATCCTCACCAAAGAAATAGCCTAGTTTAGAAGTAAACCTGATGCATGTTACATTTATGGAGTGAATCTTTTTTGCTCTATTTTTCTATTTTGACTGAGGTAATAGTAAAGGGGGCACAATTTTCAGTTTCCCTGAAATACAATATGAAACAATAACATGGACATGACTTGTCTCAGTGGGACAGCTGCTCTGCACGAGTGATGGAAGTGACGCACAGAGCGACCTGTTCTCCTGCAGCTGCAGCATCGTCCTGTTTACATTCTGTCAGCACCAAAGCACGATATGAGGATTATCAACACGTGAAACATGTTTCTGTTAGTTGAAGTCACTTAAGATAGATTTTCTTCGTCACCCTGTGTTAAAAGTGATGTCTGCACTGCTGCTGTTAACTTCACACCAGGCGTCATCTGTTGGTGCTCTTCTGCTGTTTTGTACTTTCTGTTCACTCTATCAGCCACGTATGAGACAGAAATGACCCAACACTGATGCAAAAAAATGCTGCCAGTGATCATCTTACCTGTATATGACTCCAGTGATGAAATAACATGTCATAACCAGTTTAAGTTTTAATTCAAACTACTGATTGTCCTTTTCTGTGAAGGATTGACAGTGATTAGTTATTAAACTAAATTTGCATCACAGCTCCTTTTGACCTTGAGATCTAGTATTTTTCTGATCAAGCATCTGGCATGGAGTCTATGAAATAGGGCGAAAATTAGGCAAATTTTAAAATATGCCACTATTATAATTATTCTAGTGTGATTGATGTGTCTGTTTTTCAGGATTATAATTGAATAAAATATTTAAATATTAATGAGACAAGTTTTTGATATGTACTTTAGGTAAATTGTTATATAATTGAATAATACAAATAATTGTTAGATTAATTGAAAAAGTAATCAATAGCTTAATCGATTAATTGAAAAAATAATCGATAGATTAATCATTTAAAAAATAATCACTAGGTGCAGCCCTAGATTTTGTTAAATAAAAAATACCAGTTCAGCCAGTTTCTCGTTACCAGATGGTTTATACCCTCAAATATCCACATCAATACCTGTCACACAAATCCAGTATTAGTCAGGTCATAACAGATAATAGGTAGTATTTTTATTTTCTCTGATCTAAATTAAAATCCAATTTTTTTTAAAAACGCACAAAAAGTCCTGGATACAAACCAAAAGCAAATCACTTGCTCTTTGGCTCCTGGTCTTAACTTTTCACCAAATTTCAAGTCTGTCAGTGTGTGTTTTTAAGATATCCTGCAAACTAAAAACATACAACAAACACAACCAAAAGCTCAGTGTCCCTGATAAAGATATTAAGAAATGAATGATGAGAAGAAACTTTAATTTACCTGCTTTTTGTTCAGACTAAGATTTCATTAATGTCCTGTCTTTGCACTCTGAGCGCAAATCTCATACTAGACTATTCCAGGATTTTCTGTTGGTCAAACATACACAGACATCATTTAACAAGATCTGTATACTTTTGCATAAATGAGTGCATTTGTGCAAATCTTGCTTAACACTGCAAGTGCTTCTTTGACAGGAGGGTTTTTGAGTTACCAAAATGTCATGACTGGAGTGAGAATGTTATTACAGTAATAAAAACAAGATGAAAGACGTGTCTGAGCTGGGTGGAATGATGACATGACAAGAAGGCTAAATGTAGAACCATGTTTACACTAATGGCAGGGTTGGTCCAGTTTGTGGCCTCTGTACACGTCTTCACATAACGACAAAGCCTGACTTAGGTAATATGTTAGAAGGAAACTATTGTACGAGTCTTTGATATCAGACGTGATACCAGCCACAAGATACCAAAACACTTAAATCCTGCATCAGAACAATGTGGTCATTTCCTAAACTGGAAGTCGCAAAGTCCATTACTGGCTCATATTAAGTTCTTCCTGTTTCCAGCAGAGTGATAAATAGGAAAGATGGCATGGCTGAAAATGAAAGCATGATGATCACATCCTGACTGTTCAGTCTGCACTAAACACACTCCCTGTCAAATCCTCAGGTTGCTGTAGCATGACTCACAATGAGTGAAGAATTATTTTTGGATGACTGTGAGTGACAGCAGTTAAGGGTGCAATTGACACACCTTCACTTTGCTTTCTTTGGTTTGAACTTGTGAGTTTACATTGTCTTGCTTGGCTTGTTAAGTTTTCAAAATGTGCTGTCATGAAGCTGCTTGATCATATGGAGTTTGGTTATCCTGGAATCACACTGGAAAAGTAATATTGGAGCGAGGAATGCATACATTTCAATAAATGGAATTTCTGGTCGGGTGGCCATGCAGGTAGCAGCATAACTCAGCGGCTTCCCTTAATCAATATCCAAAGCCTCTGAAACTTGGCCAAATATCATTTTTAGTCAAATAAACTTGCTGCAGGGGTGCATAATATACCTAGGCACCAACACCAGAAGTCACTCCATGGTAAGGAACCCGGAGAGCACACAGAGAACAACAAACCCTCTGCAGACGAGAGTAGCGCTAGCCAGTTAGCCTCAGAAGGATACCAGGTGAAGAAAAGAATGGCGACCTTGGAAGTGATTCTTCAGGAGCTGAGAGACTTTCGCCAAGAAAACGGTGAAATGCTGAAAAATCAAAGAAATCAATAAGACAAATACCAGGATTGATAAGGCTGAAGAGAGAACTGCAGAAGAATATTTGTATATCAACTCTTCTATACTAAATGGGAAGATGGACTCCTTCTGCCTGGCTTCCCCACACCTTAGCCCGGCTCACGGCTCAGACCCTGCTCCCCCTGCCCTGCTCTGCTCCATAACCTGGCTCAAGGATCAGCCCCTGCTCTCCACCCCCCACCGCTAGAGAAACCTTCATTCATTTTAATACTGTGACATTAAATGCCTTTTCGATTCCCTGCCTCAGTTCAGTGTCTTGCACTTGGGTTCAAATTAAGTCCCCTAACAGAAAATGATCATTGGGAGGTGTCTCCCCCATTTCTGTGGGATGCTTGCAAACAGCTGACCAACTTACAGTGGAGGATTCTTATTATTGTGAATTTATGATGTTGTGCACGTCCTGCAGCCTCTATGAGCTTCCCCTAGTCTGCGGAGGAGGGGGTGGGGAAACAACTGACTTCAAACATAGACTATATTAAAACAGGTCCATCTAACAGTCTGTCACTCCACCTCACATGTGCAATTGCTACATATTGATCCTTTCTTTTTTTAATCGCCTTTCTTTTTTCTTTAATCACCAACTATTTTGAAAATCGATTAATCAGTTTGAGTAATTTATGAAAAAAAGGTCAAAATTCTGATTTCAGTGTCTTAAATGTGAAAAATTATAGTAAGAATAGTTTCTTTACCCCTTTATGACAGTAAACTGAATATCTCTGAGTTAAGTTTAAGACTGATCAAGATTAATCAAGAAAATAAATGACAGACCAATTGACAATGTTAGTTGCAGCCCTAGTTTTCTATTTATAGTTATTTCAAATCAATTAAAATACTGGTAAAAATTTCAGTGCCCTGATGTCACTTTAGACAATAATGTTTATTGTTTAACTGTAAAATACCCTGCCTCCATTACATATCTTTGTCACACTTTTTCACCACTTTGGAGGGATCAATGCAAAAACTGTGCCTTCTGAACAGTGTTTTTTTTTACTCCCTATTATCACTATTGACCAGGGTTTCTGTTATCCGGTAATTACCGGACTTTGACCGGTAAAATCTGCCGAAGTCCGACATTTTTTAACACCGCCAGTCAAAATGTCCGGTGAAAATATTCCCTCCAAGCACAATTTGAATTTTAAAAAAAGGCAATTACCACGTGTCATTTTATTAAAAAACAACAACAAAAAAACCCTCATTTCCATGAGGCTATTCACTCAGACAGTGACAGATCCCCCTATAGAGCCTAAGTGTCATAGTCGCTGTCAAGGTGCTGATCCTGTGACTGTCATTATACGGGAGCTGTCCGTGGTCCGCTATTTGACTCCTCATTACTCATTGACGCACAGTGCAGGATTTTATAATCAGTTTTTGTAAACAGTCCACTCAGATTGTTACACAACTGTACTGTGAAGATAGAACAAATGTTTCTAAGACCAAATTATTTCTATTTTAAATCGGTTTATCAGGCTTGCAGGTGAGTAGACTATATACATGTTCTGATCTTTTGGCATATCGTTGAACAAATTCCCCTACCACCCAGTGGTGTAGTCTAGTTTATTGTGGTGGGTATACTCCGATTTTTCCCCTCCCTCCCGCCTGCGAAGCACACACACGCGCGCCTCGCTAACACAGCAAAGGCGAATTTATGAATGGGAAAGAGAAAGTTCTCTCACAAAATCATGTTGATATGTATCATTGCACATTTTTAAATGGTTATACAGAAACTCGGGACGTTTTCTAGTGGGTATATAGCGTATGCCTGCGTATCACAGACTACACCACTGCTACCACCCTATTTAAATTCAGTCCGCACGAAATTTGACAGGCAAGGGCGGGGCCCTTTGTAAAGTATACCCGCCCCCCCACCCCCACCCCCCGCCTTGCGGAGGCTGTGGGGGTATACTTTACGGCCCACATTTAAGCTCAATAAATTCAGATAATATTTGACCGGAATTTCAAACATTTGTCCAGTAAATTGAAAACCTGTCGGTCACGTTGTCCGGTGCCAATTTTTTCTAGCGGAAACCCTGCTATTGACATCTGCCCCATAATCCAAAAATCAGTTGGGCCCTGTCTGTCTGTTAACCCTACTTTTAAAGAAGTTAAAGTACCTAAAGGTCACATTTTTAATTTTTTTTTTAATTTTAGCAATTCATTCAATTCATTTATTCATTCATTTATTTATTTATGCATCTATCTATCCACCCACCCACCCATCCATCCATCCATCCATCCATCCTCATTAATTTACTCACCAAGTTCAGTCTTGTACAGCCATGCAGAGTATCTTAAGTCTGACAGCCATGCTGGATCAAAGCCAGACTGACGGTGGTGACCCGTCTGCAGCTTCTTACTACGTGTCTCGGTGGGAGGGCTGGAACAGGTGTGTTTAGTACTAGTTGTGGCAACGTTAACCGGGGCAGGGGATTGGCAAGTGCTGTGGTCGGGGCTGGGAGAGATGCACTCATTTAGGCTAGCACCCACCGTAGAGTTAGCTGTGCTCCCCGCCTCGCCACGTACGGTTCGTTTAAAAAATGCAGAGATTTTTGCCTGGGGGACGAACGTTTGGGGAACCTCCGGTCGTCCATTAATAATTTGTTTGTTTGTTGTTGATTTTTTTTTTTTTTTTTACCGTAGGTAATGTCGGCAACACTCTTTCTCCTCCGCTCTCTGAGTGTGGGTGGGTGTGTCTGTACCGGTGTGAGTGCACGTGTGTATGTTGTGAGAGAGGAGCGAGGGGGAGCCCCTCCCGTCGCAGAGGAGAGAAGAAATGCATTTTAATGAATGTAATGAAACGATAGCGACGCATTAGACTCTGAAATTGCGCAAATTAGAGTTAGCTTTTTTTATTTGATAAAAAGAACGCCTGTTATAGGCCCTTTTGATTAAAATAAAAATTAAATTATGGAATTTTTAAAAAAATCTATGACTTGAATTTCTGGGTGGGGATCCTGTTGGCAGGGTGGGGGTGTCTGTTGGGGGGGTGGGGCGCCCTCCCAAATACACTATAGGGGAAACACTGTCACATATGCAAGTAAGTTGAGCAAGATGTACGAGAGCTGAGTCATGAAAAAAAAAAAATTAGCACAACTCATATACAACTCCAAACTATCCACAAACAACCTGTTCTTCCACAGAAAAGTCAAACAAATTGGATGTTTGTGTCTTTCTGCAAATTAGTATCCTGATTCATTGTTTCCCAACCTGTGGTCTGGGCCTCCCCTAGGGGGGCACCAGAAATCACAGGGAGTCCCCAAGACTTTGTCTGCTCCGAGGTCCTCAAAATCAGATTTGCACATGATAACTAAAATCACAATTTATACAAAAGTCTGGACACAAAACTATTTAAAGGGGCTAAATGCGATCTCAATTTCACCGCTAGACGTTGCAGCTCTGGTCTGCATCAAACCAAAACAAAACTGGCTCAGGGGCACACATCCCCTTTCCGCTCGCCTTCCCCTTGCTCTCCGTCTGTTCCACCCCCTCTACCTGCGTGTTTTCAGCACTTCCCATCCAGTGAAGAAACAGCTGACATGTTGCTGTCGCAAAGTGAGCAGACACACCTCCGTGACCGCGGCGCTTTTGAATACGGGGGCGGGTGGAGAGGTGGGGAGGGGGCACTTCCCATCCAGTGATGAAACAGCTGACATGTTGCTGTCGCAAAGTGAGCAGACACACCTCCCTGACCACGGCGCTTTTGCATACGGGGGCGGGCGGGGGTGGCATAATGGTTCCGGTGGAGGAGAGGAGGAGGGGGTCACATGCACTAACATGCACGCGCGGCCGGACCGGCTTACCAAAACAGAGGCTCGAGAACAGCACACACAGAGGGCGTGTCATGTGACTCTCTACTCCAGAGGTCAATAGACCACTAGTTGTGTACATAGCAAAAGTAAAATTCCTGACAGCTAATGAGGCTGTATTTCGCATTTAGCCCCTTTAAAAAGATACATTTCTTTGTCCTCAATTGTAGGCTAGTAAGAAGGCCACCACTGTGATTTCTCAAGCTCTGTGATAATTTATCATTATTCTTCTTTTGGTAATGGTGAGTGTGTATAAGCTACTCTATTGGGTTGTTAAAAGAAAAAATGCTAAGCTTATATTAGAAAAAAACATTAACCAAAGGTAAAGGTTCTAAGAATGGAAATGATTATAACTGATGTTGATTTTGGAGAGTAAGATAAGATAATCCTTTATTAGTCCCACAGTGGAGAAATTTGCAGTCTTACAACAGCAAAGTAGATAGCAAAAATAGAAAGAAGGATCAATAAAAAACAATAAAAACAAACAAACAAATTATTAATGGACAACCAGAGGTTCCCCAAACGTTCGTCCCCCAGGCAAAAAATCTCAGGAAGGGAGCACAGCTAACTCTACGGTGGGTGCTAGCCTAAATAAGTGCATCTCTCCCAGCCCCGACCACAGCGCTTGCCAATCCCCTGCCCCGGTTAACGTAGCCACAACTAGTACTAAACACACCTGTTCCAGCCCTCCCACCGAGACACGTAGTAAGAAGCTGCAGACGGGTCACCACTGTCAGTCTGGCTTTGATCCAGCATGGCTGTCAGACTTAAGATACTCTGCATGGCTGTACAAGACTGAACTTGGTGAGTAAATTAATGAGAATGGATGGATGGATGGATGGATGGATGGGTGGGTGGATGGATAGATAGATGCATAAATAAATAAATGAATGAATAAATGAATTGCTAAAATAAAAAAAAAAAATTAAAAATGTGACTTTATTATGTTGTGTCAACTGCTGCACAATAAAATGTGAATTGAAAACATTATAGTTTCTGCATTTATTGTTCAAGTATCAGTAATACAGTGAAAATGAGAGGAAATGTGAATATTTACTTTGCAAGCCGATTTCGGTGTGCGCCCCTAAATTTTCTGCTTGCGCTCCTAAAATTTTAAGCTAGGGGCCACTGTGCTCCTAGTAAAAAAAAGTTAGTCTGGAGCCCTGCCCCTGCCCATCATCTACCTGCTCAACCGCGCCTATGCCCACCTGGACAAGCCGGCGAGCACTGTGAGGGTCATGTTTTTTGACTTCTCCAGTGCATTCAACACCAGTGTTTCCCATACAGAGACAACCGCCACAGAATGATTCTGTTTTTGGTTTTTTTTGGTTTTTTTCCCTCTACAGTCTATGCGCTCAACGTAATATCGTTCTGTTCATTCATCTCCGCATAGCGCTCTTTCTCTGTCATTCTCGGACACACACGGACACACAGACACACGCACACACACACTGAAAAGCACGCATATGCCAGCGTGCGTGGGAAAATCAACCAGCGCATCACTGGTGCATGCACACACACTCATCTGATTGGCACACTCCTCCGCTGCACGCACCGATCACAGGAAAACCCACCGCAGTGGATTATTATGGCACTGGCACAGAGAAGGTCAGCGATGGTCTGGAGTTTACGAAAGGTTTGATATACTTTGTTTAAATACGCCTGCTCTAAATTATTGTTAACTAAGAAAAGGTAATGATATGAAATGAAATCAGCATAGACAGTGTTGGTAACACAGATTACGTAAAATGAGATGCGGTTATATTTGAGATAGACTACTATGCCCACAGTCAAATCAAAAAGAATAGACCACTTTTTTAAAGTTGTTATTATTAATATTATTATTGTTGTTATCAGTACTTTTTCTGAATGTTTGCTGCCTTAATCCAGATGAGATGAGTATCGAAAGATTTTTTCACGGCAAAAACGGCCTCGTCAAGAGGACAAGGAGCAGCATGAGGAGGTATCGGTCTGAAACAAAGTTGAACAGTCAAATGGCTGTGGCTAGTAAACGTTGTTAATTTATTTTGAATGTTCTATAGGCATCAAACAGTGCTGCTCAGGGAGAAATAGAGGAAGACAGCAGACAAAATGCTCCTGTAAGACAGGCAGCTGCTGAAACAACAGGTGAGGTGGAAACAGATAAGTGTAGACTTTAAATTAAAAAAAACAAAACAAACAAGAGTGGGTAAAGTATTTTAATTCTGATTTGTCTGTGGCTGTTTGCTTTTTGTTATTGTATTTTGGTCTTGTACTGTAGGCTACTGTTCTGTTCTCCATTTGTAAGTGTCTGTTTGGGACCCCCTTGAAAACGAGATGGTACATCCCAAGGGGTTTATCCTGAGATTAAAAATATATATTCTACAATATAAATAATTTTGATTCTTCTGTTCCTGGTAGAGGAGGTGAGGAGGACAACTAGGCACAGGGGCACTGGATTCAATCCAGAATGGCTAACCATGGCCCAATTTAAACCATGACACTGTGACACTCAATTCCCCCACCGGTGTCAGTGGAGCACCACAAATTGCTACCTGGTCTGTGGGAAACACTGAACACCATCTGTCCAGCTCTAATGGGTGACAAGCTGACAGCACTACAGGTGGATGCCCCCCTTGTGACCTGGATTGTGGACTATCTGACTGGCAGACCACAGTACGTGCGCCTGCAACACTGTGTGTCAGACAGAGTGGTGAGCAACACCGGGGCCCCACAGGGGACTGTCCTCTCTCCCTTCCTCTTCACCCTCTACACCATGGACTTCAGCTATTGCACAGAGACCTGCCATCTTCAGAAGTTTTCTGATGAGTCTGCCATAGTTGGATGTATCAACAAGGGTGATGAGGATGAGTAAAGGGCTGCTGTGGACAACTCTGTCACATGGTGCGAGCAGAACTATCTGCAACTCAACGTGGCAAAGACAAACAAAACTGCTTGTGGATCTGAGGTGGACCAAGGCACCGGTGACCCCTGTTTCCATCCAGGGCGTCAGTGTGGATATTGTGGAGGATTACAAGTACCTGGGGGTACACATTGACAATAAACTGGACTGGGCAAAGAACACTGACACTCGCTACAGGAAGGGCCAGAGCCGCCTCTATTTTCTGAGACGATTGAGGTCCTTCAACAACTGCCGGACTATGCTCAGGATTTTCTATGAGTCTGTGGTGGCCAGTGCTATTATCTATGTTGTTGTGTGCAGGGGTAGCAGTGGGGTAGCAGGACGGTGGCGGATGGCAGATGCCATCAGACTCAACTGGAGTACCTTCAGTGAGAGACTCATCCCACCAAAGCACCACAGGAAATCATTCCTGCCTGTGACCATCAAACTGTAAAACTCCTCCATCTGAGTGGCCCTTAGACTACTTAGCCAGTAAATTATTACATATTTATTATGCAGTACACATAATACAATAACCTTAATAATTGCTCTGTGCAATAGTGTAATAACTGAACGGTCATACATTTCTTTTACACTGTTATATAAGCATATTTTTTCATATCACAATGCACATTATGTTCATAATCCTCAATTTTCCTCTATTTTCTTATTTTTTTCTATTTATATTCTATATCTCTGCTTATAGTACAGTACATATTTTATAAAAACAAGTCTGTATAGTACCAATATATTATTGTACAGAAAGCAATGCACATACCTTATCTTCACTGTGTAGTCTATTTATTATCTATTTTTGCCATTTGTATCTGTGTATATTTGATAAGTTTTATGTTTATATGTATATATGTTTATATGTATATATATATATATATATATATATATATATAATACATACATACTACACACACAGCGGGTAAAATAAGTATTGAACACATCACCATTTTTCTCAGTAAATATATTTCTAAAGGTGCTATTGACATGAAATTTTTTGAGATGACACAGGGAAAAAGTATTGAACACATGAAGAAAGGGAGGTGCAAAAAGGCATGGAAAGCCAAGACACCAGCTGAAATCAATCAGTAATTAGAAAGCAATCCTGCCCCTTGTCAGAATTAATATCAGCTGGTTCAGTCCCAACTGATAGCCTATAAAAAGGTGTCTCATTACCAAGGTGTCACAGAAGAGACATCTCATGATGGGTAACAGCAAAGAGCTCTCTCAAGACCTCCGCAACCTTATTGTTGCAAAACACACTGATGGCATTGGTTACAGAAGAATTTCTAAACTTCTGAATGTTCCAGTGAGCACTGTTGGGGCCATAATCAGGAAGTGGAAAGAACATCATTTCACCATAAAACCGGCCACAACCAGGCGCTCCTCACAAGATTTCTGACAGAGGAGTGAAAAGAATTATCAGAAGAGTTGTCCAAGAGCCAAGGACCACTTGTGGAGAGCTTCACAAAGACCTGGAATCAGCAGGTACACAATTGTTTCAAAGAAAACAATAAGTAATGCACTCGACCGCCATGGCCTGTGTGCACGCTCACCATGCAAGACTCCATTGCTGAAGAAAAAGCATGTTGAAGCTTGTTTAAAGTTTGCTGCACAACATTTGGACAAGCCTGTGAAATATTGGGAGAATGTAGTTTGGTCAGATGAGACCAAAATTGAACTCTTTGGATGCCATAATACACACCGTGTTTGGCGGACAAATGGCACTGCACATCACCCCAAAAACACCATACCAACAGTGAAGTTTGGAGGTGGGAACATCATAGTTTGGGGCTGTTTTTCAGCATACGGTACTGGCAAGCTTCATATAATTGAAGGAAGGATGAATGGGAAAATGTACCGAGGCATTCTTGATAAAAATCTGCTGCCATCTACCAGGATGATGAATACAACAGAGGATTAGGGCCACATTAAAAAAAAAAAAAAATCACATACTTTGAGATTAAAGTCGTACATTTACGAGAATAAAGTCGTATATTTATGAGAATAAAGTCGTAAATTTATGAGAATAAAGTCATAACGTTGTTTTAGAGGAGGAGAGTTAAAATGAGGGACGTGGAGCATTTCGTGAAGTTGTACTTAAGAATAAGTTTCACAAACAAAGAGATACTTAATCTTTTGGCACATCAGCATCACATCATCATAAGTATCAGGACTTTAAAAAGAATATGCAAGAAATTGCATCTTTTCTGGTCGCCTGCAGGGTTACCGGTGGATGCATCAGCGGGCCATTCTGAGAGGTTTCGTGGTTTCCCAAGAAACTATCCGGCTGATCATCAAGATTTTAGACCCAAAGGGAGTCGAGCTCCAGCAAGCACGGCGTCTCTGACGCCCGCAGTACACATCCAGAGGTCCCAAAGCCTTATGGCATATGGATTCATACGATAAACTAAAGCCCGGAGACGCCGTGCTCGCCAGAGCTCGACTCCCTCTGGGTCTAAAATCTTGATGATCAGCTGGGTAGTTACTTGGGAAACCACGAAACCTCTCAGAATGGCCCGGTGATGCATCCACCGGTAACCCTGCAGGCGACCGGGTCCAGCCATCTCCCCCTCCACAAAAGCAGCAACTTCCTCCAAGTCCGCCTGGTTCTTTCTCCGGAAAAGATGCAATTTCTTGCATATTCTTTGTAAAGTCCTGATACTTACGATGATGTGATGCTTATGTGCCAAAAGATCAAGTATCTCTTTGTTTGTGAAACCTATTCTGAAGTACAACTTCACGAAATGCTCCACGTCCCTCATTTTAACTCTCCTCCTCTAAAACAACAATGTTATGACTTTATTCTCATAAATTTACGACTTTATTCTCATAAATATACGACTTTATTCTCGTAAATTTACGACTTTATTCTCATAAATTTATGACTTTGTTCTCGTAAATTTATGACTTTAATTCTCGTAAATTTACGACTTTATTCTCGTAAATTTACGACTTTAATCTCCAAGTCTGTGATTTTTTTTGATTTTTTTTTATGTGGCCCTCATCCTCCGTCGTAGATGAAGATGAAATGAGGGTGGACATTTCAGCAAGACAATGATCCCAAACACACAGCCAAGGAAACTCTCAATTGGTTTCAGAGAAAGAAAATAAAGCTGCTAGAATGGCCCAGCCAATCACCTGACTTGAATCCAATTGAAAATCTATGGAAAGAACAAAAGATCAGAGTTCATAGAAGAGACCCACGGAACCTTCAAGATTTGAAGACTGTTTGTGTGGAAGAATGGGCCAAAATCACACCGGAGCAATGCATGCGACTAGTTTCTCCATACAGGAGGCGTCTTGAAGCTGTCATTACCAACAAAGGCTTTTGTACGAAGTATTAAATTTAAGCTTCTCGTTATATTCTCTTCACTCACTTCTAATTGCACTATAAGATATATCTTTCTAATCTTGTAAGGAGCACCTGGAACGTCAACAATTTCCCCTCGGGGATCAATAAAGTATTTCTGATTCTGATTCTGATAAAATAATAGCATAACCCCTAACTGCACTAAGTGACACCAAAACAGCACCTGCCTGTTTTCAGCAGCGACATTATGAATGAGAGGAGACGGGAGCGGCAACCAATGAAGAGATAAACATGATTTTTCTATGCTTTCGAGCACTTTCTGTCCTCACTCTTTCACCTTAACGCTATTACGGGGTAGAGACATCTGTGGGAGGCTTTCAAACCGACAATGTGTCGTTAGCAAACTATGGGAGCGCGGGGTAAAAAGCCTCGTTTGGTTGAAGGTTGAGGAATAATGAGGTCTGTCTGCTGCCTTTTGCTTGGATAAAAACAGCAAAGAAAGAAAGAGAAATATGAATAAAACGTTTACCTTTCTGTTGCCGCCGTCCTCTCTTCCCCCTCACATATTCAGATGATCCCGATGAGGCGTTCTGTGAACTCTTGTTCACCTGTTGTGAGTCAGCAGCCTGTCAATACGCGACAACAGCAACACGACATCCGGTCACTCAAAATAAAATTCTTTTTAAAAACGCAACAACGTCCGTGTTGTTTTCAGAGTAAAAGCCGAATAACAAACACGCCTAGGTAGGTAGGTTTAGGTAGATAGATAGATAGATAGATAGATAGATAGATAGATAGATAGATAGATAGAGAAAACACGGAGAGGGCTGGGATTCTCATTTTTAGTGCTTATTAGAATAATGAAGACTGGACTCCATCAGGTTGGGGTTGGGGCTGAGAGAGGATGATAGCTGTTGAAGATGCAACAAAGAAAGGGGTGTATTTGGCCCACATTTTATATATAATTTATATAATTTTTATTTATGGTTTTGTCATTATACATTGAGAACAAAGGGGAGCAAAGCAGTGAAATACAAGAATACTGAATATTAAGCAACAGCAAAACAACAACAGAATGAGCAACAACAAAAAAACAAAACAAACAAACAAAACCAAAAAAAGTTACATATAATAGACACAAACCTATACACAAATATACACATGTGAGCGCACACAAAAATGGGGAGGTGATACTCATAGGGTAAATATGGTAATCATACTAAGGATACACAATGGTATGCCTACACCACCCCAGAGTCAGTCAGTGCAGACTAAAGGCCAAAACGCACTAAAGGTGTCTGACGCTCGCGTTTTGAAGTGCACCCATTGTTCTAAATGGCAGAACACGCACTGAAAGCGTCTTGACACGCGTCGAACTGCCTTGATGCTTGCACTCCGAACTTGTTCGATTTCGGAGCGTCAAATGAGGACCAGGGCTTTATCTGCAGCTGCAGCTGGTGTTTGGGCCGAGTTAAATGGAATAAAAAAAGGCATGGACGTGAGAAGCGAGTGTTGACGGAGCTTTAGCTCCACCTGAAAGCAGGTAAAAGAAGAAAAAAAAGAAAAAAGAAAAAACTAGCCGCAGCAGAGAGGAAGGGAGGGAGAGAGAGTATGAATATGGACAGATGCACACGATTTGATATAAAAACTTTTTTATGATCATGAAACATAATATTACTTAACACTTCTGTGGTGTGTGATTTTTTGCTCCAAGTCCGATTTGTTTATGAAATATCAGCATCATCCCAAGGTTGCCAAATTTGCCAACTTAAAGTGATATTCCACCGCAGAGTAATAGTCCACTCAAAGTACTCACCCCTATGCCAATGTGATGATGGGTGAAGATCTTCAGTTCACAAAACAATCCTGGAGTTTCAGCAGAAAACAGGGTTGCAGCTAATGGCAGTGATTGGAGACCAAATGTAAATGTAAAAAAAAAAAAGAACACAAAACAAACACAAAATGTCTCCATCCTGCTCATGTGGTGTAATCCAAGTGTCCGTGAGCTGTGACATTAAAATTTTATCACAAAAGACGCTATTTTCGCCATGTTTTTAAGATACTGAGCATATAAAAACTTGCACTGTAAAATCAAATGCTCAGATTAATTATTTGTAGTGAGAAGTGAAAACTTAACTTTTGTTTAGACGTGTCAACTGACTTAAAAATGTTATTTATTGCTATATTGCATCACAGTCAGTCTCGGAAATGTTAATGATTGGCAACATTGATTTTCATGCTTTTTTATTTTTTGCGCAGTGTCAGATTAAAAACAAAACTACTATAAAAAAATACTCTAATATTATTTCCACTTTTTGGGGGGTTAAATCATTCAACCAACTTCAGTCCAGATCATAACTACAAAGAGATGATTTTAGATTGATATATAGAATAGCTGAATCTATTTTTATGGGTTTTTTTGGATTTAAGAATTTGAGTATCTGTATTTTGGCTCACACACGGTACTTCATACTATGGGAGAATAGAAAAATGGAATCAGAGACTGTCACTGAGACCTATGCAAAACATTGCAAAACGACGCCATCTGGTGAAAATAACACTACAATTTTGAAGTCAGGATTGCAGGATGAAAGCCAAAAAAGAGCATGGTTATATGCTCTAAAGGCAGTGGGATCAAAAATTGCAGTTTTGCTGGTAGTCCACTGGATCTAAATTAGAGGCAATTTTGATTATACAGTGTATTATAGACTTATTATAGGAGCTGAGGTTGAAATTGCAAAAATAACCTAAAAATACACAACCTGGCCTAAATGTATGCCATATGCATTAACACAGCCAAACTGACTGAAAAATCAAGATCCAAAAGGACAAATATGTCCCTAGGTGTTAGTGAGGTGATTAAAGTCAAGTCCAGACTTTGCTTGGAGAACAACAACAAAAAAAAAAACCCCAAAAAAACAACATAAAATTCCTCCATACCGCTCATCTTGTGTAATCCAGGTCTCCTAAAGCCCCAACATGCCATTCACACACCGTGACACCACATACACCCAGTTCAGACAGTATGCACACGCTAATGAACGTGGCTCCAACCTGAGGACTGACAGTATATAAGATGAGATAAGATAAGCACTTTAAGTGATGTCAGAGTATCCAAGAGGAACCAGTTATCTTAGATTAACCAAAACAAAATGTTAGCTGGATGCTGATGTAGTTAATCAATACAGGTTTACCACAGGTTAGTGATGTGTGAGCTCCAGTGGCTCCTGGTGCAGAGTGCTGCACTTCAAGAAATTATTAGTTTTGTTCTGGTGAGATCGAACCCAGCACAGCACAAGCTTGCAAATATTATATTTTCTTAAATTTGCTTTTTCATAGGTGTCTATAATGTAGTGCTTGCTTATATGATAATATTTGCCTAGTAAATGTGAGATGAGACATGAAAATCACGAGTAAATATGTTTGTGAATGTGTGACGAATCTGGTGACAGGAGCACACACAGCCGCTGAACACAACACGCATGCACCGACCATAGCTAGTTAAAGAAGAAACTAGAAGGGATACAACACCGGGGGTGTAAATTAGGTAAATTCATCTCCTCGTCTCCTCCACTCGCTTCCTCCCCTTGCGTCTTAGCTCAATCCAGCGAGGACATGAGAGAAAGATACAAGGAAGAGATGTGAGGACGAAGGGGACAAAGTTGTGAAGTGGTTCCTTTTAGCATCGGTCTGAAGCAACAACAGTTACTGATGACGGGCTGATAATAGCTGTATCAGCTGTCAGACTGACTGGTATGAATGTCCACAGACCTATTAACACGTGACATAACACCTGACAGTATTCAGTTGTATCTGTAAACCATCTAAAATAGCTGATTATTAGTAATATTCTTTCTGATGTTGATTTTAATCATTATTTAATATTCCTTTTAAATCTTTAAATTAATATAGGCTATGGATCAGTGCTGTTTGTACTGCTATTTATTTACTTGCATTATTGTTATCTGCACAATAATACACCACCATGTGTTTGTGTCAATTTGTTTGTGTATAAAAAAGTCAAACTGCTGCTAATACGATGCCACAACTCTCTGCAATGAAATGAACTTATTACAGTGTTAGACGCTGACACGTAACAGCGCATTATATCGCATCTCATCATGTAACTGTATTTTAATTTACTATCTGTAGATCCCTGTACAGAACACTATAAATTAAGCACGCCACCTCAGGTGTTTTCCCTGATTAGTCCATTAAGAAGTGTGTGACATTAATATTCAATCAGAATCATTTAAGTGCTGCAGAAACTTCTTTTTTTTTTCAATGCAAATCTTTATTTAACATCAGGAAAAATACAGACAATCAGGATGTACATAGAATTAGACATCTAGTGATAATGAGTATATAATAAAATATACAAAAAAATTATAATAAATTCAAATCAAAATATAAATAAAATAAATAAATCAGGCACATAAGGCATAAGGCACTTCATTTTCATCTTATTCCTCGGTTACTGAAAATGATTCCTTAAAATGTAGCAGTGTGCATTCACTTTTCTTATTTGACATCAGCTCCAAAGTGGCCATATAAAAATTCAATTCTACTGTAAAGATACTAAAGTTAGGTAGGGACTTGGAAAACTTCATCTTGTGGATGTGAAACTTACCCATCAGAAGCATAAAATTTGTTATAAAGCATACTGGTTTGGACTTCCAGGTGGGACACAGACAAGATGGCAGCTTAGTTAAGGAGCTCCCGACTGCACCCTCTAAAAAGTTAATGAACTACCCCCAAAAAAGCGAAATTTCATCTTTATAGACTCTGTTAAAACGGGGGTAACGATGGATACCAGGCAAAAGGGCAAGAAGGGGACTCAGCAGCCAGAAATAAATGACGATGAAAGACTACGAGGCGACACGCAGACCACCGCTAGCAAACAGGCTAACGTAATGCCAAGTGAAGAGAAGGCTGATCTGGACTTGATCCTTCGGGAGCTGAGGGGTATTCGCCAGGACAACAAGCAACAGTTGGAGGACATTAAGGGGGAAATTTTAAAGACTAACGAAAGACTAGACGAGGCAGAAGAGCAAATAATGAAAGTCGAGGAACGAGTCCACAACACAGAGGATATCTTAGCAGAAATGCTAAAGCTACACAACTCGCTAGATGCTAAAATAACCGATCAGGAGAGCCGTTCTAGACGTGAAAACATACAGATCTATGGGGTTGCCGAGGGAGCCGAAAAACAATCTCAATCCATGATTTCATTTGTGGAAAAGTTACTCCACGAAAACCTCGACATACCCGACGAGATGCCTTTGCAGCTGGAAAGGGCGCACCGCGCGCTCGGTTCACAGCCACCCGAGGATGCAGCGCCAAGATCCATCCTGGTGAGATTCCTCAGCTTCAAAACAAAGGAAAATGTTCTCCGCTTAGCTTGGCAGAAAAGGGGCTTTACCTGACAGGGGAGGCGAATAAACCTACGTGCCGACTACGCGCCGCGTATTCTGCAGAAAAGAAGGGCATATACAGAAATAAGCAAGATCCTGAAGGATCGCCAGATCCCGTTCCAAACCCTGTACCCAGCGCGGCTTAAAGTTAAATATAACGATGAAACCCAGATCTACGAGAGCGCCGAGGAAGCGGCAACTGACATGTCAACCAGAGGATACCCGGTAGAGATCATCAAACCTCCAGAGACTCTGATGGACAAACTACGGCAGCTGACATGGGAGAGGAGCAGCCAGCGAAGGGGGAGACGCGCATCCCACTCCAGACGAGAGTCTAACTTCAAGGAGAGACAACAATCTTTCAGGCGGGCCTCACCTCCAACAACTTAAGTTAAGACTGGATATGTTTGTCTGGTAGATGAGCCCCCTTTTTTATGTTTTTCCCCTCCAACGTCTGATGGATGGGGCAGGTGCATTTACAAATATAAAAACCTAAATTTAGACGGGGAAATGGCTTTATTACCTGGTTATTCTGGTTAATAATGTTAATTACTAAATGTAAGAATCACAGGGGGCAACAAGGGACTTTTTGGTGCAGCTATCTTGAGAAGGGCCCCCTCTTCTGGATACGGGGAGGGGCTTTCCCTAGAGGCTCTAGTAGGGTCACAACAAAGACCTCTGAAGTGGAAGTCATACACAGCTTTGTTATATTACATGTTTATCTGTTTTATATTTTTGGTTCAATATTCTCTATCTATGTTCACTCCCTGTCAGTTCCATCAGGGAGCGGGGGCTTTCCTAGGAAGTATATGGAGGCCGATTTTTGTTTACATATATGCAAGGTAAAACTTTAAAAGTAGCTTCTTTTAATGTCAATGGTTTACACAGTCCAATCAAAAGAGGGAAAATTTTGTCCAAATTAAAAAAAGAGAAAATTCAAATCGCTTTCCTACAGGAAACGCATTTAAGTGATACAGAACATAATAAGCTAAACAAAATGGGTTTCAAATACATATAATCATCTTCTCATAAATCAGGACGCCGCAGAGAAGCGGCTGTATTGATATCTGGACAAGTTAAATATGAACACGTGTCAGAATTTAGGGACAAAGAAGGAAGATTTGTTCTGGTCACTGGGAGAATTAACGGATCCTTAATAAGCCTCCTAAATGTCTATATCCCCCTGGAAGTGATTGGCTATTTTACAAGAAAATATTTGAAATAATGACTACAAAAAGCCAGGGCACTTCAATCTGTGGAGGAGACTTTAATATCCGTTTGAATCCTAGATTAGACTCCTCCAATAGAAAGTCAGACTCAAATGCTATCAGTAAGAAAGTAAATGCTTTGATGAAAGAAGTGGGAATTATCAATGTTTGGAGAGAATTGTACCTGTCTGGCCGAGATTTTACCCACCTCTCCTCACCTCATGCAGTTTACTCCAGAATAGATTATTTTTTCACCTATAGTAAAGACTTTCACAGAATAGAACAATGTGATATTGGTCCGATTGCCTTATCAGACCATAGCCTTATATACTATTCTAAACAACCCACAGATTAAGGAAAAAATTAGGAAGGAAATTAAAACATATCTGGAGCTGAATGATAATGAGGAGGTGACGCCGTCTGTGCTCTGGGATGCGCTCAAAGTGGTACTCCGAGGGAAAATAATAGCTATCTCGTTGTATGAAAAGAAACTCAGAAAAGAAAGGCTCATTAATTTGGAAAAGAAATTAAAGGAATTACAAAGAGGCCATGTAGAGACTCTAAATAAGGAAACCAGATTAAAAATGAATAAAATAAAAAAGGAAATAGATGAAATCAATACTTTAGAAATACAGAAAATGCTGTTATTTACAAAACAACGTTACTATGAAGCTGGTGGAAAATCTCTCAAACTCCTATCTTACAGATTACGCAAACAACAAGCAGACAATTCAATACATGAAATAAGAAATCCTTACTCTGGGAACATTGAGACACATACAGAGAGAATTCAGGAAAGTTTTGAAATGTTTTATAAATTGTTGTACTCCCAACCAAAAACGAATAATGACCTTCAGACTGAATCATTTTTAGCCACTCTTAATTTACCTACCATTACTAATGAACAAAATGACAAACTATTGTCTGAAATAGAAATAGAAGAATTAAATGCAGCAATAAGTAAATTGAAAACAGGAAAGTCGCCGGGCCCAGATGGTTTCACCCAGGGGCGTAGCCATCATTTCAGAAGTGAGAGGGACAAATTGTTCAGAGGTCTATTGAGTGATTTATCATCCTCTCGCATTCAGTTGCACCTCCCCTTAGCAGCTAAAGAACCACATAACCACAAACAGCACAGCACCAGGGAACCGACTTTAGTTCTTTAAAATTATATACTATCAAAATCTAAAGTCAAAATCTAAAATCTAAAGCTGCCAAACTCTGGTTGAGTTGACATAGAATGACCCTGGAGCATCTACAGGGTGAGTAGCCAAATAATTAAATGCCAAATGACAACACTGAACACCAAAAGTTCTGTAAAACACCATTCCTATTTAAAATTATCAGCACCAAAATTGAATGGAAATGACAGGTAACAGGGTAATAAGCCACAATACAGTAGTAGTGAAATTGTTGTAGAATTTAACCTCAAAATCCCTTTTATGCTATCGATATTTTTCTCAGCCAGTTATAACAGACATTCTGAGGACTTTAGTTATAATTTCTCCTCACCTGCTGTGAAGACCCTCCATGTCCATCCCTGCTGCTGGCCTCTGGCCCACTTTCTCCTCCCTCACCATGCTCTTTCTATTGTATAAAGATTAAAAAATATGTGCAAAACAATAGTGAGCACAAGTTCTGTGCAGAAATTAAGGAGGAGTGGGTTTATTCCTAGGAGGCAGAGTAGCCAAAAATTGTAGTCAAGTAAGGGTATTGTTTCTTTACTTACATAGAAGTAAAAAGTACTCATCCAAATAATTACTTGAGTAAGAGTAAAAAAGTATTTAGTGAAAAAACTACTCAAGTACTATGTAACTTTTGAGTAGCCTAACATTTGATTTATTCATCAAATAACATTAATGCAATCATTCAATCAAAATAATAATCAGCAATCAGCAAATTCATGTACTTTAACTTTAACTACCACAAAAATAAATTAAATCTTTACAAAAATAACAGTCACAGGAACACAAATACATTTATATTCTTATTTTCTACCCAGAAGTGAGTAATCTTAGAGTGGTCAAAATAGTAACGTTACTCAAGTAAATGTAACGGAGTAAATGTAGCCTAACTAGTTACTACCACCTCTACCTTAACTAGCTAGCTTAACTAACTAAATTGACATCTATTTGTCATCTTTTAGCTAAACATTATCTACATTCAACAGCATTACTCAACTTACATGGTTTGTTTGAAAAAAAAACTGTGTAAAGTTTTTTGCCTCTTGGCTGGTTTGCTGAACATGTTTATACCAACGTAACCGACAGCGGTGTTTGTCATGATGCGTTTAAAGGCGGCTCGGAAAAACGCGTTTCCACATGTTAAAAATGAATTGAGCGGTTGTAATGGCTGTAAAAAGTGCAGGGGACAGAGGGCACAGATACGGAAGTGCGGGGGACATGTCCCCGCGTACCCCGTGTCCGCTACGCCCATGCTTCTGTCCTCCTCCCTCTCTTCTCTCCTCCTCACTCTCTTCTCTCCTACTCTTCTCCCTCTCTTCTCTCCTTCTCCTCCTCATGCATGAGGCATATGATCTTGTGTTGAATGCAAGAGTACAGAGGTAGTAAATTAGGTTTAGAAGAAAGAAGAGTGGTGACACAGGTGGGGAAAAGAATTATCTCGACAGAGGAGTAAACTAAAATACCTGGAGTAGAATATTCATCTCTGCACGATGCCTCTCTCCAGCAGCACCTTTCTTGGCTTGGAAGATGGCAAGCAGTTTAGGGGTGTAGTGGTCCAACATGAACATGAATTTGGCCTCAAGATTTACAGTGGTAATTCAATGGAACTCAGTGTTGACCTGAAAAAACAGAAAAAGACAAAAAGGGAAAGGGCCCAATTTATAGACTTGGATTTAAATAAGCTGCCCAAGGTGCATTTGCGTTAAACTGATTTTTTTTCTTACCTGTGACATGTCAAACAAGGCAGGCCACCTTTCTTTGATCTCTTTGATGCTCAGTTGAAGACTGACGACATCCTGTCTTCTATGGGCAAAAGTGTTGGACATCAATTCACTGACGGTCGCCCTCTCTCTCTTCTTTAATTCAGACAGGATTTTGAGCCGCTGTTCCTCTTGTTGTTCACTGCTTTCTCCTGAAGGATAATGTGGGAGATACATCACTTCCCCTTTGCGTGCTTTTTTAATATTTTGGGCTGGTTTCCTCTCACCAGGACACTTGTTTTTAAGAGAATTGCACGTGACTTCAGGAAATCCAAGATTTCTTAACTTGGATCTATAATTCCCCATTTTGTACTTGAGGCAGTACATCCATCCAATCCATCTGTTGCGACTTCCAGGTTCTGTTAGACATGGGTGTTTTTTGACTAAGGCTTCTGCAACCTGTCCAACCTGAAGGCCTGTGGGATAGGCAGTGTAACTGTACATGTAATCTGCCAGCCTTTCCATTATTTCAGACTTGACCCGGGTGTTGTTGAGGACAGTGCCATCTTTCAAAAACTGTTCTTTCGCATTCCTGAGTACTGCTTCTGTTGCAACTGAAAAAAGTGGAATCTCAACTTCACTTGGCCACAAAGACCTTTCAGGGCTCAAGAAGATAGTGTCTTGTGATGACATTGATGATGTGCTATCTGACTGGTAGTCTGCAGAAGCAGAAGATGACTGTGAAGGCAACATGTTTGAAGTAAAACTGGAAGTGTCACTCACATTGTCTGCATCTGCCACATTTTCAGTCTCCGGTGTTGCTAATGAGAGCACTATGGATGGAATAATGACCACTTTGATTGTCCCCTTATGTTTAACCTCCTTAGTAGAATGAATTGTGAGGAAATCCCCAAAGTCCTCATCAAAGTAATGAAGGGTGAATTCCTCATGGATCTGAAAAGTGTCCTTCACAGTGTTATGCAATTGCTCCACTGTATCTGGCATCCCTGAGGACAGTGTGAGCTTCTCACTATGATGATCAATTATCACCTTCACAACAACAGGGTCCATCTGTACAAAAACAAATACAGTTAAGGCTTTTAACTCACCTAATATTGGACAATAATGTGTCGTTTCAAACTGACCATGCATTTCCCTCCCACACAGTATGGTGCCAGGGGGTACGTATCACTAAGTTGCTATATGCCCAACAGGGTCACCTTCCCAGTGCGCTCCAAAACAAACCCCTAAAATGTTCATAATACCAGCTATTGAACAACTGTTACCTTACTGTGGGTTAAATGGGGAGCACCAGTAGCTCACAGTGCAAAGATCATGCAACGAGGTGGTGGTGGTGATCTGGGTTCAAGTGTGGCCTGCTGCTGCTCCTCCTCCCTCTATGTTTCTCCTTCATATGTGCGTTTCTGTGTCTCCGACACTCATTCTGTAACTTAAGGAAAAAAAATGCAAAATGTGAGTATAATAAAAATCTGTTGCCACAGCAAGTTGAGACACTATAATCAATATTCCCACAATATTTCTAACATCTATAACTTAGAATAAATATAGGGTATGCTTTGCTACTATTGAATCAAAACAACTTACCTCTCCACTCTTCTTCAACAGTTGTTGCCCAATCCCATGCTGAAAAGCAGAATTTGAAAATATGTTGAATGCATGAAAAAACTCTTAAATCCATGGTATTTATTTCCATGACAACCAAACATACAAGTCACTATGAATTGCATACTTTTATATCTCAGTGAATACAAACAAGGCTTGGCTGGATAGTTAATTCTTTAGTTGACATGCAAAATCTCTCTTTTCTTGTGAACTTTTAAAATAAATCTACTAGAGATACACACACTCTGTCACTCCAGACAGGAGACATGCACTGAAAATGAAAGCAGAGTCCAGCCTGAGACGTTCAGGTACATGAGAGACAATGACAATAAACAAACACGAACACATGTGGAAGCTTATCTTTGCCATTTCCTTCCTTGTGTTTAATCTTAATTACTTGTAATTCAATTTTATCATATTATTTACACCTTAGAAATATTGTTTACCTTCCATGCATGCCTTAAGCATATAAAATTAAAAACAGAAAAAGAGGCGTGACGCTTGAGTCCGCACTAACTGCTAGAATTCATACATTGGTACACATTTCGGGTAGTTTGCCTTTACATGCCAAATTCAAGTGGACTAAAAACTCTCAACAAAACCCCGACTGCGTGAAGCCACCAAAACATGAAATGAAGCGCTGTGCCTTCTTCGACTGAGACCACTTCATCCATGTAAAAAAATAAATAAAATTAAAATAAAAAAAATCTTCGTCCACGTGGACTAGAGTCCGGTAGTTCGGTCCCTGAGACAGGACTTGGTCGGCGTTTAGAGCAGCCCAAAATACAGCCAGACCCACGGGTATTGAAGCCCGATGCGGTCAGAACCACAAACACTCACTCACAGCCAAACTCGACCAAAAAAAAAAAAAAGGACACGGTGCAACAGTACCTTGCTATTTTCAGTGCTAGTCAACATGGCGCAACCATATGAATCATTTGAGAGAGGTGGAGGTGACCGGGGACTTATCTAGCCTGAGCCCTGACACTAACCTGCGGTCGAGTTTGGTCCGGCACCTTGAGAACTAACGTGGTCTAAAACCTGCAAAGCTAGTCTGTGTGAAGCATCTTTCCTGCAGTTAAACGAGTGCTACGGCTAACATAGCAGGGAGAAAAATTTTAGATTTTATTGCCAAGCCTGCCTCTACCTTAAAATATGCAACATCATGTTCAAGCTACACAATGTTTCAAAGAAGCCTGTGACAAACGAAAATAGTGTGAGGCCCACGCTAACACGGCCAATTAAGTAGGCCAGATAAGCTTTGGCGAGGAATAGCTTCGTCGCGATAGTGATGTTTGTCAACTGATATTTCATGCTCATGTCTGGCTTCTGTAACAACGGAGGGTTATCAGAAAATATACATTTGTTGAGAATTACTTACGGTCAGGTCAGGTTGAAATTCAATTCAGTCCGTTGTGCCATGTGCCCACCAACATACACGCCATGCCTGCCACAATCTTTTTCAGATCTGTCCCCCTCCCCACCCTTAGGGAATGACGTTGGTTCCACTCTGTTTACTTGATTTTTTTAAGTTGTTAGTTACGTCTCCAATAAAATTGAGTTGACTTGTTTAATAATTGCACTTATTAAAACTAATTGATATTCGTAGTATATTCTCGAAAATGTTGGTGAAACATACACTTATTATTACAAATATTTAAACCATGTAATCTCTGAGTCAAATATTAATTTATTTTAAAGAAGTAAACTTAATTTACATATGGATATTTCACACAAAGATTCCTATTGGAGTTCTACTAATTAATTTTGATGTAGTCAAATCAAATACTCATCATGATGATATTCAGCATTTTTATTTAGCATGCATACCTATATATTACTGTCACATTTACAGGGTCCTTGAATCATTTCTTAGAGTGAATGCACAGAAGCAAAGTGACTGCGCAGAAGTGTGCGTGCACTCGCGCACACACACACACACACACACACACACAAGAATGAGCGGATGACAACAATGGCAGAAACAACGGCGTGCAATTCAGAACCAGAAGAGGCAGAACACTCCTGGCCTCATATTCAAAATATTTTTTACCTTATGCAGAAGAACATCATTTCAACATTAATCAACATTATTATGAACAAAATATAAACTGTACATGCTGTGTACAGCTCGACCTTCACTGCGACTGCATACCAGGATGAAATGCCATGTTCAGCCTTTGATCTGTCTCTGTCTGACTGAACAGCCTCATGGAAGTGATATTTTACTATTCTTCGTATTTTAAACGAAAATTCGTTAAATGAGGTCATTTGTTTTTAAAGTTATGATATTGAGAAGAAACAGATTGAACATTCCGTTCATATTCAGAGGCTGCAGCTGCGCGCAGCAGATGGCTCCCACCGTGTGCGCTTCAATGTTCAACATAATCGGCTTAATAAAGTAAATGATCGCTCAACATTAAAAAGTAAAACTCTAAAACAGTTCTCACTCACTTGGTGTGAGGCTTCAGATAGATTCTTCGGTAGTTTTTGGCTTTTTCAGTGAGGCACTTTTTGCCACAGCCAACTGCTGACATTAAATCCATCGGATGCTGCAGTATTTCATCCAGATGTGTTTTGAATAAACTATAAATCCAGTGTTCTTGAAACTTTGGGCTTTCACCTGGAATTTTGTCTGATATTCCAAATGTCGCAGCAAACCTCAGTCCAGTGGATTTTATCCCTCCAGCGCAGCGCACAATTTACACATTTCCATTGTTTAATACTTTGAAGTATTTCCACACAAAGTTGGTGTCAGACATCGTGTTGTGTGTCTCATTCAGATGGTCGAGCAAAAAGTTACTGTATTAAGTGCATTAATGATTGGAGGTGTTTGAATTCATGGCACTTTGTGCTCATTAACTAATTAATTAAAGCGCTCGGTGTGCTCAGCCGGTAACATGTAAGAGCAACAAAACACACACCAGCCCGCATGAAAATGAAATACTAAGAATAATACAGCAACATGCTATGACTTTATTTTCCTTTCCTGTCAAATGCCAATTAAACATATTAGACTATGGCTATTTGACAACTGCATTTTTTCCCGCTTTGTCTCAAGATTGGGGGTTGCTGCACCCCCAACTTCACTTTGGGGGCATAAAACCCAATGCCCCCCCCCCCCCCCCCCCCGTAGATGGCGCCTATGGTTAAGCCTATTCCAGGAAACATGAATGTTAGTATTATAATCATTTACTGAATTCAAGTACTTGGTAAATACTTGCTTAAAAACACTTGCCTAAAATCCATACTGATTTGCCATTATAGCTTTAGGGAGAGTTCACCCCAAAATCCAGAATATATATTCTTCCTCTGGCCCGTGGGGCTGTTTTTCCTTCTAGATTTGTTGGTGTGAGATGAAGAGTTTTGGAGATATCAGCTGTAGATATGCTGCCTTTTCTCCGTATAATGGAGCTAAACAGCACAAGTCTGAGAAGGCAGACATCTCTGTGACCAACATCTCAAAAACTCTGCATCTCTCACCAAAACAATATAAATGGATAAACAGCACTACAGGCTGGAGGAAAAATATGTATTTTTGATTTTGGGGTGAACTGTTCATTTAATACTTTTGCTGGTATGGCCTTGAAGTTGGCATTAAATTTCATTCTAAATGATATAAAAAAAGGTCTTAAACGTAACTTGGAGAACGAGGTACACTGTACTTAGACTGGGGGCGTGAGGCTATATGATATTTATATGAATTATATATTTATATGAATTTATTATTGGTTTAGTTAAAGGGATACTGTTTTCTGAATTTGCACATTGCTATTTTATATTTTTGTCTGTTTGATTACATGCATGCCCTGATTATTAAAACAATAAGTTACTCAGCATTTACTCAGTACTCAAGTAGTTTTTTCACCAAATACTTTCTTACTCTTACTCAAGTAATTATTTGGAAGACTACTTTTTACTTTTACTTGAGTCATATTATTATAAAGTAACAATACTTTTACTTGAGTACAATTTTTGGCTACTCTACCCACCTCTGTTCATAGGTATGCTCAGACATTGTACAGATGAAACCCTGAGTTGTTGCCTGTTTGTGCCACAAGAGGGAGTATGCCCTTAAGTGAGTGATTATTGTTCTGAGATTTAAACCAAAAAAGAAAAAAAGTGTAAAGAGATCTGATTTTCTTTTTTTTCTTTTTTTTTTTTCTTTTTTTTTGCTGGCAGAAATAAAACAAGAGAGAAATCCAAATCACAATACCAATAAATAAATTAATAAATAAATTACTTTAATTTAATAAAAAATAAAAGAAGCAGGATCAATTTTGGTGTTATTTTATTGCTTACTTAAAAATAAATAAATAAATGAAGAAATAAATATGTACTTTTTAACTGGTAATTCATAGGGATTTTTTTTAATGAACTTTATTTGTTACAGCAAAACTTAATTAATGGGTAATATCATAAATAAATACATTTTAAAAAACATGAATAAATAAAATAATAAAAACATAAAAAGGGGTAAATCAAATGAGAAAGATTAAGGTGCTGAGTAAGAGGCTAGAATAAATGATATTCAGATATGAGTGCACTGAATTTTGCAGCATGGGCTTTCTTAATCTTTCTTATACATTTGATTAATAGAGAAAGCTAATTTCTAAGTGCATTCCACGATGGAGAAGATTTTGCATAACAACATTTGTGTATATAAAGTTTGGTGATAATGATGATGTTAATTAGAAATTCATTTTTTTGTGTTGTTGTTCAAGATTACTCCTATCTGGATATCTTTGTAAGAAAAGTCTCACAAGTATAAAATAGGTGTTCAGTTGTTTCTTCATATGTGTTACATAGGTGACAGTTATCTACATCAAATTTAAATCTTTTTCTAATAAATTCATTTGAAGGGTGTGTTTCATTTATAGTTTTAAAATCAATTTCTTTGTATTTAGGAGGACTTTCAAGAATTTTGTTCTAATTTTGGTTTTCCCATAGTCTTTGAGTCTAAGTGTCGTCTTCGTTGGTCCAGGATACATAGTATTTACCAGGTGTTGTCTCAGAAATTTATGATCGCACTTTCTATGTAAGAAATCCATATGGTTTATAGTAATGTTTTGTAATTTAGGCATTGGGGTATTGTCTAGATTGTTCTTATTTAATTGAACAGGTGCCTTTGGAGTGTTTTGTGTCACCTTAATGAAATTTTCTGAGGGGCAACTTAAATTATACTTATCATTAAACTCCTCCAAGAGAGCTGATTTTCTTTTTTTGCTGGCAGAAATAAAAAAGAAGTGAGACCTAAATCATAATACCAGTAAAGAAATAAATAATTAAATTTAATTTTAAAAAATTAAAGAAACTGGATCAATTTTGGTGTTATTTTATTTCTTACCTTATTTAAAAAAAAATAAAAATTTTTATTTCGAATATACTTAGTCCAGGACCGGTTATACAATACAATAATGTTTTGATGTTTAAAGCTATAGTGCATAACTTCTAGATGTCCGTAAATGTCCGTTTCACCCAAGCCACTACTAGAGGAGATGACACAATGCTGATTAAACCGATCGGCTCCTCTAACATCTCGCAGTATTTTTTAATATTGTAGTGAGGAAATGAGGGGGAGGGTCACTCTCTCCCTGTTTGAGTGTGGGGAGGGATTCCCACAGACCTGATGACTGATGACTCTCACCTGTGTTCGGACTGGGAGAGGAGCACGCTGACTGAAATATGGGCAGAGGATGGTTGGATGGCGGTGAGAAAAGACTGGACTCTTGTTCGTGGCTGCGGCACCGTGGTGGGAGGGTGCTGTTCGCAACTTTTAGTGTTGCCGGCAGTGAAGACAGTTAAGTAGGGGAGTCGTTCCTGTGTTAGGAGGGGAGGCTGGATGCCTCCTTTAGATAGCGAGGGACCGGGGTGTAGAAGGTGCCTTTGCCGTGGCGAGCGGATCTGCAACCTTCCTGTTCAACAAGTGCCTCACGCCGCTTCGCCGCTGCAAGCAAGCCGTCTGCCGTCACTGCCTTGGCGTCTGGGCCGTATTGGCTGGTTCTCCCCGTGTGTGTGCCTCCTGACTCTACGGGAGGATCCATGCTTACACCCCATGGGGGGGTGTCGTCGCCAGGCCGGCGAGATAAGTTTAAACTTTGACTTTTAAATGTTATGTTTTGTCTTAGAGTTTTGTTAGAGGGTACCCATTATCGGTTATGTTGTAGATTTTAGTGATTTGACACCCTGCCAGGGCCCCATTTGAAGGCAGCATTTGTGACTCTGTTAGCCCTCTGCCTCCCCCTATTGGTTGGAGTGGGTTTGACCTGCCTACAGTTTGGAGCAGTCCATATTGGTTGCTGTGTATTCCAATATTGTGTCTTAGAAGTGTGTAGAGTGCTATTTGCTGTGCTGTGTGCAGTGATCCTTGTAAGGTGTGAGCGAAGTTATCTTAATTCACTTGCAGTGTTGTGTGCTTAAGGGTGGGGGGGGCTGCCAAGTTATTTAGTGACTGCTGTTAATGGAGATTCCTGTGTGGGTTTGTCTTATAGCTTTTATGAATTCATATTGTCAATAAAGGTTAATTTTGTATTACACTCCTGTCTCTTGGGGTAGATGTTCTCTTGCCTCTGACACCGGACCAGACCGGAATAACAAAGGTGGTGGCAGCTTTATGCTACCTTGAATCTTTAACAACAAACAAATATTACAGTTGGAACAGTTTATGTAACTTACAAAGTTAAGTTAGTGTCACTTAAAATCACTAGTAAAAGGTACTTAATCAAGAATGGTTCTATAATTTAAAAATGAGTTATTATTGCCATTAATACTCAACCTCATGTCATTGGTGGACGGGCATATTTTGTTAGTCTGCAAAACACTGCTGGAGTTTCACAGGAAAACAGTGTTGCAGAACCTCCAAAACAATGTACGTGAATGGTAACCAGTTTTTGAAACATTAAAAACATTTGGGGAAAAAAAAACAACCTCCATACGGCTTGCTTGGCTTGCAAGTCCCCTTAAATCCTGACATTCCATTTGCACACCGTCACAAACACACACACCCAGTTCAGACACTGTGCACATGATCATGGCTCAACGCTAAGGATCTACAGTGAAGATTCAGGTTAGAACATTTTTTTAGTCAACTTGGCATGTTGGGTCTTTAGGAGACTTAGATTACACCAGATGAGCAGTATGTAGGCATTTTATTTATTTATTTTTTTCTGTTGTTTTTTCATGTTTGAAAACTAGCCATGATTTACTTCCATTGTTTGGAAGATTCTGCAACGCTGTTTTACTGTGAAACTTAAGCAGTGTTTTGTGGACTAAAAAATCACTTTAAAACCTGCAAAAGCTGTGATTTGTGATTGGCTGTTGTAAAATTCCCATGTACTTTGATTTGCAGATGTAAAATCTCCCTGTGCTTTTATTTGCTATTGTCAGATCCCTGTGCTATGATCGGCTGTTGTAGAAAAAAACAAACCAACCTGTGTTGTGATTGGCTGTTGGAAAATATCCCTCTGGTTTGACTGGCTGTTGTAAAACCCTCCTGTGCTGTGATTGGTGGCTGTAAAGCCCCATGTGATATAACTGGCTGTTGGAAAAGGCAACTGTGCTTTGATATTCTGTTGTAAAATCCCCTTGTGTTGCGAAAGGCTTTTTTGTAAAACCCACCTGTCATGTGATCCACCTGTGCTGTGATGAGTTGTGGTAAAAAAACACCTGTGTTGTGAATGGCTGTTATAAAACCCTCCTGTTTTGTGATTGGCTATTGTATTGTTCTAATTGGCTGTTGTAAAACCCCTATTGTTGTGATGAGGTGGTACAAACCACCTGTGTTGTGACTGGCTGTAGTAAAAACCATCTTTGCTGTGTTTGAAACTCCCTTGTAACTTCACCTCTGCTGTGATTGTATGATGTAAAATCACCTTGTGTTGTGACTGGGAGTTGTAAACCCCCCTGTGTTATGATTGACTGTTGTAAAATCCCCATGTGCTGTGATTAGCTGCTATAAACCCCCCTGTGTCGTTGGTTGATGTAAAACCTCCCTTTGTGTGGTTGGCTGATGTGAAGCTCCCCTGTGATTTGTGAGTGCTGTTGTAAACTTATCTGTGCTGTGATTGGCTTTTGCAAATTACCCTTGTGTTGTCATTAGCTGTTGTAAACTCACCAGTGCCATCATTGGCTGTTGTAAAATGCCCCTGTGCTGTGACTGCATCGCGTCTACTCGAGGGAAACCCTGCTCGCTCTCCGACACCTGGGGGACACGCCGCCGGACCACCTGCTGGAGGAGGTGAGGGAAAAAACCGCCCGACCAAGGCCATTCCAAGCGTAAGAGGGGCAGGCGTGGAGGCGTCAGACAGAGACTCAGACGGAGGGGAAATAAACCACCACTACCGTCAATGATCTTGAGCAATGTACGATCTCTGTACAGCAAAATTGATGAACTACGTCTGAATGCTCGTTACAGTTATGAATATAGAGAGTCATGTGTCATGGTGCTTACTGAGTCTTGGCTCCATAAAGTCATCCCTGACTCTCTGATTGACTTGCATGGCTTCTCTTGTGTACGCATGGACAGGGACTCCTCCTCAGGAAAAATGAGAGGGGGAGGCCTTTGTGTGTACATTAAAGATAACTGGTGCAAACAGTTCACCATTATGGAATCTGTATGTGACCCTGACCTGGAATTGCTTTGTGTGTCCTTGCGGCCCTTTTATTTGCCAAGAGAGTTTGGAAACATTATTATTTGTGCTGCTTATGTCCCCCCTAGTGGTAATGCAGCTAGGGCTGCTAACCGCCTTATGGACTGTGCTCACGCCCAACTCCAGCGCACCCCGGGGGCCCCTCTATTCATTCTTGGAGATTTTAACCACTGTCGGCTGGAACCTGTTTTATCTGGATTTTATCAGTATGTAAAATGCAGCACGAGGAACAACAAAATCTTGGACAAATGTTTTGGTAATATCAGGGGTGCTTATACAGCAAAGTCTCTTCCCCCTCTTTCCAACTCTGATCACCTGACTGTCCACCTTATTCCTACATACAAAACAGTGCTTAAGTCCAGCAAGCCACAACGTAAATCGGTGATGCAGTGGACTGATGACAGCCTTGAGACTTTACGAGGCTGCTTTGAATGTACTAATTGGAGCATCTTTCATGAATTGGAGCTTAATGAGGCCACCGAGACCATTACTGACTATATCAAATTTTGTGTTGATACTGTTGTCCCCAAAAAAGAGGTGATTCATTTCCCCAATAACAAGCCTTATATCACCAAGGAGGTTAAAGCCTGTATCAACAAAAAGAAACTGGCTTTTAAGCGCAAGGATCGTGTAGGTGCAGCTGCTGCGCAAAAAGAGTTAAATGTGGTCCTCAGAGAGGCCAGGGAGAAACATCGGAATGCAATTGAACTGAGCTGTCGCTCTATGGACAATAAAAAACTCTGGGACTCCTTGAAGAGGATTACAAACATGGCATCTTCTAAAAAAGTCACTGCCACATCCAATGAAGTCGACAAAGCCAATGCTTTGAATGATTTCTTTTTAAGATTTGATTCTCAGTCCTCTTCTCCACCTGAATTGTATGAAACACTAGATAACCTTTGCTCCACTTCTAACTGTGTGATAATAGACCCCTCAGAGGTTCGCTCTATTTTTAGGAAAGTGTGCAACAAGAAATCAGCTGGCCCTGATGGCCTGCCTGCCCTATTTAAACACTGTGCATTGGAACTAACTGAGGCCTGGTGCCCCATTTTTCAGTTGTCTGTAAATAGTCACACGGTTCCTTCCCTTTGGAAAAAGTCCACAGTCATCCCTGTGCCTAAAATACCTTGTCCCTTAGAAAACAAGGACTATCGCCCTATAACTCTAACATGTGCAGTTATGAAATGTTTTGAAAAAGTCATTGTGAACTTGATCAAACCTGGGCTATCTCCCTTGCTTGATCCTCTGCAGTTTGCTTATAGACAGGGGCGAAGTACTGAGGATGCTATTATTACTGTGTCCCATCTCGTCAGTAAGCACCTTGAAAAACCTAAGGCTTACGCCCGTATTTTATTTGCTGATTTTAGTTCTGCTTTTGACACTGTTTGTCCCCAACTGCTTATCCAGAAACTGATCAACCTGCAAGTTAATCCCTGGATTGTCAAATGGTTTTATTCTCTTTTAATTAACAGATCACTACAGGTTAACGTCAATGGTACACTCTCTGAGGCTAAAAGCTGTAGTACAGGGATCCCTCAAGGAGCAGTGAGCTCTCCTCTTTTATTTACCCTGTACACGAATGAATGCCGAAGCAGCCAGCCCAATAACTTTATCATTAAATTTTCAGATGATACTATCATTTTAAGTCTTCTGTGTGCCGGTGACTGTCCCTCTGGTTATTTTAATGAGATTGTTTCCTTTAAGGACTGGTGTGAGAGACACCATCTCATTTTAAACACGAATAAAACTAAAGAAATGATCTTTGACCCCAGGGCGTCTGAAAGTCATAGCTGCGTTGTAATTGGTGACTGTACTATTGAGCAGGTGGAATCATACAAATATCTGGGTGTTAATATTGACAGTTCTCTTAAATGGAGTGTGCATGTTGAGTCTTTATGCTGTAAACTTTCTCAAAGACTGCACTTTCTCCGCAGGCTCAGACTGTTCGGAGTCAGCCCAAAAATTATGTTGACTTTTTATAACGCTGTCTTCGATAGCTTGATCAGATACGGTCTTGTTGCTTGGTTTGGTACCCTCTCCATCCAGAACAAAATGATGATCGAGAAGCTGATCAAATCTGCTATGAAGGTGATTGGACAAAAAAACTACTCATCCCTTCAGTCTGTTTTTGAGAAGGTCACTGTAAATCAGGCACACAAAATCCTTAATGACCCCTCTCACATTTTACACTCTGAATATGAGCTGTTACCTTCTGGGAGACGTTTTAGAGCATGTAAACATAAAACTAATCGTTACAAACTCTCCTTTCTCCCTACGTCCATCACTCTTCTCAACAAAACAGTCGCTTAAACTTTTATTTGGTCTTATAGGGGACTGAGCCTTTACTTGGCTATTAGTTTTATCTGGTCAGTATTAAAATTTTTACCTGATTTTATTCAGTCCTTATCTTGCTGTTGCTTTTTATTTATTCATTGATTGTATCTTACTGTAACCTTGTTTTATTTGACTATTGCCGTGGGGATCCTTGTTTGTTGGCACTTTAGCACTTCTGCACTTTATTGTGGACTTACGGTGCTATGATCCTGAATGTGCCGCACCATATAATGGTGCAACTCCCTGGGAACTGTGCAATATTGGGCTATGTGCAATATGTGCATCACTGTGACTGTGACCGTTTGACCTTCTTCTCTGTTATTATTGTGTATGCTCAGTCTCTAGTTTGTTTAAATCGTTATATATATGTATATATGTTATGGCAGCTCATGTAGCACTATTGTCTAAAACAAATTTCCCGCAAGGGACAATAAAGTTTATCCTATCCTATCCTATCCTAGAAAATCCTCCAGTGATGTGTTTGGCTTTTGTAAAAACAACCTGTGTTGTGATTGGCTGTCGGAAAATCCCCTGTACTGTGATTGGTTGTTGGAAAATCCCCCTGTACTGTGATTGGCTGTTAGAAAACTCACCTGTACTGTGATTGGGTGTGGGAAAACCCCCCTGTGCTGTAATTGGCTGTTGGAAAAGTCACCTGCGCTGTGATTGGTTGCTGTAAAATCCCCCTTTGTCCTGATTTGCTGTTGTAAAATCCCCCTGTATTGTGATTGGCTGTCAAAAAAACTCCCCTGTACTGTGACTGGGTGTCAGAAAACCCCCCTGTGGTGTGATTGGCTTTTGGAAAATCCCCCTGGATCATGATTGGCTGCTAGAAAACTCCCCTGTACTGTGATTGGGTGTCAGAAAACCCCCCTGTGCTGTGATTGGCTGTTGGAAAAGTCCCCCATGTTGTGATTGGTTGTTGTAAAATCCCCGTTTATTCTGATTGGCTGTTGGAAAATCCCCCTGGATCATGATTGGCTGCTAGAAAACTCCAATGTTTTGTTTTCATTAGTTGTTTGAAAACTCCCCTGTATTGTGATTGGCTGTTTTAAAATCCCCCTGTATAGTGATTAGCTTTTGGAAAACACCCCTGTCTTGTAATTGACTGTAATTCTGTATTCTGTAATTCACCTGTATTGTGATTGGCTTTCAGAAAAACCATCAGTGGTGTGATTGGCTGCTGTAAAATACCCCTGTGCTGTGATTTGCTGTCGTAAAATACCCCTTGTGTTTTGATTGGCTGTTGTTTTGGTTGGTTGTTGTGCTGGGTTTTTGTAAACCCCATGTTTTGTGACTGACTGCATTAAAATCTCCTTGAAGTTTGTAATTTCCAAAGTTTGCCAAAATCATTTAAAGGGATAGTTCACTCAAAAATTAATATTCAGTCATTATTTACTCACCGTCATGTTGATTGAAGGTCCGATTTTTTTTTTTCAGTGCACAAAACATGCTGGAATTTCACAGGAAAACAGCGTTTCAGAATCTCCCATACAGTGGAAGTGAATGGTGACCAGTTGTCACATGTGAAAAAAAAACATAAAATGCCTCCATACTGCTCGTCTGGTGTAATCCAAGTCTTCTAAAGCCCAACATGCTGTTGATGAAAAGAATGTTTTTTACACCATGTTTTGAGCCTGAATCTTCACTGTAGATCCTGAGCTTGGACCCACATTCACATGCACACTGTCTGATGTGTGACAGTGTGCAAATGAGAAGTTGGGATGTTGAGACTTACATTACACCAGACGAGGGTGAACTATCTCTTTAAAAACTCAGTGGAAGTTAAACGTAAAGTCATTTATTTCATTTTTGTCTTTTTTGCTCTTTGCTGCAATTTGTGACATGACTGCAAAGCCGTCTTAATGCTGTACAATGTTTGACCTCGACATTCGACTAAGATGAAAGAATGTTTTTGTATCTCAGCTCATGGACATAGAGCAGTAGTTTTAAAATGGAACCGGTTTCAAACTTACAGTTCCTAGAGAATAATTAAGAAATTAAACTTCCAATTCTGCTCATAAATTCCTGCGCGCTAACCTAAGGTGTCCATATGCAAATAGGGCTGGAGAGATTTGTCAATGTAATCATCACCAATTACGAAAATACGTCGATTTACATATTGTGCATTGATGCGTTGCTATGAACTGCTGCGCCTGGTCAGAGTATGGATTCACCCAGAGACCATGTTTCTCTTAGTAGACGTCACTTAAGATAGATTTTCTCGATGTTTCTTAATCACCTTCATGTTAAAAGTGATGTCTGCATTGCTGCTGTGAACTTAACGCAATGTGCCATCTAACTGTTATTCTGCCATTTTGTACTTTCTGTTCACTTTATCAGCCAGGTATGACAGAGAAATGGTTAAAAGGCATTTGGCAGAAAAACAACAAAAATTATTTCAATCAGGAGAGACTTTATTCTGAGTGTACAAAATATATTTATTTGACATGAGCACAATTGAGATGAGAAGTGTTAAGTCTTTGACTGTTTGACTCCATCATGATCATCATGTATAAAGGGAGTAGTGAAGCCATGATTAGTAAAGGAAACTGCTGATGGAGTCTAGAAACTGGTGGTGATGGTGAAGGGATGGCTGAAGATCTGGATGAGATGCCAACTGGTCTTCTGATGAGCTTAGCCAGGACAGTGGATTAGAAAAACTGGAGGAGAATTGGGTGGAGGGGAGTTGCAACAATTCCATGCAGAAATGACAGCTGAAAGTGGCAGAGAGGAGAACAGATGTAAAGTTTTTGTTTGTTTTTTAACACAATATTTTATTAATTCTCAAAACAGACAGAACAAAACCAATGACAGCAAGACAGGTATGAGCAAATCATATACCATAAATGTGTTTTGGGTTTATTTATGTTTGTTGTTAAGTTTTCACAGGTGACAAGTGAGGGCAGTATCTGGGTTTTTGTCTGGATAAAGATAGCAAATATTAAAGTTTATGTGGCAAGGGAATAGCTTGAAGCAAATTAGAATAACCTCATTTAATGTTAATGGAATCCCCAATCCTGTTAAATGGGCAAAAATTTTGACCAAATTAAAGAGAGAAAAATTAGATATTGTTTATTTGCAGGAAACCCACCTCTCTCAATCAGAACATAATAAACTGAATAGGATGGGCTTCAAGTTTGTTTCTTCCTCGGCACATGCCACTGGTCGAAGAAGAGGAGTCGCTATACTAATCTCTAATAGGATAAATTATGAACATGCGTCAGTAATTAAAGATAAGGAAGGTAGGTACATTTTGATAAGAGGACAAATAGAGGGGACTCCGCTGACTGTATTTAATGTTTATGCCCCTCCCGGGTGTGATTTTAGTTATTTCAAAAATATTTTTAACATTATGGCTTCTGAAACGGAGGGTATACTTATTTGTGGAGGTGATCTGAATGTCTGTCTGAATCCCAAATTAGATTCCTCTAAATTTGGTATTCATCAGATATCATCACTTGTCAAAAAAGTAAATTATCTGATGAAAGACATAGGGATTATTGATGTATGGAGGGACCTCTTCCCTACAAATCGAGATTATACTTATTACTCTCACGCCCATGCTACCTATTCCAGAATTGACTACTTCTTTATTTTTGGGAAATATAGACACAGGATAACTGATTGTGAAATAGGTATGATAGACATCTCAGATCATGCTCCACTGTCTGTAACTCTCTCTTTTGGTTACCAACATAAATCCACACTCTGGAGACTCAACTCAAGTGTATTAAATAGTCCGCAAATCAAAGAACAAATCAAGTCAGAGATTACACTGTATATGGAACAAAATGATAATGGGGAGGTGAGTCTGTCTGTGCTTTGGGATGCTGGTAAGGCAGTGTTTAGGGGGAAGATTATCGCATTGACTTATTTTCTGAAGAAACAAAGACAGCAAAAAATTAATAGTTTACAGTCCCAATTAAAATATCTAGAAAAGGAACATCAACGGAAGATGAGTCAGGATCTTCTTAAAGATATTAAAAGAGTTAGAAGTGAGATCGATAATTTATGTATCCAAGATTTAGAGAAGAAAATTGTGCGTTTAAAACACAGACACTATGAAGTTGGTGCTCAATCAATGAGGCTCTTGGCAAGGAAACTGCACAGACAAGAGGCAGATTCACAAAATACAAGACCCAATAACTAAAAAAACACATTGTAGGCTACAGGAAATTCAAAATGTATTTGAATCTTACTATAAATGTCTCTATACCAAACCACAAGAGCAACGAGATGAGGACATAGACTCTTTTTTACGTTCAATAAATCTTCCCTCAGTCACTGCAGAACAAAATGATATGCTCAAAACTAAAATAACAGTAGAGGAGTTACATGACGCCATTGCTAGGCTTAAACCGAACAAATCCTGTGGCACTGATGGATTCAACTCAGAATGGTACCAAATATTTAAAGAACAACTTACACCTGGCTTGCTCTCAGTATGTAATTGGGTTCTAGCAAAGGGTGAAATTCCACCCTCTTGGAGAGAAGCCATATTATCGGTAATTCCAAAAGAGGGCAAGGACAGAATAGACTGTGCCAACTATAGACCAATTTCTGTCCTTAATGTGGACTATAAGTTGTTTGCATCTATAATAGCAAGGAGAATAGAATCTTTATTGCCAGATCTTATTTCTAACGATCAAACCAGTTTTATCAGAGGCAGACAAACCCAGGATAATATATGGAGGACTTTACATATCATGAGACATATTCAAATAAACAAAATAAGTTCTGGGATTGGATGCCGAAAAGGCTTTTGACTCAGTGAATTGGTTATACCTATACAAGGTTTTAGGAAAGTTTGGGTTTCATGATGATGTTATTAGCATTATTAAGAGTTTGTATGACAAACCATCTGCTAAAATTAAAATCAATGGAAATTTAACAAAAGGTTTCACTCTGGAGAGAGGCTGCCGCCAAGGATGTGTCTGCTCACCCTTGCTCTTTGCGTTGTTTATTGAACCACTCAGTCAGTGGATTAAGCAGAACAATAAAATTAAGGGAATAAGCATAGCAGGGTTTTGAACATAAAATTGCCCTTTTTGCTGATGATGTTTTGATCTATTTGAGCTCTCCTTTGCTCTCTCTTACTAATTTAATGAATTCACTTATAACATTTGGATCTTTGTCAGGATACAAAATAAATATTAAAAAGACACAGGTGCTAGCCTATAATTACGATCCCCCAGACAAGATAAAGTCTGAGTATTACATTGATTGGAAAGCAGATTAAATGAAATACTTGGGCGTGTATCTGCCTAAAGATTTGGACAGACTTCGATCAATTAACTTTGATCCCTTGAACTCTAAAATTAAAGCAGACATAGCTAGATGGAATCTGCTCCCATTCATGAGTCTATCCTCCAAAGTGGAATCGGTCAAAATGAATGTATTACCAAGACTTTTGTATTTGTTCCAAACTCTGCCTGTTGAAATCCCAGAGAAACAATTCGTGGAATGGGTCAGACTTATTTCAAAGTACTTGTGGCAGGGCAGGAAACCTAGGAGGAGATATAATATACTCCAACTGCCAAAGAATAAGGGGGGTCTGGCACTCCCATACCTAAAGGACTATTATAGGGCTGCCCAATTAAGAATACTTATTTGTTGGTGCAATCCCAAGTTCATTTCACGTTGGAAAGATATTGAAAATACTTTAACTGATGGCACCCCAATTCAAGCTCTGATAGCAGATAAAGCGCTATGGCCGCATTTGATGGACAAGGATAACCCATGGATTCTTCTGCCCCTGAAAATATGGAATAATGTGGCAAAAATGTTCAACTTACAATCAGTGGAAAAAATATCTGAGATGGTGTGCCTATGACAGTGGATTTACTCCTAACACTTTGGACAGTAGGTTCAAGGTCTGGGCCACAAGGGGGCTTACCGCCTACTGTACTCTTATGAACAATGGGGAACTTCAAGACTTTGAAACCCTAAAAGAAAAGTTTGGTTTGGAACACAAGGACTTCTTTCGATATTTACAAATGAGACACTACTTTTGTCAAGAAATAAAAGGTGGGCATAAAGAGGTCATTCTAAAGAAAGGGTTAATGACTGTATTTTTTTCAGCATATGGATCACAAAGCTTAATCAAAATTGTTTCTAGACCCTACAACGGATTTGTAATCCAGAAAACAATCTCCACATTATATATTAAAGAGAGATGGGAACAAGAAGGTTTAATGTCTCTGACAGAGGAAGAATGGGAGTCTATTTGGCTATTCAATGGCAAACAACTGCTTCTCTTAATTGGAGAGAGTTTTGCTGGAAGAATGTGATACGCTTCTTTATTACACCATCTCAGAAAAAACACTTTTCAGACGATTCAGTTTGTTGGAGACAATGTGGTTGTGAGTATGCTGATCATTATCATATTTTTTGGGACTGCAATGCAATCCATTCCTTTTGGCAGGATATACATATGGTGATAGAGACTGTGCTAGCAAGATATTAAGATCCCATCCACCTTTGAGGTATTGTACTTGGGTAAATTACCAAAAAACATGATTTTAAGGCGACACAAGTATTTATTTAAAATAATTTTGGCTGCGAGTAAGAAAGTTATAACTAGAAAATGGCTACAGCCAGAATCACCTACAGTACAAGAATTTCTTGAAATTATGAAGGATATTTATTTTATGGAAAAGCTGACATTTTCTTTAAAGCTTGAAGTAGGTAGATTCCAGTTATATTGGGCGAAATGGGCACAGTACTCTAATACCATAGAACCTGGCTATTTTTCTTTGTAATCTATTTTTTGGGGGTAATCATTTGATAAAACAATTCCCGTTACAAGTTTAAAGGGCATTGATGAAAGATTTAATTATGTTTATCCCAGCCTGCCATTCATCTCTCCTCTCCTGTGAGCTATTTCCGCTTTCATTGGGGTTTTTTTTTCTCTTTTTGTTTTTGTCTTTTTTTTCCTTTATATATTTATATATATATGTATATACATGTATGTATGTGTATATATAATATATATATATATATATATATATATTATATATATATATTATATATTGTATGTGTATATATATATGTATATTATATATATATATATATTATTAACTTGACTTGGAATGTTGTTCTTTGTCCTTGACTTGCTTTTCTTTATAGTTAATTGTGTGTGTGTATATATATATATACACACACACATATATATATCTCTTAAAAAAGAGAGTCATGTTATGCAAGTCCTTTGTTGTAAGAAATAAATATGTAATTTTTAACCAGTAATTCATAGAGATTTTTTTTTTAATGAACCATCTTCATCATTTTTGAGTAAGTCACCTTTTTTAATGTAGTGGTGCTTATTCTTCCAAATAAAGTTAAAGTTTAGTTTGTTTATTTCTTTAACAATCTTAGGAGGTATAGATAGTTTTCAGTAACGTGATTTGCCGGGAGCCCTGGAGGGCAAAACAACGTTCCAAGATGGCGGCGCGCAACAGACTCTCTGCTGACAGACAAAGAGAATAGTCATTTAAATCACCTGTCAGCAGCCAAGAAAGAAAGATATCGAAATAAGTTGGAAGTGTTGAGCACTTGTGACCCGTATACAGCACCAACTGCTGTATACGAGCCGTTAAACACCGCCATGTCCCTGCCGAAACTCAAATTCGGCGATGTTTACATCTACCTGGTTGAGAACCCGTCACCCTACACTGCTGCCAGAATGAAGGCATATAAGAGCACCGATAGTTACCAGTATTTCCGATCAGGATGGGTAAATAATGCTGCTGTTTGGGAGGTAAAGGACAAGGGATTCTTCATTCTAAAAGCAAAGGTGACTAACGTTACCAATGTAGCTAACACTAGCTATCAAATTAATTTAAATTTACGTTAATTCATGAGTCAGTTTCAGGGACATTGTAGTCAGTGTGTAGCACAGTGATTATTTTGTCAGGGGAAATCATTTAATATGAGATAAATCTTATCAAACATTATTTTCCAATGCCAGGTAAACCATTACTACAGCTTAAATGACCCCCCACTAACAGCCTGGGTTGCTGTGGAGAAGGAGGGATTGGTGCGTTTTGGTCACTGCACCTGTATGGCAGGTCTAGGAGAGGTGTATTCACACGTAGGAGCCATACTGTACGCCCTGCTTGCAGCTGTGAACAAATTGTGTGGCACTTCATGCACAGATGAAGCCTGTCGCTGGAATGAGCCTAGTATGGCAGCAATCAGGACAGTAGGCTATGCACCAGGGAGCCAGATAGATTTCACAAAGGCCCAGAGAAAGAGATCTGCTGATGGGTCTGGTGGTGTCCTCCCCCCTGCCAAAATCCCACCTCTAACCTCAGATGAATGTGTAGCATTCTATAAAACTACTACTGCTACATTTAACCGAAGAAAACGAAAACCAGCCCTTCAAAAGCTCCATTTTGTCTGTTGTCTATGGCCATGCACAGAGGTACATACCTCAAGCCATGAACCTGAGCATCCCTGAACCCCTGAGCAAGATCTATCAGCCAGAGCACAGGTCACTGTCACACCAAGAGCTGCAGGCAAAGAGTCAGGAAGTCTTTACAGGGTTAAGCATAACAGAAGAACAGGTCAGTCAATATAAAAGTCAGGAATATTACAGGCACAAATGTAGAAAACAAGTTCCCCCACAGAATCCAATACTGTCATATTCTAATGTTACTTCATCATCATTTACAATTGTCACATATTACTAACTTGTTAACTCAACCTTTTTCATTTGTAGTGTCATGCAATAGAAAATGAAACAAGACCTCAATCAAAATGTGCCATGTGGTTCAGCCAGAGGGCGGGAAGGGTGACGGCATCAAACATCCGAGCGGCCTGCCATACAGATCCTGAAAAACCAGCTGTCTTGAAAATCTGGAATTAAAGAATACAGGGTCTATGCAGCAATCCTTAAGTTAAATTGAATATTTTAAGACCTTTTTTAAGACCCTTTCCAGACATTTTAAGGCCTCATCTCCACTTAGAGTTCTAGCTGGTTACGTCTAGAGCGGCAATGATTAGTTGAGTAATTGATTACTTGCCAACTATTTTGATAAATCATATTGAGTTGTTTTTAAGAATAAAATTTCCAAATTCTGTGACAGGAAACTAAATATCTTTGGGTTGTGGACAAAACAAGACTTTTGAGGACATTGTGGGAATTTGTGATCAACATTTTCCACCATTTTCTGACACTTTATGGACTAAACAACTAATCAATCAATCGCGAAAATAATCAATAATGAAAATTATCAGTAGTTGCAGCTCTAGTTACATCAGCAACACACTTCAACTTACATTTACTAACCCAGTGGTTCCCAAACTAGGGCGCGGGCCCCCCTGCGGGGGCCCCAGAGCCACTGCAAGGGGGGCGTGAAAGACCAGGGGAGAAAAAAAGAGTGAAACAAAGCTGAATGAATATGATCTATGTAGGGGGAATAAACAAATGAGTTTGCTGTTTCTATCCAGCTGACCTTTATTTTGCTAAAATTTAACTTTTGAATTCTTTTTTATCAGTTCCACCCCCAACTATTGTTAACAACTGATTGAAAATTTTGTGGTGGTGGTGGTGGTGGTGGTGGTGGTGGGGGGTTTGAACTTTTGTTGGCTTCCGAAAGGGGGGCATACCGGAAAAAGTTTGGGAATCACTGTACTAACCTATATATTGATTTTGAGACAGCACAACGAAACAGTCTTAGTTTGTGGTAACTTCTTATTAATGGAATATAATTCAGATCAATTGAGTGACTAACTATACATATTGAAAACAAACTGTCAAATTTAATACCCTGTAAAAATCAATTTAAGACTTTTTAATACTTTAAAAAGTATTAAAAAATTAAAAATTAATTTTTAATTAATTAATTAATTAATTAATTAATTTTAATTTTTAAAAATTAAAAAACTGCCTTAATTTTCGCTAAATTGATTGATCAACTTTCAGTACTTTTTAAGACCCCACTGATGCCCTGGAATATGAACATTTTTCATTTAAAAAAAATAATCAAAACAGTTAATCGATTATCAAAGTGATTCATCAATCATTACCGCACAACCGCTGATATAAAAAATAAAGTTGCTTGCAGTGATACCCGACAGTAATAATGTCACACTGATATTAACAATGTTGTGGTTATCATTTATTACCATCATTTGATGTTTACGGCATACATTCAACATTTTTTTCAGATGGAGAACTGAACATGAGAGTAAGGTGGTTGAGGAGTATGCCAAGAGGATGGAGAGCCACCACACAAGTCTGTCCATCAGGAAGGGAGGGCTGGTCATCAATCCCAAATACCCATGGTTAGGGGCATCCCCAGATGGCATTTTAACATGTGACTGCCATGAGATGGGTCTGCTGGAGGTGAAGGCGCCCAGCAGCCTTCAGGAGAGCACATTAATGGAGAAGAGCAAACATGACCGCACATTTTGTCTGCAAGAGGTTGAGGGCAAACATCATTGAAGAGGGACCACCAGTACTATTTTCAGGTGCAAACACAGATTCATCTTACACAGGCTAGTTACTGTGACTTTGCTGTCTGGGGACCAGGGGAGGGAGGCAAAGGGAAATTCACATACAGAGAATCCTGCCTTATACTGTCTTTTTTGACACCATCTGTAAAAAGGTACACACATTTGTCCAGAAGTGCATCATTCCAGAGCTGCTAGCAAAGGCGTTCACAGCCCCAATTCTTACATCACACACCACCAAACCATCTGATGGCAAAGGATGTTACTGTGGGGTGCCTGTCCTGCATAATGATGATAGACTTGAGTGCAAGTCAGGACTCTGTAAAAGACAGTACATGCACAAAAGTTGTTTGAAACTTGACACCATACATTTGAGAATGTCAAGTTGGAAATGCAGCGACTGTGTGCGAGAAATAGCTAAACAAAAGAGGGAAAACAGGAAAAAAGTACAAGTTTGAAGTGTTTTATTTGACACAGGCTACACACTTGTGTGTCTTATACAAGCTTGTGTAATGAAAACAAGCACAAAGCAAGTGTTCCAAAATATGTAAAAATGTATATACAGATGTGGAAAACATGAAATACAAACATGAAATAAATAAATATTTTTGAAGTATTAAAAGGATGAGCTTATCAGTGTCGGTCATCATTTCATTTTTGAAAAAAATCCACTGTGTAAACCCTTCTTTAGCCTAAAGGAACAACTGAGGGAGCCAAATTTGTCAGTGCACAGCACACATGGACTATTTTGTCTAGAGGCACTAGACCTTTTGGGTGCTCAGCTTCACACATTTTAATTCTTACTGTACTTTGAAGTATGGTGTACTGGTTTCTAACCTCGCCAATAACTCTCTCTACATGGATCCGTACTGATGCAAGTCCTCGTGTGGACTCCAGCTCCACGGGACCGAGTTGCTTTTTCCCTCTGGTAAAGGCTGGGATCTTAAGCTCAGCATTGTACAGACAAACTGAATCTGCCACATCAAAGCCTCTATCGGCCAATATCACATCACCTGGGTTGAGGCGATCTAAAAAACCACAGTTCTCAGTTAAGTGTTTGTCTGATGTTCTGCCGCCCCAGCATTTTGATATGAAGGACACTGTTCCTTGTGGTGTTATGCCAATTAGATACTTCAAGGTATGGTGATGTTTGTATTTTGAGTAGGTCTGTGCTCTTGCTCTTAGGTTGCTTGGCCTTTCAATAAAAATTTCGAAGCAGTCAATAATACAGGCACATCTACGAAAGACCTGTCTAAATACCATGGGCATTGAGAGCTGGAGCTCTTCTCGATTTGGCCAAAACACGAGTGCTGGGACAAGTCTTGCATGTATCACTTCAATTGTGTTCCGCAATGTTCTGCTGGCAGTTGGAACTGAGATCCTAAAAAGACAACTGAGCAGTGAAAAGGAAATGTTCATTTTCAGCCTCATAAGAGTTAACAGAAGTTGCTGAAATGAAGAGAGATGGGTACCAGTTTGTAGAAATGATATAATAAATGTTAAAACAACTTGTAGTTTGGCATATGATGGGATTCCAGTCATTGTTTTCACTTTTTCATCCTGATTTTCAAAAGCCAATTCATCAAATGTTCCAGATTTAATAATGTCTTTCAACCTTTGGTTTTCCTCCCTAAGCTCGTTACATTCCCTTTGTAATCTTTCAACTTTTCTTTGCATGCTCTGTTTTGACACTGTTGCTCATCCTCAGCAGGTGGCGCCGGCTCAGCATCAGGCACTGATGACAACTCTAGGAGGACCTCCACTGCATCTTGCTTCTTCTTCTCCTCCGCCCTCTTGTTCTTCATTCTGTTGTGCTGCTCATACCTCTCCATGTCTTTCTCTCTTTTCCTCTTCTTGGTGGCTGGTGTGTGTGTGAAGACAGATGGTACCCAGTCAGGGGACAATGGGTCATCAGATTTGGCACCTATAAAAAGAGAGTTCATGTCAAAAAGTTAGAAAAAAATTACTTGAATTTCAGTCACACAGCTTGAACTCACATTGTAACATAACAAAAATAATTTTAGCATGGCTGTAGCACATTTGGCATCAGGCTCTGTCTCATTTTACTTTATTTCCTGATAGATGATCTGACAGACAGAGGGAATGAATATTCCAGGTGGATGTTGAGGAGGTGGTGGGACTGAGAAAACTTCATAGGCAGCCAGAGCAGCAACAAGCAGTAGCCAGGAATTATCAGGAAAGCAGGGGATTTAAATAGCCTACCCTTCTCAGATGAGGAGAGCATTTCAATGATCAGCTGATCAGTATTTGTTGTCTTGCCTGAATTAGCCCCACATGCCTGACTAGTTAAACAATTTCTCACTTAAACAACTGCTATTCAAACAGAAAATCATCATTTCCTTTCATATTAACTTATTACAACCTTAGTTTTAGGAAGGATGGAGTGATATGAATACGTAAATCAAAAACAAAGGATAAAACATATACAGGTATGCATGAAAAACAAAGAGTATCATTCTAAACATAAGAGTAACATCTTGTCTTTGTGCTATTCAGCTGAATATGTGTGTAACAGGATTTCCAAATCCCTCCTTTATGAGTTTATTTGCGTTATCCACCGCATCCTTCAAGCGATATTCCACTATGCCAGATTAATCCACTAAATATGTACTCACCTCTATGCCGATGTGATGATGGGTGAAGATCTTCAGTTCACAAAACAATCCTGGAGTTATATGAGAAAGAGGGTAGCAGCCTCATCCAGTACAATGGCAGTGAATGGTGAGCCGCGACATTTACACCATGTTTTTAGCCTAAATGAAACTTCGTATATCTCTTAATCGACGCATATGCGGAAGTCACGTGAAATCGACGCCATCTTTACATGCTACCAGCTACATTGCTACAGTTGACATTTAGGCTAAAAACATGGTGTAAATGGCATCTTTTGCGGTTAATTTTTAATGTCGCGGCTCGCGGACACTTGGATTACACCGCACAAGCACCATTCACTGCCATTGTACTGGATGAGGCTGCTACCCTCTTTCTCGCCTCAGGACAACAAACCACATCAAAACACATATATAAAGATTTGATTTGTGGCTAAAACTATGATAACTAATATACAGATATACTTGTGTTTACTTGAATGTAAGCCTGGGCATTACTTACCGTTGATGAAGTGTTCACTGCAAATACGTGTGTATTTGGAGGGCTGCCATGGTTTGCTCTCCCCGGGGACCGAGTTGCGTTTGATAGCGCTGATCCACAGACTTCTCCTCTCGGGGTTGTCTTTATAGGACGGAATGCGGTAAAAACACAACCCCAGCTTTTATCCGCGGCGGTTTGTGCACCCGACCGCACAACAACTGTCTGGCATTTTTGAGTTTTCGAGGCTTACGTTAGTGTGTGTTTCTCTGGCTTGTTCTAAGCCTGCGGGTGGCGGGCAAGTCTGTTTTGCCCTCCAAAGGGGCGTTCCATACGGACCGTGACATCACGTGAAAACTATCTATAGCTAAGGAGTATGCAGGGTAGATCAGCCTTGATATAGTCTCCATCTTTGTTAACAGTGTTCTGCCGAACAGTGTTATGTCTCTTTGCAGCCAATTGTTTAGTGTCTTCTGACATTTATCAATAGTGTTTTGAATGTTGTTTTTCTCATTTGTGACTGGATTTTTAGTAATTCAAATTCCCATGTATCGAGTTTCTGTTTTAACAGGTATATTATATAATAAAGCATATGAACAATTGTGGATACTCATGAGTTCACATTTATCAAGGTTCAAACACAAACCAGAAGCATGAGAAAATAACCCTACTGTTTGAAAAGCTAAAGAAATTTGTTCTTTGTTTCTTAGAAAAGGCGTTGTTTCATCTGCTAGCTGACTTATAATTAATTGTTGACCATTTATGTTTAGTCCCTCAGTGTTGGATTTTTTTTTTATGAGAATAGCCAGTAGTTCAGTAACTATAAATAAGAGAGGTGAGATGCTACATCTGTAGTGGCAGTTTTCACTGCAGGATGGTTTCTTTAGAGGTAGTGGTGTTTTCCTTAGTGCAGGGTGTTCTCCTTGGAGGTGTTTTACCATAGCTGATTTAGCCTGAAACACATGACTGATTGGGTGAAATACATGATTAAACCACACGACTTTAAGGGAAGCAGATTTTTGCTGTATTTTGAATCATGGGAAGCCAAGAAACAAGGAAAAGTAATACACAATTAAAGCTGCAAGCAGCGTTGAACAGGCCTTCGCACCCCCGCGCCACTCGGAGCCGTCTGCGGCTGCGACCATGTCACCAGAGGCCCACTGGTAGATGAGGTGCTGAATTTTCACTCCCTTTTGACACAGTAGGAAGCAATTGTGTGTTACTTCCTCACTTCCCCACTAGGTTGCACAATGACTGTGACTCATGAGTGTCATGTACATGTGTTCAGGCTGGGATTATTATCATACGTGAAGTTTCATGGCGATGCGAATGTGTACACAGAAGTTAATGCCATGAATGTGTTTGTACGAAATGTCAACCTACGTTGCACTGTCAGGGCGAAGCCCGTCGACAAAATGTTACGACTTCCACAACATAGCATTAGCAAGGCCTGAAGGTTTTCCACACCAAATTTGAGTGAGATGCGGTCAAAATGTGCGCAGCAGCACCTCAAAGTCTAAAACATAACATTTCTTGCCACTAGCAGGGGGCGCTATGACAATCGCGGAATTTTCTCATGCATATGTGTTCAGGGTGGGACTATTATGAAACATATTAAGTTTGGTGCAGATCTGACCATGTATGCCAAAGTTATAACCATTTCCTGTTTCATGACGAGACATCAAACTTCGCCGCCACCTCACAGCCAAACTGTTTGACGGTGGAAAAATCTTCTGATAACTTTTGATCACAAAGTAATGTAGATGACAGTTGGTGATTTTGAAGCCGTTCTGATGAATCCTGTAGGAGGAGTTCGTTAAAATACGACGCATGGAAAACGCCAAAAATGACCACGAAATTCAAAATGGCTGACTGCCTGTTGGGTTTAGCCTATGGGTCCCAGATACATTGTTGTGCATCCGGGCATGATCTATGTGTGTACCGATTTTCGTGCATGTTGGTGAAACGTGGCGGTAATGGCGGTGTTTAGAGGGCGTGGCCAAGCCATTTGGCCAGGCCCATTGACGAAACTCATAGCACATGTTCGGACCCGGACCATTAACAAGCATGTGAAATTTCAGACAGATTCGATCAAGTACACTGAAGCCAGGGTCACTTCCTGTGTTCTGTGAAACGTTGACCTTCGCCATGCCGTCAGGGCAACGCCGTTTGACGATACGTCACAATCTTCATGATATAGCATCGCCAAGGTCTTAAGGCCTTTCAGACCAGATTTGAGCTGGATATGGTCAGTGTGCTGGGAGCAGCACTTCACAGTGTAAAACATGTCATTTCCTGTCGCCAGCAGGGGGCGCTATGACAAACACGGAATTTTGTCATGTAGCTGTTTTCAGGGCGGGACTATTATGAATCATGCAAAGTTTGGTGAAGAATGGACAATGTAGTCCAAAGTTATAGCGATTTCGTGTTTCATGGTGAAACGTCAAACTTCGACGCCAAAAAGCCGATACGCCCTTCAACGATAGCGCAATCTTTTAATAACTTTTGATCACAAAGCAGTGTAGATGGTAGCCAGTGATTTTGAAGTCATTATGATAAATCCTGTAGGAGGAGTTCGTTAAAATACAACACGTGGAAAACCCAAAAATGACCACGGAATTCAAAATGGCTGACTTCCGTTGGGTTTAGCCCATAGGGTCCCCAGACTTTTTGTGCATCTGGGCATGATCTACGTGTGTACCGATTTTCGTGCAAATCGGTGAAACGTGCGGGTAATGGCGGCGTTTTAAAGGCCGTGGCCAAGTCATTTTGCCACACCCACCAACCAAAACCACATGACACGTAAATTTTCACCAAGGCTGACGTGTGTGCCAAAATTGGTGTGTTTTTGAGTATGTTTAAGCCCCCAAAAATGCATTTCATTTTTTGGGCAGTCTGAGCGAAAAACAGTAGGGCCTTGCACCTACGGTGCTCGGGCCCTAATTATGTTTGAATGTGATTCAAAATGTTCAAGAGAGGAGGAGACTCTTCAGAGCCTCCAAATAGTATATAAACAGGTGTACTGAGTTCTTTTCTTTAGTCTGACTCCGGCTTGTTGATTTTTCTATGTCAGAGAAGTCAATAAACTTGTATGGCTGAACTTGCTACTCCTTCAGTGATTTTTCTTTCTATGATAGTGATTTGTCCTTCCATGATATGAACTTTGAAATGAGGGTAAAAGCTGAGGTTTTTAAATAAGGTTGATAAGGTGTTGTGGCATCAAGCCCAGACCTTACTGGCCCATCATCTGAGGCTTTTTGACATGACACATCCTTGTCTTATACCTCTTCCTATGGTGAATCTGGGGCATGTACCTTCTTGGAGAGTTGATTAAATGACCATAGTCTATAAGATCCAGAACCAAGCGGATATTTTTATGGATAGATCTTCCTTTGAGGAATCCTGATTGAGTACTACTAATAATTTTGCATATGCCTTCTTTTAAAGGATAACTTCGGTATTTTTCAACCTGGGCGCTATTTCCCCATGTTTATGTGTGTGTATGATTGATGGTGATGAAGGTACAACTCATTTTAAAATTGGTTCATCATGGTTATAGCGGATGCAGCTGGCAGCTGCAAAAGGAGTTATAACGGTAGATATTAGAAGTAAAAGTTTGTGCATTAAAAGTGCTTTTTTTCACCACAGACCGGCTCAGATCGCCAGTGTAATCTCTGAAAACAGCATGCAAAGCGTCTCTCTTACCGTTGACTCTGTGATGACATCTCGCAGGATCTTTGCTTGTTGAAGAATGTCTTCCTTGCAGTGAGTGGGACAGCTGTTTTCTTGAGGTGTGTTTGGTGAAGTGTTTCGGGATTGGATGTCTTCTCTTCTTGGGCTGGCAGTAGAGTTGTACATATCAATCATACACACACACACACATAGGGAAATAGGGCCCAGGTTGAAAAATACCAAAGTTATTCTTTAATCTTACTGCCAAAACAGTTGTGAAAATTTTTATAATCAGTATTTAGAAGAGTAATAGGTCTTAGATCACTTAAATATCTTTTATCTTTTCAGTTCAAATGATTTCAAATGATAATACTAAAATATAAACAAATAAATGAATAAATAAAATTAAATAAATAATAAAAATAAAAGAAATAAAAGAAACAGGATCAATTTTGGTGTTATTTTATTTCTCATTTAAAAAAAAAGAACTGGTACATAGATAAAGGTCATTATTATCATTATTGTTATGTGAGCAAATCTCTTATGAGATCGACCACAAACATTATCCCTGCATAATCTAATGTGTAGCGTTTTACTAACTCACTGTCACTCAGCACTTCTTCATCTTTTATGTCATTTTCTTGTCTGCTTAAAAAACACTTAAGCCTCCTCCCTACTCGGACAACTTTTCACCTTATGAGCTCTTAGGAGCTAAGATATGTGAATAACTTATCTTCACCAAGATCTACTCTTAACTTTACGGGGAAATTCTTAGAAAATGTCACAATTCTAAAAATTGTCTTAGAAGTTTGTACTAAGAAGCTTTGTGAATATGGCTCCAGATGAATATGAAGGATAAAACAAATCGATTTTTTTGTTGTTAATAACAGGACAAGTTGAGGAGTATGACATGAAAGGTGGGAGAGAGACAGGATGATATGGAGTACATGGCCATGGGCTGGAATCAAACCAGGGCCGCTGCAGCAGGGATTCAGCCTTTGCATATGGAACATGCACAATTCCAGGTGAGCTACTGAGGAACCCGAACATAGATTCATTTGAGATTCTTTTCAAATACAGTCTGCACAAAGAAATTTTGAAATTGAACTCTTAAAGAATAACTTCGGTATTTTTCAACCTGGGCCCTATTCCCCCATGTGTATGTGTGTGTATGATTGATAGGTACAACTCGTTTTAAAATTGGTTCAGTATTGAGGGAGGCAGATGCAGCCAGCAGCCGCGAAACGAGTTATAATGTTAGATATTAAGGCAAATACGTCCCGTAAAAGTTTGTGCATATGACAAATATAAAGGATACCATTGTTTGACTTGAGATTCTTTTCAAATCTACACTAGAATACAACATTTAAAAATATACCTCCTAACAGTGAGATAAGCTGATATAAAGCTCTTCATTTTCCACTCAAGACATACAAACATTAAAAATCAGATGATATGTATTAAATAATATTATAGCCTGATTTTTTTTTTTTTTTTTTTTTTGGCTTTAATAACAGGACAGACTGAAGAATGTGACAGGAAAGGTGGCAGAGAGAGAACAGATGACATGCAGCACATGTCCAAGGGCTGGAATCAAACCAAAGCCTCTGCAGTAAGGAGTCCGTCTTTTGCACATGAGGCATGTGATCTACCAGGTGAGTGACCACATCTTGATCTTGAGGAGGGGTCCATGTACCATCCCTCCCAAACTGTACTCGACTTTTTTGGTAATTAGGATATACAAATATACAATGTATCATTTGTTTTCCTGTTTCCAGCAAAAATAAATAAATAATAATAACAATAATAATAATAATGAAAAATCCACTTGCTTTTCCGGTCTTTGACCTTAAATCAGCAGTTGTGAGAGAAGTTAAACCAAAAACAGAAACAACTTTATTATCACATTAATTGTGTTATCTCTATTATCTGATATGTTCAGACATTTTTTATGTCATCATGGTGTGCACTGGGCAGTGTCACTAATGCCATGTTTGTTATGAGATCACACTAATGTTTATGTTCCTCCACACTGCTCCATGAGAATATATACAGTTGAAACATACACTATATAAAAAGACACATAACCTTTTTTTCTCACTGTCTGACCTTAAATCAGACTAAACTTTTCCTGTTTTAGGTCAGTTAATAATTAAAAAAATTATTTCTATTTGCTGAATGCCAGAATAATGAGAGAGAGAATTTTCTAGAGATTTTTTTAATACTTTGTTCAAAGTCACAAGTGTACATACATTTCCTTATTATTTGGTAGCATTGCCTTTGAACTGTATTTATAAGCAGAATATAAGAAGTTTAACTTCTTAATGATTCTGTAAGAATCACAGTTTTGGAACCGGTTCCATTTTAGAACTAGTTCTCAAATGTCCATGAGATGAGATACAAAAACATTCTTCTATCTCTGTTGAATGGAAGGTCAAACATTGTACAGCATTAAGACTGCATCACTGCAAAGTCATGTCATAAGTTGCAGCAGAGAGCATAAAATTAAAAATTAAATAAATTCAAGTTTAACTTCCATTGAGTTTTTAGATTCCCAGTTACGCCAACAGAGTATGCAGTGGTGTTTGATGCTTTACTGAAGGGTATGCTGCAGCTTCTTAGAAGTTCAACACTTGAGGTCTCTATGATCCATCTATTCAATAGCAGCATATTTCTTGGTGAAATGGATATTACCGAGACTAAATGCTCAAATAAATATATCAGGAATCTTACGCAATCTGTAACTGTGCCACCAGCAAAACTTTTCAGGACCTTGCTTTATGGAGAAATTGATTGGAATAAAACCTGGCTGGTGTGGAATAAATTTTGTCTTAATAATAAAGTAAAAGAAGTTTCTTTTAAAATATGCATCAAATATATCCAGCAAAGAAAACACTATAAAGATTTAAGATTGATATTGAATATTCTTGTGACTTTTGTGGACTAGCAAAGGAATCTATTTGTCATCTGTTTTATCACTGTATGTATACCAGAATGTTTTGGGTGGATGTTGGAAACTATATAAGAAGAAAAACTACAAACAATTGAATTTAAGGACAAAGATGTCTTTATATGTTTTGAGAACAATGAGAGGTGGGACCTTGTCTTTTTTGTTCAGTTGATTTTGTTATTGGGGAAATTTCATATTCACTAGAGGAGATGGACGGACACTTTTATCGGGAGTTGCTTCAATATGCCCACTACTGTAAGAGGACTTCAAAATAAGAAAGCTATGAAAACTAAACTTGTTTTTGATAGATTCTCAGTGAACTGATGGTTTTTTAGTTTATGTATGTAGGTATAACCCCAGGCAAGAACGGTTTTCTTTGTAAATATTGTATTCTATTGTTCAATTAAATACATCATACATACATACATACATAACAGAAAAAATTATCCTTTTAAAAGTATAATTATTTGGATTTTTCTTTTGTTTTTATTTCTAGCAGCAAAAATTAAAATTATCTTTTTTGGTTTTTTTTTCTTTTTCTTTTTTAAAAGCACTCACTTAAGGGCATACTCCCTCTTGTGGCAGAAACTGGCAACAACTCAGGGTTTCATGTACACAATGTCTGAGTATACCTATGAATTACTGAAAAAAAAAAATTACATATTTATTTTTCAGAAAGAAAACTGGTACCCAGTGACTGTGTAGTTATCTCTGTTGCATAATAATTTAAAACAATAAGTATTTGAGTAAACGGGACATCACAACCATCAAATATTAATTTTGTATTTGCCTTTAACTAATATCCAATGAATAATATTCTCCTGGCTTTTATTTTCATATAGTTATTTTAACTTCTGTGTTGACTCTCTGACTTTCTGCCAATGTAAAACAATACATGTTTTAGCAAACAGGACAATACAACTTTCAAACATTAATTCTTTATTTGCCTTCAGCTATAATGAAATGACATCAAATAAACAATATATCACATTCATTTGAACCAGTAAATACATGAATACATGCAGGCATAGTACATATGATAACAAGACTTTTTGATCTTTTATGCCACAGAGAGGTGGTATACCCTCAACTGAGAGCTTCTGTCAGTGTGGTGGGCAATGAGGGAAAACGTCACCAAAGACACAGACGTTATTAGTTAAAGGCAGGATATTAGTTAAAAGCAAATACAGAATTAATATTTGAAGGTTGTAATGTCCCATTGACTCACACTTTTTGTTTTACGTCATGATGTAACAGAGATAACTAAACAGTCACTGGGCACCTATTTCCTCTCTGAAGAATAAATATGTAATTTTTAACCAGTAATTCATAGGTATACTCAGATATTGTACAGATGAAACCCTTTGGGTTGCCTATTTCTCAAGAGGGAGTATGCCCCTAAGTGAGTGCTTTTTGTTCTGAGATTTGAAGGTCCAGTGTGTAATATTTACGGGGATTTATTGACAGAAGTGGAATATATTTTACATAAGTATGTTATTTGTTACTATTAATCAACTTAAACTCATAATCTTTGTTTGCATTACCTAAAAGGTCATTTATAGTTACATAGGAAGCGGGTCGCCTTTAACAGAGGCCGCCATCTTGCAGCGCCATGTTTTCTACGGCTGTGCAAAGTGGACGCGTTACGTAACCTCCGCAGTGTAAATACGAAGAGGAGGACAGACAACAGTGTTTACTGGCAAACTATCTTGTTTTCTGGAGGCTGACTACTACAGTTTTGACCAGTGGATGATCATAGTTATTATTTACCGCAATAAAACGCAGCGGACTGTGAACTCTTGTCCTCAAATAAGCAAAAACATGAAGAAACTAAACAGCAGCGTGACAGGAGACGGCAGAAAACAAGAACTAACATTGGAACACATTCCACGTATTTTTGAGACTTCCTTGACTTCTTGCACATAAATTCATTCAAGGTTTTCCACAGTTTTTTTCCTATCATGTACAGAGGTACAAATCTTTTGTTTGAAATATTCTCTTTTTGGTATCATTTAACTTTGTAACCTTATTTCTCAACTTGCAATAAATGTTTTTATCTAGAGAGCACCCTGATATTTGAGCAGTTGTCTTGGCCATCTAGTCCCAGGTTACTGGAGAGCATTTGCCGAACCTTCTTCTCTGAGTCACTCCTTTCTCGTCAGCAGTCCCATCAATTAAAATGTTTGTTTCCCTGTACTGGTTTTCAGTGTAATCCGTTGGCAAACATTTCATCCATTTCCAGCTTTGACTCATGATGTTATTTTCAAAAGTCTTTATCTTTGTTTCCATCTCCTTGTGTCCCATTCTAAATCTCTTTCAATTTATCTTGAGTGAATTCTAAGCTGGTCTTTAGCTCCTGTGCATCTCTAATAACACGATCCAATCTTTGTTTGTTCCCTCCACGATTTGAAGTTTTCCTGAAGTAACATCTCTCTGCTGTTCCAGTAACTGTGAGAGTACAGCCATTGTAACTGCTGAATCATCCTCACAAGGGCATGTTTTAGCATGTATAGGAGGCATGATCTGTCTTACCAAGATGTACCAGTGGTAGATGGTTGTAGAGATGTTTGATGTCCAGTCAGGCCTGTATGTCAGAGGCCGAGTAAGCCCAGAAGCCCCTTAGCTCTGTGTGAAGCCACAAACTCAGTAGTTGTTTTCATCTTGCCACAATGTTCAGATCAACTTGATTCAGTGGATAGCTTTCTCCAGGAGTTCCAGTTGATTCAGTGGATAACTTTCTCCAGGAGTTTCCAGACACAGATTCTTGTTGGATTCAGACAAGCCAGATTATGAGATGGCTTTAGGTAACAATATTACTTGGCCATGGGCATAGTGCTAATTACTCACACAAGTAACTTTTCGTCCTGTGTTTCTGTCAATAATATGTATTTGTTACCACGATTGTAATTTTGCATCTTGCTTCAAAAGTATGATCAGGACCTAAAAATACCCAGTGGCGTTACCGAGATCAGCTCACAGCTGCTGGAAGTTATTGTTTATAAAAGTGTAGAGCAAATGTGGCTGTAATTGACTGCTGGTTTATGAGCTATAGTTATAATTTAGTGTGGTTATGTATGTCCAGGTGAGCTGTTCCTCTCAGCACCGTCGGACGTAACAGGATGTATTACAGGTGTGTGTGACTGTCACGTAGCTTGTGTTTTCTTTATGTTTCTCCAGCTATGACAAACGTCCTGTAACATTACCTCCCATGAAGGGAAAACCTTTTCATGTCTCAGCTCCAGCTTTATCTACCATCGAAGCTGCTTCTAGTGGGACAGACAGGTAAGTCATCACAATGAAATAACGGTACTGTCCTCACCGGTTTGATTACATCATAATGATGTAAGATATGAGTCATAAAGTGAATGTATCTTACATCAGGGGTGTGACATAGTGGGTGAAAACACACCATTTGTCCCCATTTTTCAGACTGCCATATTGTTTATCCATGCTTGAGTCATAATTTCAACATTCATTTCTTTAATGTGCACATGCATACTACTCTGGGTTTGTTTGTTTTTTGCATTATATTTGGTTACAGTTCACATCAACATTTTGATTAAAGTAACGCACAGACAAGTTGGGTTACGTTTAATTATTTGTTGATTCCATTTTGCTTAAGTTCATTCATTTATACAGATGCAGCCACCTGAAATTTCCCACGCCTTTCAAAAGCCTTCCGGAAGCTTGCCAATGTCCTCCCAGTTTCCAGGCAACACATTAATTATTAAGGAAAACTGCAAATTGTTACAATTGGCCCAGGTCTCCCCTATCTGAAAATATTGAGTCTCAGAATAACGAAACGTTATGAAAATAACTTAGTGCCTGAAAAAAATGACTTGTCATTTTGAAAAAGTTGCTAATTAAGAGACTTAAATTTTAAAAATCACATTAACATTAATTAAGAGACAAAATCATTTTTTAGTTTATAATGTGAAGAATTGTAAAATGTCACTTTTATGAGTTTGTTCAGACATCAACAGTGATGATGTTGAATAGTCCATACAGTTCACTCAGTGTGATGATCTGTGGGACAGTGTGGGGGCTGGGAAACCTCTTAAGATCGCACATTCACACATTCAGTAAGAACAAAAAGGTTCATGGTCATGTTAATGAGGTGTGGGGGTTCTCTCACCGTCAAAGACAAACATGTGCGCTCCTTTTGAGTTATTAGGTTAGGGGAAACTTTATCAACTTTGTGAAAGCTGCTTGTGACAAATTCATATTAATGTTATGAATTTAAAACAAACACATGTTCTTTTTTTTAAATCACAAATTCGTCCTGCTTCAGGTCTGCTGATCTCAAAATATTGAGTAAGCTATGATAATGAGAAGCTATGAAAATAACTCAAAATCACGACTTAGTATCTGAAAACGAATACTTAAAATTTTTAAATGCTAACTGCATATTTTAAAATATGAAGTAATTATTTTCGTCTCTGAGTAATTTTTCTTGAAGAAAGCTGGCACAGAGCCAGCTCCTGCTGTGTTGTGGCAGTAGCTTGTGAGGGCTAACAGAGTGACTGTTGGTGACTGTCTCACCTTAATATCATGACTTTAAAAACACCAAATCATTTCCTTTAATGAATTTCATTAGTTTCCTGCAGATTCCCATGGACTGTGGCCGCGCATGGATCGCTGATCACAGCTGAACCTTCCACTGTGGATTATTAAAAACTCACCTAATCAATCAAACATTCATCATATAATATATATAATTATTATTATTATTTTATTATCATTATTGTAACATCTAGTATTAGTATTATTATTTACATACAGCTTACATATTTATATGTACTACTTTTCCCTACACATACTGTAGTTTTACTATTGATGTACTGTTCTCTCTGCCCCTCTTCTTTTCTCTCTCTCTTCCACCCCTCCCACCTCCCCTCTTTCTTCCCTTTCTCCTCTTTCCCTCTCAACCCGACGGTGCCGTCAGATCACCGCCCACCATGAGTCATGGATCTGTCCGAGGTTTCTGCCTGTTAAAAGGAAGTTTTTCCTCGCTGCTGTCACCAAAGTGCTTGCTTATGGGGGAATTGTTTCAATTGTCGGATGTAAACAAAACTATTGAGTGTGGTCTAGACCTACTCTATATGTAAAGTGTCTTGAGACAACTTTGTTGTGAATTGGCGCTATATAAATAAAATTTGATTTGATTTGATTTATAATATGAGGAAATGTAAATGTCACTTTTATGAGTTTGTTCAGACATCGACAGTGACGATGTTTTGTTTAATGTTTACATCAATAGTCTGTACTGTTCACTCAGTGTGATGATGGGTGTGACAGTGTGGGGACTGGAAACCTGTTTGGATCACACATTCACACATTCAGTTAGAACAAAAGCGGACATTGTGATGCTAATGATGTGATGAATAGAAGAGCCGATGGGTTGGTTTTACTCTACAAACAGCTGGATAAGCTGCGCTTATAGGTTTACGTCAGGTTGCTTAGCAACGGCCATTGTTTACTCAAGACATTTTTAATCATTACAAGAGTGCACGCGCCCTGTTCTTACAGTAGGCTGTATCGATCTTAGAATTTATTAAGATAGAAAAAACAAGAAACACCAGGCCATATCAAAAGAAACAAATATTTGAGACACCGACAGCTTCAGGATGTGAGAGAGGAGGGACGATCTGATGAGGGAGAGATATCAATGTTAACCATCATTTTCACCTGATCAATCGTCTTCATCTGAGGAGGAGGAGAGCTTTGTTGAGTGTGCGTTGATTATGAGGTGTGTCCATGTATTGTATGTAAGTGTGTGTGTGAGACAGGTTGTCTTTTCCTGCTGAAGCTCCGATACCATTTAGTCTTGACGTCGCCTGTCTGAAACTTAATAAAGCACCCTTGTAAATGATAAATATCCTAAACTGAGTTCTAAAAGGTTGTTTTTTCAGGTCACACCTTATGCGATTGCAAACACTGTTGCTCGTTCAGGCATAAAATGACCCTGCGGCACCACACTGAATAAAGACGGCCAAAATCTCCTTAAGAATCTTTCTAACTTCTCACGCCAAGTATGTGACAGATTTTCATAGCTTCACTGTTTAACTCTGAGTGATCACTGACTTTATTAGCCTGAGTGTGGAGAAACACTGTGGTGCACACCGTGCCAGACTTCTGCAGGAGTCGTGGCAGCAGCCTGTGAACGCGAACAGAGTGAATCTGTCTCAGTTAAATATCATGACTTTGTAAACACCAATGACTTGCTTTAACAAATTCCATTAGTTTATAATACAACTAATTGTAAAATATCATTTCCATGACAGACAGATCAATGAGGCTGTGCGCAGCAGGCGCATTTCATATACAGAGCGTTTTAAACCTCGAACTTTGTGAACAAAGTTCGAGGTTAAAAATGTTTAAAACTGGATCCAGAGGAAACTATGGTCTCCTATGATGTGACCTCGTTCACTTGTATTCCAACCATGGAGGCAGTGGAAACTATGAGACAACATCTGCTACAGGACAACACCCTCCACAATAGAACCAATCTTAACCCGGACCAGATATGCCAACTACTTGATCTCTGCCTAAACACCACATACTTCCAAGTCAACTGCAAATTTTACAGACAGAGACATGGCTGTGCCATGGCTTACCGGGTATCTCCCATTGTGGCTAATCTATACATGGAGGAGGGAGAATGCAAAGCTCTAAAATCCTCAGAGGAACACCACCTAGCCATTGGTTCAGGTATGTGGACGACACATGGGTTAAAATCCAAGCCCAAGAAGTGCAATCCTTTACAGAACACATCAACTCAGTGGATAAATACATCAAATTAGAGAAGATGTCAAGGATAACTGCCTGCCTTTCTTGGACTGAAGTTCACATGGACAGGAGCCTCCACATTGGGGTATATAGGAAGCCCACTCACACAGACCAATACCTACTCTTTGACTCACACCACCCTCTGGAACATAAGTTAGGTGTTATCAGAATTCTGCAACACAGGGCTGATTATGTACCAACCAGCACTCAGGCCCGAAAGAAAGAGCACAAACACCTGAAGGAAGCCCTCAAAACCTGTGAAAACAGCCACACGTGCCAGAAAGAACACCAACTCTGAGGGTGACGGGAAAAAGAAAAACAAGCGGAACAACATAGTGATCCCGTATGTGTCTGGGATATCTAAAAAAACTCAGGAGGGTGTTCAAGAAGCCTCACATCCCAGTGTATTTCAAACCCAGCAACACACTCAGACAGAAGCTGGTACATCCTAAAGACCGCACACCACATATACAAAAGAGCAACTTGGTGTATGCTGTCCAATGAGAAACCAAACAACCACTGAACAGATGCATGGCTCAACACAGGAGACCTAACTTCTCAGGCCTGGACTCAGCTGTCTATTTACACCTTAAGGAGAAAGCACACTCCTTTGAGGACAACAATGTCCACATTCTAGACAGGGAGAACAGATGGTTTGAGAGAGGAGTTAAGGAAGCCATCTATGTTAAAATGGAGAAACCCACTGTCAACAGAGGAGGAGGCCTGAGACATAACCTCTGTCCTATGTACAATGCTGTTATTTCATCATTGCCCAGGAGATTCAACAACTTGGCCTCCAAAAACAACAGGGGTTCACATTCATGTGACTAACAACCATCACTCATACCTGGTTTCGGGTGACTCCCAGACTAATGACTCCTAACGACTGTCGCTAGAACTGAATAGAGCACTAATGAATTTGAACACATCCATAGAGGTTAAATACCTGGGTTCCCACCATTTAGTTACACTAGCTCAGACTAGTCTGACAGGCATGAACTGATGAAGCTTCTTGGATGAGAGGTGAAACATCTTCAGAAAAGACTTTTGAACAAGTCCAGTTGCTTTCGATTTAATCTTTCCTGAGATTACAATGACCTGGACGAATGGAAACATTCACAGACATATACAGAGCATTGTACAGTCCAAAAGTCAAAATAATAATAATAAAAATCAATGTAATCATTTCCAAAATTCAGAGATGTTTTTGTCTAAAGATATATTCAGCTTAAGTCCGCACTGGTTGGCGTTTAGTCTTTGAAAAACAACATTTTCACTGAGGTTAAATAGAGTTTGCTCTCGGCTTTCACACATACTGGAAACGGTGGCACACACGTAGTGGGGTGGCCTAACAGCTATCTCAGAGCACCATAAATTACATTTATATAGTCACAATAATGTCATACATTGTACATTATTCATCTCTGTACCACTGAGGATAAAGTCAGCCTCTCAGACTAGTGATGCAACCGCAGCTTTGTTCTCACTGTAAATCGCTCAGTCCCAGCCGTATTACTTATGCAGTTCTTTTGAGTAACAAAAAGCTGAAGTATATTTATGACCTATAGTCGCCTGATAATTATTAAATATGCTGTGTGGGAAGCTCTCTCCCTCATTAAATATAACTACGATTACAGTAATAACTGGTGCTTCAGCTTCCACACTCACTGCTCCTCCTGGTGGATAAACAGACCATTGCAACTGGTTTCTACAAAATTAACTTATGGGTGTGAAGAGTCTGCCCCGTGTTCTCTACGTCATCGTGGGGATCTCATTAGTGCTACGAGCCCAGCCAGGTGACAACAGGGACCTGTCACGGATCGGTCTGGGCTCCACCACGGACCAAACGGAAATTTTAAGTGGCTCCATCTGTAGCAATTGGTTGTGACCCTCCATACCTACCATGTGCTCAGAGACAAAAGGAGGAAGTGCTCTTCACTTCCTCCATTTATACTCTGAGTGACATCAGCAGTGACATCACATGGTCAAACCAAGTATGGGGGTGTAAATTAAGTTAAGTATATTTTAAGTCTATTTTGACTTGTTTTTGTATGGTGAAATAAATTTATGTGGTAAGTGACGGGAATGGGTGTCAAGTTTAGTGAAAATGAATTTATAATCTTGTCCCAGGTACAGAATTAAGTTTTATCTGTCAAATGGCACAATCCCAACTAACTCCAAGCTGTATGTAAGCTGTTGCTTGGTGGCTGTTGGGGGAGACAGAAATCAGTGTGTAGTTGTGTGCACATGAAGTGAGGGTATGGTTCCTTTTGAGTGGGAATGTCAGTGTATAGCCTTGTGTACCTGATGTTCAGTTAGTTTCATTTGATTCAGTTTTTGTTAAGTTTTTTTTTTTTTTTGTTGGGTTTTTGCAAAAAAAAAAAAACCTGGACAACCTTTGAGTCTGCCTCCTGCTTTTCCCCTCTGGCAACCACTGCCTTAACAAGGGGTATTTAACCATTGTTGCACCGTTGTTGGCTGAGAGTATGTAAGTTTTCATCATAGCAAAATAAGAAAAAAATCAGAAATTGTTTTCAGGAGTGGTTTTTGTTTGGGATGAAAATCTGCGTACTCTAACATCTTTATGGAATATAGTTGATTACTCATGTATGACATCACTATGTATGTTTTGTTTTGTAAAGGCAGCAAAGGTTAAAGGACAGTTCATTCTCCTCGACTAGCTGAAAGACACTGAACCATTTGGGATGCCCCGAAAGAGGAGCTTTGGACCACATGATCCCAGAAGGTTCGGTTTGGTGACCCCCATATGTGGACCCGCCACATCAGAACTGGTGCAGACACAAATCAGGAGAGGTCTACGTGAGTGACACACATTTATTTGCCTTTATTGAATAAAAACAATAAAATAATATTCTAACTAAATGTATCTTGACACTGTCTTCAACAGGACTGACACTCAGGACAGCTGCTGATTTGGAATGATTTAGACAGGAGTTCACTGTGTTTCATCCAACAGCAAAGAAGTGAATCAGTGTGCTTCTCAGGGAGGACCACAGGATGAAGGAGCTGGAGCACAACAATAATCTCCATCACCTCACAACTTTTTAGTGTTCAAACAGACAAATATCTCAACAGCTTCTTCTGTTTTTCCACTTTAACTTGTCTTTATCGTTTTTTAACATTAAAAAAAATTCTTATTCATTCCAAACTGAGGTACAGCTGACCCCACTAAGGATAATACACATTAGTGTAACCTGAAGTAGTGATGAAAATTTACAGACATTGCAGGGAAGTATTGTGATGATTATTTTACAATTGTAAGCATGTTTATATGTAGATCACTGCAAAAATAAATCATGTACATCTGATGGTCAGCTTTTTTAATAGTTATTTCCCACATTTCAGTCATATAAATAATAAATAATAGTCTAAGAATATCAACATATAAACTACAAATGTCATGTAATAAGTAGGGCTGTCAAACGATTAAAAAAATTAACTTGATTAATCGCAATACTACTGTGATTAATCGCAATTAATCGCAGTTAAAATACTACAAATTATATATACTAATATTGCCTGTATTTTCTTCTGTTCTTTTTTATATAGTATTGGAGGATGCAATACAGTTAATCCATTACAATTTAAGGATACAATTTTACAGATTGGTGAAAAATAATAAGACATCATTGTTTATTTTTCACATCAGCACTACATTTTGATTAGTGTATTAAGTAAATGTCTATGTATCCATCTGCACACCCCAACTTTTATAAACAAGTCACATCCATACAGTCTATGGTCACTTCATTGTGAATGGAGAAACATTGTCTCCCTGAAGCTGCCGTACATCTGACAGGCCACCGTCCGTCATAGGAAACACTCGCGGAGTTACAAACTAGTCTGATTGTCACCGTCACGACACTGTCAAACAAGAGTTTAACAGTGTTTTCCACTCTGGAGTGTGATCAAACCACCGATTGCAGCGAGTTTTACCCGATCACAGGCAGAGTCGGACAGCTCTTCACCGGGCAGCGGGTGGGATGAAGCTGCATTCAAGACAGAAATACGAGACAAACCCCGTCCCGCCCTGATTCAAAACGGGACGCGCCATTTAATCCTCAAATACGGGACGATTCTGTATTTCACGGGTGACAACTCCCGTGGCGACACAGACCACAGACTGTATACACAGACAGACTCTACCGAAGTCACGTGATGCGATTAATTGTGCGTTATTTTTTTTAACGCGTTATTGTTTCCAGATTAATCGCATGCGTTAACTTTGACAGCCCTAGTAATAAGTAGTTGAATCAGGGTGATTGTCAGTCTGGACCACAGAATGATAAACTCACAGCTTTTAGTCTTCAGTTCAAACAGACAAACGTCTCATCAACTTCTTCTGTCTTTATCAAAGTCAACTCTGATGAAGACAGAATAAGCTGCTAACCTAACACTCCAGAGGGCCTGGAAGTAACATCAGATTCTGGGTATGAAACCTGTGTGATGTCCAGTGGGATCAGAGAACTTGTCCCTGATGCTCCAACTGCAGCAGCTGGAGATGACAAGTCAATTTCTCTGCACTTAAGAGCCATGATGCCAAAATATAAAATGTCTACAAGCTGTGTAACGGTACTCCCTGTTGTCATCCCCAGGCCCCCTCAGCATGTTCCTACAGTTACCACAATTACACCATGATACCCCCTGGTACTCCAGTAAAAGGTGGGGCAGCGTGCCTGTGCTGATTCATCATGAGGGCATCAAACAGTCCTGGCTGCCTCCTCAGTAGCTGTGCGGTGAGCTGCCTGTGCTCCTCCAGGGTCATCTCTTCAACAAGTCTCTGAGGAAATAATACACAGCAAAAAGACATTCAAGGTTAGTGACATGTCTGATATTATGTTGGTAATATGCTAATATCCCTGCAGTTTATGGTGTACAGGTTCAGAGTTGCTCAGAGTAACACGTGCTGCATGATGCTGTTCCTGTAAGAGCTGTAAGTATAACTTTGTGTTGGATTAGTATTATTCATATGGCTCAGACCAGGAATATAACAAAGTAATTTTCTAAATACACCTTCGTTACTTCTCTCCGGCTCCTTTGGAAAGCTTCAAATCCTCCTCTTAGTCCTCCGGCGAAGCTTCCACTCTGGTCGCCCCGCCGCACCCCTCCCCTCACCTGGGCCTGACTGCACTGTAACCTTGGTGTCTCTGCTGCCTCTTTCTCGCCCTCTTCCTCTCTCCTCCTTCCCTTCCCTCCTCCTCGCCCTCTAATCCCTGACCCCACCCTCTAACTACACTTTGACTCTGTAAAAAGGGGAATAAATATGCGGCCAGCCATAACTATCATACTTCGCCAGTGTTGGCGTATATCACCATGCAAAGGCGCTCGCCAAAATATAACCACATTGTAGCACAAATAACAGTTATATTTGCCATTTCACATGAAAGTTGTGACCTATAGAGACTAACAATGAAACACATTTTCTAAAATTATCTGTAAATAAACCTCATCACTCAAAAGACTAGTCAATGCGAGTGTTACGACATTTTTGATTTTCACGTGACGGCCTCCTTGTGTGTGGAGGGAAATCCGCTTGGTTGCAATCTGCACTCTGACCACTAGATGCCACTGAAAATTACACACTTCTCCTTTAAAACACTATTCACTGAGCCACAGAGAGTCACTGACACACTGATCACTGACCTGTTGTGATGGAAAAAGTACTCAGATCCTTTGCTCCAGTAAACACATTAATACCACAATGTAAAAATACCTCATTTACTCATTAGTAAAAAATTTTGCATGTAATTGTTTCCTTTTTGGAAAAGTCAACATTTTTATTGCTTTTGTTGTACTTCAATGGTACTCTTATTGGTATGTTTGGATTACTAAATACAGACCAGCAAACTCATAAGAGGAGAAAAAGTTGACATGTTGGTAAACCCATCTCCTGTAGGGGGTCTGGGGACATCCTGCTCCAGAGGAAAAATGTCCTGATTTTAACATGTTAACGAAGCATTCTGGTGACTGTTTCAGTTAAGAATGTCTTACATCTTCTGTTTGTGGTGTCTGCAGAAATGAATACCTTTACTTTTATTTTTGTACTTCAGTCAAAGCACAAAGTACTAAGCAAGGTACTACAGTATAAGTAAAGTTACTTTACTTAGTACTTACCTAGTACTTAGTACTAGAACGCGCAACATTTCTTATTTGATCACTCGATAAATTGCCAGAATAATCGATAGATTACTTGATTACTAAGAGAATCGATAGCTGCAGCCCTAATTGTGATTCTTGTTGCAAAGACCCTCCACCCAAAGGTCCTGAATGATTACAGGCCAGTTGCCCTCACTTCTCTGGTCATGAAGTCCTTTGAGAAGTTGAGTGCATGTCCGGGGAACTATCCTTATCCACAGGTCCTACCCAGGGTTGTGTTCTCGCTCCCCTCCTTTATATTCTGTATACAGATTATTTTTTAAACTGGTGCAAAAACTAATTTGCTTAACTTACTGTCTAAAAAACAAAAAAACGGGTATAGATTTCAGACGCAGTCCTCCCCCTACACAGACCACCATCACTGAGGGTCAAGAGGTAGAAGCTGTTGTCAGTTTATAAATGCCTCGGTTTAGTCATTGACAACAGGCTCACTTTTGATTGTAAGGCTCTTCTGTCTGCAGAAACTTGCTAAGTTTCATGTAGACAGGTCCCTAATGACTCTTTTTTACAGATCATACATTGAATCAATATGATCCCTTTTCCCTCATCTGTTGTATGACTGTCTAAGAATTAAATCTAAGAATGCATTGGCAAAGATAGTCAACACATGCAGCAAAATCACGGGAGTCCAAACAGAGTTACCTGTCTGCTTTGTACAGTCAGATGGTGAAGAGGCCAAATTCCATCCTGTCTGATTGCACCCACCCTCTTCACCAGGACTTTCAACTCTACCCTCTGGCACCCACCTCAGATTCACCTCGGTTAAGACAAACAGATATAGGCACTCATTCATCCCCACAGCCATTACCCTCCTTAATGCAGGATGCAGGTAACAGGATATAGCTGGATAATCATACTTCAGTAGCCGTATTGGATAATTTACATATATATATGTATATATATAAATTTTTGTCATGTTGCTGTCGCTGGTCGACTTTAAGTGGCGAAGTTGTGATGTATGCTGGTCATATTTTATGTAGTGGAATGACAGCTTTGCCATCATTTTGTTTGTTTTTTTTTGTTTTTCTCAGTACAGGCATGTTGTTCATTACATCTTTGTATAGCATAACAGAAGAGTTGATCACAGTTAAGTGAACTCAACTATGACATGTAGTTAAGAATTTAACATAACAAAAGTACCAAATACATAATAGATACAGAAAATACATAGTTAACTTGTTAATGAAAGAGAAATAAAAAAAAATAATACTTTTTGTTTTAAAAAAACATAAATAATGAGATTAATTACACATGAAAAAAATAAATGAATACAATTAATTAAAAAAAATATATATAAATAAAAATTTAAAAAGGGGGGTTGGGTAAGTTTATTTGGGGGTCATTTAACTCCATATGCTTTCTTTCCAGTGTTTTTAATTTGGTTGTTAATTGGGCCAATTTTTCTTTTTCTTTCTTGAAGACCACATTGTAAGTTTGCCCCTCAGCATCCCATAAAACACTTGGTGATATATCCTCATTATTATTCAATAATAATACGATAATAAGATACTCCTTAATTTCCTGCTTAATATTTATTATATATATATATTTACTTTATTTAATTCTGCTTAAAGTGCAATGTTGAGTCTCCACATGGTGCTCTTAGGCTGAACATCCAAGTGAAATCTCAAGTACACCCCTGCATGATCAGACACATCTCTGATTCCTATACTGCAATCTATAATTCTGTGTCTCTGTGACTGAAACATAAAGAAGTTATCAATCCTCTTCTCCTGCTCTCACACAGTTTACTCGATAAAACTGTGTGAGAGCAGGAGAAGAAGGTAAACTGTGTCACATTTTACCTCCATATATCAATCACACTGATTCTTTTAAGCATTATTATTTAACATACAGTGACTCAGGGTTCATTCTTTTTGAACGAAATATTGTAGCCCGCTTATTACTCACAGCCCGGAAGAACTGGGGAACACTAACAGTCAAGAAAAGACAGTAACAAAGAAATTCTTGCTCTTTTAGCTCACAAACACACTGTAGTTATCAGTATTAGGACTTTGAGGTACGGAAGAGTATTAGGGATGGACCAGAGGAGACATTTCGACTTTATTCTCGACATTGTATTTCGACTTTATTCTTGACATCATATTTTGACTTTATTCTCGACATCGTATTTCGACTTTATTCTTGACATTGTATGTCCACTTTTTTCTCGACATTTCGACTTTTTTCTCTAAGTGCATGATGAAAAAACAATCTACCTCTCTTTTTTTTTTTCTCATGAGTGGCCCTAATACTCTTCCATATTTTCCTCTGTGGTCTTGATGACACAGGATGAAAATCGCCAAAACAGCCCAATCAATGGATACACCAGTGTATCCTCGGTCTGAGCTCCACCCAGTAAATTGCACTACTCTCTGTTCAAAGTAAATGAAAAGAAACTAAACCTTATGGATTTGGAAATTTTTGTTGCATTTTCTGCATTTTACTGTGACACGCCTAGTTTTCATACTGAAAATTATTCAGTTCTTGCAATGAGTAAGGTGAATGAAAATTCAGAGTTGCATGTAATAAAAAAATGTTGCTTAATCATTAATTTAATATATAATATTTTTTCTTTTTTTTTCAAATGATTTTTTTCCATAATTTCTTTTTTTCTTTTTAATGTATTTTTTCCATAGCACCTGTTCATAGAAACACCAAAGAAAAGACATTTGATGAAAATATATTTATCCCTGAATTGCATCTCATATAATTCAAATTTTGTAGATACATTTATGCATATGGTCTGGGAGTGTCCTGAGGTCAAAACATTCTGGGAAAGGGTGTCTCAAAAACTGTCCAATATGATAGAAATAAATTTTGATTGTTCACCATCTTCAATATTAATGAATGATGGTTCATATCTGACCCTTAACTCAGCGGTTGCTATCTTTGGCAATCATGGCTGCTAATATGTTGGTTGCTGCAAAATGGTGATCTTCTGATAAATAATCAATCCATCAGTTGTAGGGGGGGGATATAGCGAAAATCAGGCATTAACATTGTACGGTATTGTACCAGTGTATTTTAATATATGAAAAGAGCCTTTATTTGTACTTGCAGAACTAAATGAACATGTTTTAGAACCTGATGGAACTTGTTTAGTTAAGGTAAATTAGGTACTAAAGTAAGCAAAAAGTACCCCAATAAGTATGAAAGAAATCTAATACCACAAACCTTCAGACAGTGGAAGAAAATTATAAACACACTAAATACATTAAAAAATTGCCATTTTGTGGCTTAAAATTTACTTTTTGTACATAAATTCTCCCTGAGAGGTGTAAATGTCTCAGTGACTCTGTGGTTAGATGTCTTTGACAGGTTTATATAAAGTACCTACTTTAAGGTGTGTCGCCCACTTTTCTGCACAAAACAGCAACTATTTAAAAGACCAACACCACACATTCAGCTTCTTTCATCTCCAGTGGGGGAATGTAACTAAGTACATTTACTCAAGTACTTTACCAAAGCCCAATTTCAAATTACATCCATATTATATTACTTTATAGTTCTACTTAACTTTTTCACTCCATTACATTTACCTGACAGGTACACTTACTAGTTACTGAAACGGTAACATTTTACTGCACAGTGGCTACTTTTACTTTTCATATTGATAACAGCTGATAATGTTTACAAACTCTTACTCAAGTAAAGTTTTAAATGCAGGACTTTTACTTGTAGTGGAGTATTTTCACAGTGTGGTATTAGTGTTTTTACTGAACTAAATGATATGAATACTTCATCCAGCACAGCTCACCTCTAAGATGATCACCTGGTACCAGCGTGAGGCTGAGTTACACTCACTGTGTTCTCCACACAGAGTTTATCATCTTCCTCTGATTGTTGTTGGTTTATGATGTCGGCTGATCAGGTTCTTTAACTTTCAGCTTCTCTTTTAATGTTCTCTTCTCAAAACACATTGTTTATAGTCAGTACTCGAGTTGAGGGGGGATGAGGGCGGATGGCATCCCCCTGAAATAAAACCGATCAAAATCATCCCCCCTGTAAAACTGCCATCCCCCCTTTCCATCCCTTCCCTTTTTACAGTAAATGTTGGAAATATAACTTATAATTATATATAATTATTTCATCATTAGAAAGTAGTACGCATGTTGAGTAAAAGAAATGATAAAAAATGAGGGCACAGGGGCACGCAAACATGCAATGACGCAACATGATTGTTATTTTCAATTGGTTGATGCCTGATGCCAGAGGGAGCGGAACAAGCTGCGCTGCACTGCAATGTCAGCATGGCCAAACGAGCGGCTGGACAACGCGATGTCAGGGAGTATTTTAAAAAGACGAAAATTACAGGTGAGCTATAAATCAAGACTCAGGAGTCTCAATCATTACTCTTATTAATCTATACAAAAGTCGCCAGACTCGCCACAAGTTGCATGCACAATAACAACACAGCTAGTTTTCCAAGCTCGCTGTGTAGCCTCCAAACTCGTTGCCTGAAATGTCTAGTAATTGATAAAAAAAAATTACTGATAAAAATATTTTTAACTAATTATTATTCTTTCCAAAATTAAAACACCACACAATCTTAACACTTGGACAGCCAGCATTCTAGTACCCCCTCTGACCGCCGCAACGGCGCATTTTTTATTTTTATTTATTTATTTTTGCTTCACATCTCCCATTAAAGTGGATACTTTGCTAAAATACACGCTACAATAATAAATAATACATACCTTTTAGTCTACTATATCATCATAATATCATAGCTAGCCTATATTATTCTTAAGATTTAATTTTCAAGCGGGTACTGTCAGAGCCGGATTAAATAGATGGACTACACAGTCTGTGTTTTTTGGGCCCCCCTCCATCGATGATATTTATGAATTGAAATCTCAAACCTAATATTTGAAATATGAGGAACAAACCAAGTATATTTAAATCTTTCTTTCTACTATAATGAAATGAAATATGATATTTCATTTCATTATAGTAGAAAGTATAGCCCTATATCATACATTTAATTTATATGCATTTTACATTATTCAGATTTAGATTTCTAAATAGAAAACTTACATTTACAGATGCTTTCTCCTGAGTTTTGATGAGGTGAAGTCCTCGATAATGTCTTCAAAATCCAGGGAAGTTGTAAACCCATTCTCAATTGCCAACAGGGCAAAGGCATTCAGTTTTTTTTTCTGTCACTGTTGCTCTCCAGTATGTTTTCACTCGTTTCAACAAAGAAAATGATCTTTCTCCTGAACAATTTGCAATTGGTAAAGTCAGATACATGCGAAGGCAAATGTCCACATTAGGGAAAGCATGCCTCAAGCCGAGCTCTAGGAGCTTCTGGTACATGTCCATGACTGATTTTTCATCTTTTACTATTGAGATGAACTGGCAAAACTCTGCTGTAAAGTCCTCCTCAAGATCCCGAGGGTATGTTTTCTTCAGCTTTTCTGTGGCTGCATGGATTTGTTCAGTGTCCATGGATTTTGTTTTAGTAAGGAAGCCAAATTTCTCCTCCACACTTTTGTATGCATCTTTGCGTCGTTTCAATTCTTGTGACAAGCAGTCACAGATGACATAATGTGTATCAATCCGGAATGCCTCACGGCCTGAGCACTGCACCTCTGGACCCGCAGACTCACCGAACATGACTTTCTTGACTCTTCTTCTTTGGCTATCTGCTTTGTATCCCTCTGTTGCTGTGAGAGTTTTGGCCTCTGCTTCATAGACATCAAAATCATTTCTGGCATGTCCTATGAACTCAATGAGTGAGCTGTACAGAATAGGAACAGTACATACGTCAATTTGTACCTGCTGCAATGCTTTGCTGGTTACATTGATTCTTTTCAGGAGGTCATCCCAGACTACTGTCTTAACTGCAGTTTCAAGGGTGTCCATCACTGTTATTAATTGACACGCCTCATATTGTGCAGCTCTGGGGGTTCCATGGTCAACTTTGACTTCATTCAAAGCATCTTGAATAGCTTTGTAGCCAAATCTCAGAGCTTTTGTTGCATCAGCTCTCGCAGACCACCTTGTGCCGGAGAGGCTCTTCAGTGTCAGACCTCGCTCACATTTTGTGAGGTGGGCTGTTAAAATTTCCCACCGCCGAGTTGAAGCTGAGAAAAAGTTGTATAGATTTTGAATGAAGCCAAAAAATGAAACTGCTTCTAGGCAACATTCTGCTGCACATGCACCAACTAAATTAAGAGAATGTGCAGAACATGGTATGAAGTCAGCATTAATTATTTTTATTTCTAATTCTTGCCTGCAGTCCAGAATATTTCCCTGCCATATTACTTGCATTGTCGTAGCTCTGCCCACGACAGTCCATCAAATCAATGTCCAGTTTTTTTAACTCAGATGTGAGTGTTTCCTCCATGTGTTCTGCAGTATGACCATGTAGTGGTATGAACTCCAAAAATCTCTCAACAGGCTCCCCACTTTTCTTCAGGACATAGCGAATTATCAGAGAGAGCTGATCAACATGTGTGATGTCAGGCGTTGAGTCCACAATGATGGAGAAATACTTGCCATCTTTAACTTCCTTTACAATGGCACGCAGAACCTTCTCAGCCATCAGTTGAATAAACTCATCACACACTGTAGAGGACAGGTAACTGGTATTTCCCCTGCCCTTGTTTCCGTATCTGGTTAGATGTTCTGACAGTAGTGGATCAAAGCGACTAATTAACTCCAAGCAGCCCAAAAAGTTCCCATTGTGGGGTGATCCTATCAATTCATCATCCCCACGGAAGGGCAGTCCTCTCGAAGAAAGAAACTGAATAGTTGCCACTATACGTCTCAAAATGTTGAGCCAGTATGCTCTCTCAGATTCCTGTTGCTGTACTATGTTTGAATCTATGCGTTTGATTTCCAAGTGATGATAGACTCAGCACAGCAGTGCGATGATCCATGCTATTCTCATGTTCATGCAAGCGCTTAGCACAGTTTTTCCAGTCATTGAATCCAGTGACAAATTGATTGTCTCTTATACTGAACAGCTTGCAGCAGTAGCAGAACACAAATCCAATAGACGGTGAGCACACTAGCCATTTTCTTGACAGGGTTTCTCCATTTAGTTTTTTTCTAAAGAAATGTTCCTTAGTCAAGCTTCGGTTAGTGTCTCCATATTTTCTCTGTGATGCAGAGAAATCTCCAATATTTTGACAGGGATGGTTAATTGCGAAGTACTCACGCATCCTGTCGTCAATTTGGACCCACTGTGCAGGATCAGATGGATAGCTTGACAGTAGCTTTTCTGGGTCTGGAGGCTCTGTCAAAACTATTTTTCTGACCGGCTGCTGTTCTTCCATTACATTCTGTGATGGCACTGATGTTGAAGCCGCTGAAGTTGAAGCCGCTGAAGTTGAAGCCGCTGATGTTGAAGCCGCTGAAGTTGAAGCCGCTGATGTTGAAGTTGACGGAGCTAAGGCCGATGGCGCCACAGCGTCTTCCGCCGCATCTCCAGGCTGCATCTCCGGGTCTGGCTCGCCCCCTGGCTCTGCTAACGGGAGTGGGTTCGCAGCTGTCGGACGGCTGCCCGACAGAAACTTCTGCAGAGCCCCCCGCTGTCTCTTCTTTTGCTCCTCTTCATTTTTTTTCTTTTTGCGTTTTGCCGCACCTGACAACATCTTCAATGTTAGCCTAGCCGCCTGCTAGTCTAATTGTCCCACATTATCCTGACTGCTGACCTTCCTTCCGACTGAAGTGACTGGCGTTAATGTGATGATGCCAGTCACATTCACGTGACGCCAGTCATCTAAACTAACGTCAAACAATGTCACTATTTTTTGTTAATTAATAGATATTGACATATTAACACTGAAATAAATTGTAGATATGATATTTGCATATTTTTATTTTATTTTATTATTATTTATTTATTTATTTATTTTTTCCCCTCCGTCTGGGCCCCACCTCCGAATCAGGCCCTAGGCACGTGCCTAGTTTGCCTTTGCGTTAATCTGGCTCTGGGTACTGTGTGTTTTCTGACTTCTATGTGCTACAAGCAAACCTGGTGCTTTTATGAATCAATTAACGATCACAAATCGCCACGAATTCAAGCACTTCTGATAATTAATGCACTTAATACAGAAACGTTTTGCTCTATCATCTGAATGAGACACACAACGCCATGTCTGACACCAACTTTGTGTGAAAATACTTAAAAAATTAAACAATGAAGATACAAACTGCGCTGGAGGGATAAAATCCACTGGACTGATGTTTGCTGCAACTTTTAGAATCTCAGATAAACTTCCAGGTGAAGCTCGGAGCTTCAAGATCATCTGGATTTATACTTTATTCAAAACACGTCAGGTGAAATAGGCTACTGCATGTAATGGTTTTACCGTGAGCAGCTGGTTGTGGCAAAAAGCGCCCCTCACTGAAGAAATACGCCAAAATCTCCCGAAGAATGTATCCAAAGCCCCAGAACAAGTGAGTGAGAGCTTTTTTAGAGTTTTGCTTTTTAACTTTCAGTGATAATTAACTACGATGTTGAACATCACAGCGTGCGCGGTGCGAGCCGTCTGCTCCACTCAGCAGCAGCCTGTGAATGGGAACGAAGTGTGGAACCTGTTTCAGCTCAATATCATGACTTTGAAAACACCAAATGACTTATTTCAACGAATTCCGTTGGATTAAAATATGAAGAACCGTAAAATCTCACTTCCACGAGGCTGTTCATTCAGACAGCGACAGATCACAAGCTGAAGTTGGCATTTCATCCTCACATGCAGCCACAGCGAAGGTCGAGCTGTACGCAGCTGCACAGCTTATATTATGTTCATTATATTGTTGATTAATGTTGAAATGACGTTCTGCCTCACCAATAATTATTAATACCATCAGATTAATCACTAAAGTGATCAGGTTTTGAACCTACATACATCGGGATAGTGCAGGATAGTTTCTATCCTGTTTCCAGGATAGAAAATGCAATTTTATGGAAAATATTAATCCCTATGCCCCCCAAAAGGCTATCTATGGGCACTGTCAAGTACGAATTTGTGAAAAAATAACTGCAGAAAATAACAGTGAAACAGTACCGAACAAACAAATTATCAAAGGCAGGATCAGCACCCTGGAAAGCGCCGCGGCACCAGCGCCTTCAGAGAGCGCAGCAGTACCAACGGCTTACTTTGTGCACTAATCCTGGATACTCTGTATTTGCAACACAGTATAAAAAACATGATCAAAAACTAATTCTAGAAAAAAGTGTCTCGGGGGTCCCCAGAAATTTGTGATGTCAAGGCCCAAAAAAGGAACCCGCGTTAATCTCTCTTGTTAACTACCTTGCTTAAACACAGGACTTGTCATTCAGTCATTTCAGTCACAACACGAGGATCAGTAAAATAAACTTGGCTTGACTTGATTTGAGAGGATTCAGAAGTCTTATTTACAGTGTTTTGTTTTGATAATGAATTTACATGAATTACACCCCTGCCCCCCCCCCCCCCCCCTTTTTTAAGGTGAAAAAAATTGACCATCCCCCCTGAATTTTTTTTACAACTCGACCACTGTTTATAGTGAATTCATAGATTTTATGACTCCATTCTAGCCGCTAATGCGCTAAACTCTTCCAGCTGTCAACACATCTCACTTTGCTGTACTAATTGTCACATATAGATCGAGCTTGTCGCTCTCTGCTGCCACCCAGAGGTTGACAATGTGTAAACCAGCACCATTCAAATGAATGCTGAGGGCGCAGCTTCTGTGCGCCCCACCAAGCTCCTATCTCTTGTATTGAGAGGATCGAACTGCGCATGTACAACTTATAGCGAGAGTAAATGGGCGAAAAAATTGCGCCCCTGGAAACACGTGACCTATCCATAACTTTGGACATCGTAAAACATTTTTTACAGCACATTTAAGTGCAGATTATACATTTTACTCACTAACTACACAATATTGATGTTGCTCATTTAAAGAAATTATACAGTATATATTTTAAAGTAATTAAGTCTTCTTCACTGAAGTTTTAGGATGTGGGGAGAGGTGGGGCGGCGCCTTAGCTCCCTCTATTGACCAGCCGCCACTGATTGTTAGTATAAAAACTTACATCAGTGGTGAACCATGACAGTTAGACTTGGGACTTCAGTTTAACCAAAACTTTGCCAGACACACCAAATATGCAGGTACAGAGTTTTCTGTACTAAAACTTGTACTAAACAGTAGATGATTACCATTTACTCTGTTACTATTGTTTGGATAAGTTATAATTAAGTTTGTGTTTGATATTAAGAGCTGTAATAATTGATAAGAATCATTCTGATTTTTTTTTTTTTTATCATTCTTGTCTCTCTTACATGTAGCATAGATCTCCAGTTCTGTTATTTCTGTCTGCCAACACAGCTCTGTCTGTGGTGCTGTGCTGTTGGAAGAAGCTTTAATAAAGAAGATTCAAGTGTCTGAAATCATTTTCTGACAGACTTGGGGACAAGCGCAATTTCAGTCCCTGAAATAACACAGTCCTTTGCAGATCCTCAGCTACACTACAAAAGCCTGCCTTGAAAAAGTCAGCACTATCAAGTTAGCCACCCAGCATAGGTCTGGACTGCTTAATCACCAGCAAGATGATTTTTGGTCCTACCCCTGATTGGGTAACTCTATTTTAGTGTTCTCAGGACAGTAATCCTTTCACTTCTGAAGCAAAGTTGATAGAAAAAGAACATATATGTATATAGTATGTACTTTGTTTTTGAACAATTAAAATTTTTAAGTTCCCTACATCCATCACAAAATTTCCTGAAAATGATAATAAATAATTATATAGGAAATAATAGGAAACATAAAAATAAAAAACTTGGTAGAAAAAATTAAGTGAGCAAGTTTAATTTTCCATCCACATGTTGATGGTCCAGTAAAATATGTCAAATATGTCCCTCACCTAGGAAGGTGGGGAAATAGTAAGTAAAGGACTCAGAACTAAGAACTGCTGAGAACAGCCGCAATCCAAGATGGCAGCCAAGTCAGTCCTCTGTGTGGGTCTCAGTGCCTGAGATCTGAGTTTTTCTGGTTTTATGTGTGATATTTTATGTCTTTTGGGCCTGAATGAGTGGTACTTCTCAAAAACAACATATCTCCTGCAGCCCTGGGATCTCTGGATGCTATATTTTAAGTAGATGTCATTGGATTTTATTGGATTGCCCCAGAACTCTAAATCCGGACTGCTTGAGGCCTAGGCCTACCTGGAATCCACCTGCTAGGCACAGCACCTAAGGGGACAGAACTACAGTATGCTAGCTTCTAGCCTACATCGTGCCTGCTAGCCACCAGTTATTTGCTCCGCTTGCTGACTTCCAACCCACAGCTAGGTATGCTAGCCTCTACCTTTCTTCTGTCTGCTGCTTCCAGTTTTCTCCCTGCCTGCTATCTCCAGCTGTTAGCTCTGCCAGCTAGCCTTTAGCTATCAGCTCTGCCTGCAAGCCTCCAGCTGCTAGCTCTGCCTGCTAGCTTCCAGCTACCAGCCTTGCCTATTAGACTCCATCTACCAGTCCTGCCTGTGAGCCTCCAGCTGTTAGCCCTGCCTGCTAACCTTCAGCTACCAACCCTGCCTGCTAGCCTTCAGCTGGTAATCCTGTTTGCTAGCCTCCATCTGTCAGCCCTGCCTGCTAGCCATCAGCTTTCAGTCCTGTCTGCTGGACTTAAGCTACCAGCCCTGCCTGCTAGCCTCTAGCCTACCAGTCCTGTTGACAAGTCTTCAGCTTTCAGCCCTGCCTGCTAGCCCCTCCATAGATCCTCTGGTGGTACAGTAGTTTTGATTTTTTTCACTATTTGCTATTTTTTGCACAGATATGCACTTGTAGCATTACTTGCTTTATTTCAAATCTGAATTAAGCACTCCCTTTTGCTGTTGGAGGTGAAATTTTTGTGGCCTAGCAGCTTACTGACTGTGAATAGCTGGGGAACTTGTGGGAGTTGGAGTGATTGTGTTTCTTGCTTCTCAGTCTGAGACCCCATTCCTCTTCCCAGTTTTTCCTCAACTTAACGGCATTTAACTTGTCATCACGTATTTTTATATTCCTGATACTTGTACAGTGCAGCCCTGGATTAGATGAACTCTATAGGCCCAGCAGGGAGAATGACCTTACCATGTGTTGTACTTCAGTCAGTTCTCATCTTCTCCAACAAGACTGCATGAGTCATGTCATCAGTCAATCAGTCTATGTCACCAACAAAAGATCTACCTCCTGCAAGTGCAAGTCAACAAGATCTTGTGTCTTCAGAATTTACTTCTGCTAAAAGACCATTTTATTATCTCAGAGGACTCTTTTTCACAGTTCATTGGAGACAGTGGTAATGATAACTTATTTTCTGTAAAAGTAAAATTGCGTTGTATGATTATGCTCTTATTGATGTTGTCCGGTAATGTTCAGCCCAATCCTGGGCCTACTGTCACTTTGCAATGTTTACCTACCCCTCAGATTTCAAAGATAGAGCCGGTCTCGGTTTTATACATTGAAATGTTAGAAGTCTTGTTCCTGAAATTGATATGATCAAGATCTGGGCAAATACGACCAACACTGATATAATGGTTCTATCTGAAACTTGGCTTAAGAAATTGGTGCCTGATGAATTAATTTCTATTGAGGGTTACAAAGTCTATAGAACTGATCGGGTTGGTAAAGGAGGTGGGGTTGCCATATATGTAAAATCTAAGTTCAAAAGCTCTGTAACCCTATCAGTTACTAAAGCTAAACAGTTTGAAGTTTTGGCAATTAAAGTTGGCATTTCAAAGGATACTTATATCACTGTAGTTGGCTGCTATAGGCCCCCGTCTGCCTCAAAGGATGCTTTCCAATCTCTTTCAGATATTTTACATGAAATAAATGACTCTGAATTCATCCTTATGGGTGATCTAAACTGGGACTGGCTTTCAGGAACCTCAGAATTGCTTGAAAGAAACTGTGTGATGCCTTAAACTTGGTGCAACTTATAAATAAACACAACAAGACAAATCCCAAAGCACAAAATAAATCTACCGCGCTTGATTTAGTTCTAACAAATACAGCTCATAAATATGCCTCAACTGGCATATTTTACAATGATGTCAGTGATCATTGTGTAATTGCTTGTGTCAGGAATACAAAAATCCCCAAAGTAAAACCCTGTCTCATTTTTAAGACATTTTAAAAGTTTTGTAAAGCAGGCTTTCCTGCATGACCTGTACTACAGTGATCTTAGCAGAGTTTCTCTGATTTCAGATGTTGAACTGGCATGGGAATATTTTCACTCAATTTTCCTGTCTATCACAAATAAACATGTACTAAACAAGAAGTTTAGGGTCAGTAGTAGGGACAATCCTTGGTTTTCAGACAGTCTCTCAGAGCTAATTTGTTTTAGAAATAAATTGTGGCACAAGCTAGATTTTCAAACTCTGCTGCTAATTGGACAGCATTTAGAACAATAAGGAACAAGTGTACTTTAATGATTAGAAAGTCCAAATCTGAGTTTTATATCTGAAGTCAGTTACAGAGAACTTAAATAACCCCTCAAAGTTTTGGAAATCAATTAAATCCTTGTCAAGTACACATATGGCCTCAAGCCTCCCTGAACAAATTCTTGTTGGCTCAGATGAAATAAAAGACAAAGTGGCCATGGTCAGTCGGTTTAACAAACATTTCATTTGGGCTGGGTCCATATTTGATAACCAAATTGTAAATACATGTGTCCCACGTTCTGCCATTTCAGCAGCTGATGGAAATTTGGATCAGTTTGATTTTAAAACCTATTTCAGTTTTACAAGTTTTACAGGCTCTGGGAGACATTGATCACAAAAAAGTCTGTGGATCCAGACAATCTGGATCCATATCTCTTAAAGGTGGCAGCTGATATTATTGCTGAGCCCATCACTCATATTTTAACTTGAGTCTTCTCTCTAACTCCATCCCTAAAATTTGGAAAGTTGCCAATGTTCTCCCTCTACTAAAAGGTGGAGACCCTGCAGAGTTGAATAATTACCGTCCAATCTCCAAACTATCAGTCCTGGCTAAGATCCATGAATCCTTCATAAATTTACAGTTAAAACCATTCTTAGCTGCTGAAAATATTTTAAATGATTTTCAGTCAGGTTTTAGAACTGGCCATAGCACTATCACTGCAGCTACAATTGTGACCAATGACATCATTGGTGCCTTGGACAGAAAACTTCACTGCGCTGCTTTATTTGTTGATCTCTCTAAGGCATTTGATTCAGTTGACCACGCACTGCTACTAAACAAATTAAGATCTATTGGTTTCAGTCCCAAGGCTGTAAAATGGTTCCAAAATTATTTCATAGATCGTACTCAGTGTGTCTATGCAGAGGAACACTTTTAACCTTCTTTTAACTGATTGTTCTGGTTTTCTAGATGGTCATTCAGATCTCACTCTCAATGTCATCAACCCAGGTTCCAGCAACAGCAGGCAGCTGTTCAGTGTTCAGTGAAAAGGCTGTGATAAATCAGCTGTACACTGTCTACTCAGCACTAAACAGCAGAAAATTTGGTGCAGACCTAGACAGAAATAAACATGAATATTGATCTTTGTCAGGTGGACACAAACATGGCTTCAAATGAATCCTTACGTTTCTCTGTGTTGGCTAAATGGCCAACTGTTTGGTTATGTTCACCACTTACAGCTTCGCTTACAACTTAAAGTGATGATAGGCCAATGTTCTGTTAAAGTTGTAAAACTTGTTCTCCTTTCCCCTAAAGTGGTCAAAAAATCAATAATGCAGCAACATTACATCTAGAGAGTTCACTTGTGACAGAGCTTGGCCAGGAGTTTCTCACTGCTTGCAGTCATTACACTTGGTCAGCATAAATTCTCTGTACTCGAGATTAATTTAAATGTATCTAAATTTTTACTTGAGATATTGGCTTTATATTTAATAGTTCCTGCAACTGCCAATTGAGCTATCTTTGATTTCAGAGCCAACCGTAAACATCATCCATCTAACTGGAGACAGCAATGGGCATGTGCATACAGTCTACCAAAAGAACCGGCTAGCCAATCCCCAATCACTGCGACCCTCCTGTCAAGGAATCTAATTTTGTATTTTCTTGTTCCTTGACAACTGTTCATTACTGTACCCATAAACATTGACCAAAATAATAATGACACTTTCCAGAACACATGCTACCCAGTGTCCTTCATTGTCTGCCTTATTAGTTATGATCTTACCAGGACATCTGTTGAAACATATAGCAACTCCTGCAGAGTGATTTGTACCATGACTACAAAGGATTTTGTCACCCCACTGTTGAGTCCAGAACTTAACGTCTGATATGTCAGTGTGTTTCTTGAAGAAATATGCAATTTGCTTTCTGTCCTTTACAAAATAGAAAAACAGCTTTACGTTTAATAGTCTTTGAGTCCCCTTGCGTTAAAAGAAGGGAAGGAAATATCAATTTTTAACGTTCCAGTTAAATCCTTTATGAACACATAAAGAACAGTAGAACTTTTTCTCTGAAGAAAATTTTAAAGGAGGTGTAGTAGAAAACGTGAGATGTGAGTTTTTCCACCGTGTTCATCATCTTCAACTTGCATTCAGGCCAAACCTGACGACTCCTCTGAGATGTGCTTGCCGTCGATGAAGCTGAATGGACCTCTGAAGCCCGCTGCCTCGCCTGCTTTTCTCGCCTGCTCGACTCTTGGCTGCAGCGCCTGTCTGGACAGCCAGTCCTCTCATGTCAGGTCTTCTGAAAAGCGGATTCCTTCTTCTTTGCAGACTGGTGAAGTTTTGGTTCACTTCCAGATGTCATCTCTCATCGTGTGCTTAGCAAAGAGGATTATGACTTGTTGGTGTCTGTTTTCTGTCTTTCTTCCAACTCTGTGAACTATGTCGATCTCCATCTTATCAGCCAGGTCAGGTGCGATTTTGCACAGAGGTTTTACAATCTCTTCTCTGGGGTTTTTGTTGACATTTTCCTTTTTGCTTTTTATGCAGAGGCACCATCTTCTTTTATATCTTTCTTGATTCAGCATGCGTCTTTTTATGTCTTTGTTTTCCTTTCTCAGTATTTCCATTTCCTTTTCCAGGTTTTTAACTTTCTGTTCTTACATTCTTTTAGTTCCTGTGAGTTCACCTGCACCGTTTTGGCTATTGAAGCTTGCATCATTCTATGCTGCTGCATCTGACTGCTGATTTCTTCCTTGCAGTCATCCACATGTTTTCCTAATGCATCAATAGCATTCAGTATGGTCTCTGATGTTGTCATAACTTCAGCAGACAAACCCTTTGCCTTCTTCTCTGGACTTTTTCTGGAGTGTTTATATGTTGCATTTCCTCTGTCCCGTTTGTTAGAGCTAGCTGTCTCCATGAGTGTAGTGTAGTTGTGTTCTTCTCCTCCTTCAGTGTGTTTGAACAAGAGGGTTTTAGATGGTGGCGATTTCTTAGATTTCATCATTTTCTGCTGATTTCAAGAAAAAATGATATGTAAGAAATAATATAACAGCCTGATTTTTTGGCTTTAATAACAGGACAGACTGAAGAATGTGACAGGAAAGGTGGCAGAGAGAGAACAGATGACATGCAGCACATGTCCAAGGGCTGGAATCAAACCAAAGCCTCTGCAGTAAGGAGTCCGTCTTTGCACATGAGGCATGTGATCTACCAGGTGAGTGACCAAATCTTGATCTTGAGGAGGGGTCCATGTACCATCCTTCCCAAACTGTATTCGACTTTTTTGGTAATTAGGATAAACAAATATACAATATATCATTTGTTTTCCTGTTTCCAGCAAAAAATAAATAATAATAATAACAATGAAAAATCCACTAGTTTTTCTGGTCTTTGACCTTAAATCAGCAGTTGGGATAGAAGTTAAACCAAAACCAGAAACAACTTTATTATCACATTAATTGTGTCAGAGTGCAACATAAAGCAGACTTGGGAGCAAATAAAAAGTAAATATAAAAACATCATTCAAAGTGATCATAGGAGGGATGTACACGACTGGTCAACCACACTATTAAACATAGCCACCCTTGCTGGTCAGCACCAGAAATAGTTAAGCCATTCATCAATATTTAATTCATGATCAGTGCCAGTTTACCAGGTGAGTAGACAGACAAGACAGATGACAAAGACAGGATGAGCAGGAGGTAAGTCCAGGCCAGGAAAGTGATCGATGAGTCGACAGGAGTACAAAGGACACAAAGGAGCTCACACAGGAACACGTGTGGCGACACAATGACGGCCTCTGAGCCACAGCCAGCTAGTAGATGGAATGGAAACACTCACACTGTACCGTCATCCAGTGGAAACGGCGGGCAGCCAAAGACAAACAGGAACCAAGGATGCCAAGGCAATTCTCATGGTCGAGAACAGAAAGCTGGTGTGTTTACTGGGAGACAGACAAAGGAGGCAGACTGTGATTAAAGGCTTCAAATGGCTCTTAATATACACAATATTATTTTTTTTTTTTGTCGAGTCTAAATAAAATTTTGCATTTAATTGACGGAAATTAGTCGCCAGGAGCATCCCTAGTCAGTAGGCTGACTTTCATGTCTTAAGTACAAGTTCAAGGCATGTCTTCAGTCAGTCGTTGTCGTAGGATAAAATCAGTGTATAAAAGTACAATGAAAAAGAAAGAAAAACACCTCCTCCACGCTTTGCGCACCAAGCTCCACTTGTACTAAAGTACTTGTACTTTACAAAACATATGAAAGTCAGCCTGCTTTGGAATGATCTTTTTATATCTATTTTTTATTCTGTTTCATACTGCGCTCTGACTGACTGGTACCTTAAGAATATTGAATTGCACTCAGAATTACATAATTTAATATGTTTGGTCATCTGTCTGCTGATCAGATGACAGACAGATGATCATCAAAGGTAGTAAGTGGTCTATTTCTCTCCCAGCTAAGTTTGACACCACCAAGTTCTGCTGAAAGAATAAGACTAAAACTGTCTCAAGACTGGACAACTGTAATTATGATCAGATCTACTCTCGCTCTAATAATGGAGCTGTGATACTTCAAGGCTCTGTGTCCACAGTCAGTACTCGAGTTGAGGGGGGATGAGGGCGGATGGCATCCCCCCTGAAATAAAAACGATCAAAATCATCCCCCCTGTAAAACTGCCATCCCCCCTTTCCATCCCTTCCCTTTTTACAGTAAATGTTGGAAATATAACTTATAAATATTATTAATTATAATTATTTCATCATTAGAAAGTAGTACGCATGTTGAGTAAAAGAAATGATAAAAAATGAGGGCACAGGGGCACGCAAACATGCAATGACGCAACATGATTGTTATTTTCAATTGGTTGATGCCTGATGCCAGAGGGAGCGGAACAAGCTGCGCTGCACTGCAATGTCAGCATGGCCAAACGAGCGGCTGGACAACGCGATGTCAGGGAGTATTTTAAAAAGACGAAAATTACAGGTGAGCTATAAATCAAGACTCAGGAGTCTCAATCATTACCTTCTTATTAATCTATACAAAAGTCGCTAGACTCGCCACAAGTTGCATGCACAATAACAACACAGCTAGTTTTCCAAGCTCGCTGTGTAGCCTCCAAACTCGTTGCCTGAAATGTCTAGTAATTGATAAAAAAAAAAATTACTGATAAAAATATTTTTTAACTAATTATTATTCTTTCCAAAATTAAAACACCACACAATCTTAACACTTGGACAGCCAGCATTCTAGTACCCCTCTGACCGCCGCAACGGCGCATTTTTTATTTTTATTTATTTATTTTTGCTTCACATCTCCCATTAAAGTGGATACTTTGCTAAAATACACGCTACAATAATAAATAATACATACCTTTTAGTCTACTATATCATCATAATATCATAGCTAGCCTATATTATTCTTAAGATTTAATTTTCAAGTGGGTACTGTGTGTTTTCTGACTTCTATGCGCTACAAGCAAACCTGGTGCTTTTATGAATCAATTAACGATCACAAATCGCCACGAATTCAAGCACTTCTGATAATTAATGCACTTAATACAGAAACGTTTTGCTCTATCATCTGAATGAGACACACAACGCCATGTCTGACACCAACTTTGTGTGAAAATACTTAAAAAATTAAACAATGAAGATACAAACTGCGCTGGAGGGATAAAATCCACTGGACTGATGTTTGCTGCAACTTTTAGAACCTCAGATAAACTTCCAGGTGAAGCTCGGAGCTTCAAGATCATCTGGATTTATACTTTATTCAAAACACGTCAGGTGAAATAGGCTACTGCATGTAATGGTTTTACCGTGAGCAGCTGTTGTGGCAAAAAGCGCCCCTCACTGAAGAAATACGCCAAAATCTCCCGAAGAATGTATCCAAAGCCCCAGAACAAGTGAGTGAGAGCTTTTTTAGAGTTTTGCTTTTTAACTTTCAGTGATAATTAACTACGATGTTGAACATCACAGCGTGCGCGGTGCGAGCCGTCTGCTCCACTCAGCAGCAGCCTGTGAATGGGAACGAAGTGTGGAACCTGTTTCAGCTCAATATCATGACTTTGAAAACACCAAATGACTTATTTCAACGAATTCCGTTGGATTAAAATATGAAGAACCGTAAAATCTCACTTCCACGAGGCTGTTCATTCAGACAGCGACAGATCACAAGCTGAAGTTGGCATTTCATCCTCACATGCAGCCACAGCGAAGGTCGAGCTGTACGCAGCTGCACAGCTTATATTATGTTCATTATATTGTTGATTAATGTTGAAATGACGTTCTGCCTCACCAATAATTATTAATACCATCAGATTAATCACAAAAGTGATCAAGTTTTGAACCTACATACATCGGGATAGTGCAGGATAGTTTCTATCCTGTTTCCAGGATAGAAAATGCAATTTTATGGAAAATATTAATCCCTACGCCCCCCAAAAGGCTATCTATGGGCACTGTCAAATTACGAAGTACGAATTTGTGAAAAAATAACTGCAGAAAATAACAGTGTCAAGGCCCAAAAAAGGAACCCGCGTTAATCTCTCTTGTTAACTACCTTGCTTAAACACAGGACTTGTCATTCAGTCATTTCAGTCACAACACGAGGATCAGTAAAATAAACTTGGCTTGACTTGATTTGACAGGATTCAGAAGTCTTATTTACAGTGTTTTGTTTTGATAATGAATTTACATGAATTACACCCCCCCTTTTTTATTAAAGGTGAAAAAAATTGACCATCCCCCCTGAATTTTTTTTACAACTCGACCACTGTCCACAGTGTTTTTCCAGCAGGCACCCTCCTGACACTAACACTCAGCTGTGAGGTTTGGAGATGCAGTGAGAAGACGATTAATTTACGCATATACACACACATATATACACATATGAAATAGTGTGTTCTGATATTCCAGCTAACTTTCAGTTCTGTTCAGTGTACTGGTATATTCCATTAGCAGACATTGAGAGGTGGAGTATATATATTTCAAGTACTTTAATGGATTTGTTTGGTACTCAGGTATTATGTTGGATCAGTCATAACCAGAGCCGGATTAACGCAAAGGCAAACTAGGCACGTGCCTAGGGCCTGATTCGGAGGTGGGGCCCAGACGGAGGGGAAAAAATAAATAAATAAATAAATAATAATAAAATAAAATAAAAATATGCAAATATCATATCTACAATTTATTTCAGTGTTAATATGTCAATATCTATTAATTAACAAAAAATAGTGACATTGTTTGACGTTAGTTTAGATGACTGGCGTCACGTGAATGTGACTGGCATCATCACATTAACGCCAGTCACTTCAGTCGGAAGGAAGGTCAGCAGTCAGGATAATGTGGGACAATTAGACTAGCAGGCGGCTAGGCTAACATTGAAGATGTTGTCAGGTGCGGCAAAACGCAAAAAGAAAAAAAATGAAGAGGAGCAAAAGAAGAGACAGCGGGGGGCTCTGCAGAAGTTTCTGTCGGGCAGCCGTCCGACAGCTGCGAACCCACTCCCGTTAGCAGAGCCAGGGGGCGAGCCAGACCCGGAGATGCAGCCTGGAGATGCGGCGGAAGACGCTGTGGCGCCATCGGCCTTAGCTCCGTCAACTTCAACATCAGCGGCTTCAACTTCAGCGGCTTCAACATCAGCGGCTTCAACTTCAGCGGCTTCAACTTCAGCGGCTTCAACATCAGTGCCATCACAGAATGTAATGGAAGAACAGCAGCCGGTCAGAAAAATAGTTTTGACAGAGCCTCCAGACCCAGAAAAGCTACTGTCAAGCTATCCATCTGATCCTGCACAGTGGGTCCAAATTGACGACAGGATGCGTGAGTACTTCGCAATTAACCATCCCTGTCAAAATATTGGAGATTTCTCTGCATCACAGAGAAAATATGGAGACACTAACCGAAGCTTGACTAAGGAACATTTCTTTAGAAAAAAACTAAATGGAGAAACCCTGTCAAGAAAATGGCTAGTGTCTCACCGTCTATTGGATTTGTGTTCTGCTACTGCTGCAAGCTGTTCAGTATAAGAGACAATCAATTTGTCACTGGATTCAATGACTGGAAAAACTGTGCTAAGCGCTTGCATGAACATGAGAATAGCATGGATCATCGCACTGCTGTGCTGAGTCTATCATCACTTGGAAATCAAACGCATAGATTCAAACATAGTACAGCAACAGGAATCTGAGAGAGCATACTGGCTCAACATTTTGAGACGTATAGTGGCAACTATTCAGTTTCTTTCTTCGAGAGGACTGCCCTTCCGTGGGGATGATGAATTGATAGGATCACCCCACAATGGGAACTTTTTGGGCTGCTTGGAGTTAATTAGTCGCTTTGATCCACTACTGTCAGAACATCTAACCAGATACGGAAACAAGGGCAGGGGAAATACCAGTTACCTGTCCTCTACAGTGTGTGATGAGTTTATTCAACTGATGGCTGAGAAGGTTCTGCGTGCCATTGTAAAGGAAGTTAAAGATGGCAAGTATTTCTCCATCATTGTGGACTCAACGCCTGACATCACACATGTTGATCAGCTCTCTCTGATAATTCGCTATGTCCTGAAGAAAAGTGGGGAGCCTGTTGAGAGATTTTTGGAGTTCATACCACTACATGGTCATACTGCAGAACACATGGAGGAAACACTCACATCTGAGTTAAAAAAACTGGACATTGATTTGATGGACTGTCGTGGGCAGAGCTACGACAATGCAAGTAATATGGCAGGGAAATATTCTGGACTGCAGGCAAGAATTAGAAATAAAAATAATTAATGCTGACTTCATACCATGTTCTGCACATTCTCTTAATTTAGTTGGTGCATGTGCAGCAGAATGTTGCCTAGAAGCAGTTTCATTTTTTGGCTTCATTCAAAATCTATACAACTTTTTCTCAGCTTCAACTCGGCGGTGGGAAATTTTAACAGCCCACCTCACAAAATGTGAGCGAGGTCTGACACTGAAGAGCCTCTCCGGCACAAGGTGGTCTGCGAGAGCTGATGCAACAAAAGCTCTGAGATTTGGCTACAAAGCTATTCAAGATGCTTTGAATGAAGTCAAAGTTGACCATGGAACCCCCAGAGCTGCACAATATGAGGCGTGTCAATTAATAACAGTGATGGACACCCTTGAAACTGCAGTTAAGACAGTAGTCTGGGATGACCTCCTGAAAAGAATCAATGTAACCAGCAAAGCATTGCAGCAGGTACAAATTGACGTATGTACTGTTCCTATTCTGTACAGCTCACTCATTGAGTTCATAGGACATGCCAGAAATGATTTTGATGTCTATGAAGCAGAGGCCAAAACTCTCACAGCAACAGAGGGATACAAAGCAGATAGCCAAAGAAGAAGAGTCAAGAAAGTCATGTTCGGTGAGTCTGCGGGTCCAGAGGTGCAGTGCTCAGGCCGTGAGGCATTCCGGATTGATACACATTATGTCATCTGTGACTGCTTGTCACAAGAATTGAAACGACGCAAAGATGCATACAAAAGTGTGGAGGAGAAATTTGGCTTCCTTACTAAAACAAAATCCATGGACACTGAACAAATCCATGCAGCCACAGAAAAGCTGAAGAAAACATACCCTCGGGATCTTGAGGAGGACTTTACAGCAGAGTTTTGCCAGTTCATCTCAATAGTAAAAGATGAAAAATCAGTCATGGACATGTACCAGAAGCTCCTAGAGCTCGGCTTGAGGCATGCTTTCCCTAATGTGGACATTTGCCTTCGCATGTATCTGACTTTACCAATTGCAAACTGTTCAGGAGAAAGATCATTTTCTTTGTTGAAACGAGTGAAAACATACTGGAGAGCAACAGTGACAGAAAAAAAAACTGAATGCCTTTGCCCTGTTGGCAATTGAGAATGGGTTTACAACTTCCCTGGATTTTGAAGACATTATCGAGGACTTCACCTCATCAAAACTCAGGAGAAAGCATCTGTAAATGTAAGTTTTCTATTTAGAAATCTAAATCTGAATAATGTAAAATGCATATAAATTAAATGTATGATATAGGGCTATACTTTCTACTATAATGAAATGAAATATCATATTTCATTTCATTATAGTAGAAAGAAAGATTTAAATATACTTGGTTTGTTCCTCATATTTCAAATATTAGGTTTGAGATTTCAATTCATAAATATCATCGATGGAGGGGGGCCCAAAAAACACAGACTGCCTAGTGTAGTCCATCTATTTAATCCGGCTCTGGTCATAACATTGTCGTGAGATTGTTTACAGTACTATGAAAAGGAATAATATTTTACGTGCTTTTGTTTTCATGAAAATACGTTTTGTATTTTTGTCATGTGAACGCCCCAGTTGCGCTGTGGTGCATGCGCAGGAGAAGGTCTCTTTCAGTGTGTATTTGGAGCTGAGAGTGACAGGTATGTTGGCGGAGCAAACCCGCATCTAAATGCTGTTCCAGTGTTAAATGAATGGCATTGTGATAATATCCTGAGAGAGTTTTGTAAGATAGTTGTAATGCATAAAGTTCAAGCCTGTACTGTAAAGCATTTTAAAGTTAACTCAAAGCCGCGGCACGATGGTGCAGTGGTTCGCGCTGCCGCCGCACAGCAAGAAGGTCCTGGGTTCGAATCCCCGAGCCAGCAGGGCCTTTCTGTGTGGAGTTTGCATGTTCTCCTCGTGTCCGCGTGGGTTCTCTCCGGGTACTACCGGCTTCCTCCCACAGTCCAAAGACATGCAGCAGGTTAATTGGTGACTCTAAATTGCCCTAGGTGTGAATGTGAGAGTGAGTGGTTGTTTGTCTCTATGTGTCGGCCCTGCGATGAACTGGCGGCTTGTCCAGGGTGTACCCCGCCTCTCGCCCAATGTCAGCTGGGATAGGCTCCAGCCACCCGCAACCCTCACGGATAAGCGGTTACAGAAATTGAATGAATGAATGAAGTTAACTCAAAAGTTAGCATTGCATTGTTTTCAACTGTGTCCCTCTGAAGTGCCGCTGCTCGCTTTGAGTCGCGGCTTGCAATGCAAGGCATTATGGGAAATGTAGTTTTTCTATGGTATTTCTATAAAACGACTGTAGAAGTGCGTTTTTACTCTTCTAGTGTTGTCTGTGTGTGTGAGAGAGATGAGTACACACAAGGTCATTGTGCTTACTCTGTGATGAATTAGACATGTGAAAGAGGGCATAGGTATTTTATTTTTGCTATTTGTTTTACATTACTATTTTATTCATCCTTTACAGTAGTCTGAGAGGAGGATGTGAATTGATGCAGACCCTGTCACATGTTGTGTCATTACAGGTACGTTTGTTAAAAAGTCAAATAACCATTATACGATTGTCTCGATTTATGTTTGATCATGTTGTCACGTTGTCCTCAATCTGTATTTGGTGCTGAGAGAGACAGTAGTCTGAGAGGAGGATGTGAATTGATGCAGACCCTGTCACATGTGTCATTACAGACTCATTCAGTAAAAGAGATCCAGAGAGAGCTGTGGTGTTGTGGTGTTTCCAAGGTGTGTTACAAAACCTGCTACATACACATATAGTATCCTGGCAAGTGCATAATAGAATAAATATTAGGGCTGTCAAACGATTAACAAAATATTACTTGTATTTTCTTCTATTCTTTCTTATATAGTATTGAAGGATGCAATACAGTTAATCCATTACAATTTAAGGATGCAATTTTACAGATTGGTGAAAAATAATAACACATTTTGATTAGTGTATTAAGTAAATGCCTATGTATCCGTCTGCACACCTCAAATTTCATAAACAAGTCACATCCATACAGTCTAGGGTCACTTCGTTGTGAATGGAGAATATTGTCCCCCTGAAGCTGCCGTACATCTGACAGGCCACCGTCCGTCATAGGAAACACTCGCGGAGTTACAACTAGTCTGATTGTCACTGTCACTGACACCGTCAAACCAAGAGTTTAACAGTGTTTTCCACTCTGGAGTGTGATCAAACCACCGGTTGCAGTGAGTTTTACCCGATCACGGGCAGAGTCGGACAGCTCTTCACCGGGCAGCGGGTGGGATGAAGCTGCATTCAAGATGGAAATACGAGACAAACCCCGCCCCGCACTGATTCAAAACGGGACACGCTATTTAATCCTCAAATACGGGACGGTTCCGTATTTCAGCAGACGGGTGACAACTCCGGTGACAACACAGACCACAGACTGTATACACAGACAGACTCTACCTAAGTCACGTGACGCTATTAATCGTGCGTGTCCGTGAATGTTCTCATTCGTCCAGGTCATTGTAATCTCAGCAAAAGATTAAATCGAAAGCAACTGGACTTGTTTAAAAGTCTTATTGAAGACGTTTCGCTTCTCATCCAAGAAGCTTCATCAGTTCATGCCTGTCAGACTAGTCAGAGCTAGTCTAACTAAATGGTGGGAACCCCAGGTATTTAACCTCTGTGGATGTGTTCAAATTCATGAGTGCTCCAATCAGATTGACAACAGTCGATTTTATTTTTTTTCGATATTAATCGTGCGTTAATTTTTTTTAATGCGTTATTGTTTCCAGATTAATCGCATACGTTAATCTGTTAACTTTGACAGCCCTAATAAATATATTATCATTATTATTATTAACACAGTCCACGATTTTTAAAAAAATGCTGTCTGTCCTTCCTGCATGTGGCAGCTTTGTGGAGTTTCTTTCAGTCTGGATTATGATGGTTATGATTGGTTTCTTTATTAACTGTGTAATCTTATAGTTAGCTCTTCATATGTAAAATGTGTTGGTGTGCTGTCCTTAGTCTTGTCCATGCTGCCATTGGTCAGATGCTTCCAACACCGCTCTGTTTATATGAACACACTCATGTTTAGATTGGGAAACCCTGGGTTGACTCACCAAGTTGATGACCAGTTTCGTGTGACCGCTTATCCTTGATTGCCTTTGTTAGGTTTAGTCAAGCCAGATCACTTAAAGATATCCTGGGTATGTTGAAGCTTCATAGTACAGGCCTCTGAAGGCTGTATGATGAAGGAAGCTCAACACAGCAAGGCTGTCTTTGCATGAGCTGGCTTGACAAACCCTAAAACCCCAGCCAGAGATAACTGGTGTCACGACAGTGGTGACCAACTTGCTTTGTTAACTCAGCCTTTCTTCTTCAGACTCTGCAAGCTCACATAAAAAGGGGCATTTGGTGCGTCATTTGACTCTTCCTATGCACAAAGTGAAGCAATTGCGAGCTGTCCACTTCAATCAAAATGATCGAGTTGTTATAATGAAGAGCTATGGAAAATATTTTTTTTTTAAATCACATCAAAAGCAACACTGTGGCTGCAAATAAGTCAGGAGAAGAATAAGGCTGTCAGAAAATTACTTATCGACTGAATATGATCTTAATGCTGCTGTTTATTTCTAACATGACAACTGCACATTAAACAATTAAACTTCATACAGCAGATTTAAACATGATGCTGTCAATCTGACACTGTCTCACAATGCCAGAGACGTGGAGATCATGTCAGTTTTTGGTCAAATCAAAGTAAAATGAATTTAACCGATTTAAGATTTTCTGCGATAAATAGGATAGACTCATCAATTTTCTAATCAGTGTTCTGAGCTGCAGTATCAGCAAAGCAAAACTGACTTTAAAGTGATATTCTACCCAAAAATGAAAATTCACTCAATATCTACTCACCCCAAACCGATGTGAGGATGGGTGAAGATCTTCAGTTCACAAAACAATCCTGGCAGTGATTGTGAATGGCAACCACAGATAAAATGTAAACAAAAGAACACAAAACAAACACAAAATGTCTCCATCCTGCTCATGTGGTGTAAACCAAGTGTCCGTGAGCCGTGACATTAAAATTTAACCACAAAAGACGCCATTTACACCATGTTTTTAGCCAAAATTAGATGCCATTTACACCATGTTTTTTGCCAAAATGTCAACTGTAGCCACCCAGGTAGCATGTAAACATATCACTGATGTATCACGAGACTTCATATATCTCTTTAATGGATGCACGTGTGAAAATATCGTGAGATCTCTTGTGTGTCTGGCTCGAGTCTGAGAGGCTACAGTTGACATTTCTGCTAAAAACATGGTGTAAATGGTGTCTTTTGGGGTCAAATTTGAATGTCGCGGCTTACGGACACTTGGATTACACCACACGAGCAGGATGGAGACATTTTGTGTTTGTTTTGTGTTCTTTTTTTTTTTTTTTTACATTTTATCCATTCACCATTCATTGCCATTGTACTGGGTTTGGCTGCAACCCTGTTTTCTGCTGAAACTCCAGGATTGTGTTGTGAACTGAAGATCTTCACCCATCCTCACATTGGCATAGGGATGAGTAGATATTGAGTGAATTTTCATTTTTGAGTGGAATATCACTTTAAATGGTAAATAGTAGTATCAAAGTGCTATGTAGATGCTTATCATTCTTTTAGTGTGTGGATGATAAACTGTGTAAATTTTAAGTGTTAGTCTGACCTGAAGCAAACGGGATAAAATGACTCTGCATCACCAAATGGAGGTTCCCACGACAGCGTGATGCATTCAGTTTGTGCTGCTGCTACATTACATTATGTGTCTACATTATATGGCTTCATTTGTGATATTATGAACATAAGCTCAGCAACTTTTCATTTTTAACATCTTCCCTCAGTTTATAATCTATATTGCTTATAAAACACTTTGTTAGGAAAAGAATTAGTTAAAGAGCAGCACTTTTTATAGATGATTTAATCTGAAACTCAGAACATAAGCTGCTCCCAACCAGGTTATGAGTTGAGCATAAGTTACCATGGTGATCTAACCAGGTTAAAAGAGCCACCTTCATGACACTGGAAACACTGGTTTTAGACTCAACATACCTTGCTGGCAGATTAGTCTCACTTCATTTTACACCCCTCTTGTGCCACTTGCTATTAGTGTTTGTGATGTGTTTGTTCACAAAATGGTGGCTTCTGTTGGTAACTGTATAGTTTCACAAGTCCAGTGAATTCTTCTTTGAAGGAGAGGATTGGATAAAAATAACACTTCATCATATGTTGAATTCTGTGATATGTGCAAAAATACATACACGTGTGTTAAATTTGCGCATGAGAATCGATAGTGGAATTGGAAATTTCATATCTTAATGATTCAGACCTGGAACACATGTTTTACAAACATTAAAAACCAGGGCCTGTATTCATAAACATTCTAAGAATACTCTCTCAGTGTTCCTAACTTGGTCTAAAAATTCCTTGCAAGGAGTCACTTTGAAGTGAGTTAAGAAACTTCTCAGAGCAACTCTGAATTAGGAAATGACAGAAACTTATATCTTAGTGTTAAGTTGTGGTTGATCCCATTGTTAGGTATGACACATTATTTTAAAGAATGTGAGTGCTTGAGCCAAAAAAACAACTCTTAGTGATAATGGTCATAGAATAAACAGTAAAATTCATAGAATTTAGTCTCCATCAAGATATGGTGTAATTATGAGTACTGTTAAGAACTGAATAAATTGTACGCCTGACTTGAAAAGTATTGTTTATGTTTAAAAACACAGAGCTACTTGTACAGTAGCCTTTTCATGCTGATCGCTGTTATATTAATTTGCTTGTGTCTATTTACCATCTGGTAATTTTGGTGCTTAATATATCTGATTAATGGGGGAAGCCTGCTGTGTCCATGAATGCCATTTTGTGAGTATGGGAGGTGTGGACATCCAGAGGAAATGAAATGAACTGTGTCAGCGTATAAGACTGTGAAAGCGCTGTGAAGCGTAATTGTGTAATCACTCTGCTGATGTTAAGTTGTCACAGACCAAAGTCTGTGTTGTCATCACTTTCATTTCTGGCAATATAGCATTATTGTGTTATGTGGGAGATTTGTCAACCTTGTCTGTTTTTATTTTATCTTGTAAAACACTTGATAACCTTAAAAAAGTGGTACATAGATAACGGTCATTATTATTATTGTTGTGACGTGAGCAAATCTCTTATGGGATCACCCACAAACATTATCTCTGTACAGTCTAATGTGTAGCATTTTACTAACTCACTGTCACTCAGCACTTCTTCATCTTTCTGTCATTTTCTCTTCTGCTTAAGAAACACTTAAACCTCCTCCCTACTCTGACCACTTTTCACCTCATGAGCTCTTAGGAGCTAAGATATGTGAATAACTTATCTTCACCAAGATCTACTCTTAACTTTAAGGAGAAATTCTTAGAAAATGTCACAATTCTAAAAATTGTCTTAGAAGTTTGTACTAAGAAGCTTTGTGAATATGGCTCCAGATGAATATGAAGGATAAAACAAACTGATTTTTTTTTGTCGTTAATAACAGGACAAGTTGAGGAGTGTGACATAAAAGGTGGGGAGAGAGACAGGATGATATGGAGCACATGGCCATGTGCTGGAATCAAACCAGGGCCGCTGCAGCAAGGATTCAGCCTTTGCATATGGAACATGCACAATTCCAGGTGAGCTACTGAGGAACCCGAACATAGATTCATTTGAGATTCTTTTCAAATACAGTCGGCACAAAGAAATTTTGAAATTGAACTCTTAACAGTGAGATGAGCTGATCTAAAGCACTTTTTAGTAGGATAAGCTGTCCAAGAAGTTCCACTACCAAGAAGTCTTTAAAACCAAGTTAGATACATTCAATATAGAATAAATATGAGAGGTGTTTAAAACCAGGCTTCCATTCTACACACAGTAAATATATGACAAATATAAAGGATACCATTGTTTGACTTGAGATTCTTTTCAAATCTACACTAGACATACAACATTTAAAATATACCTCCTAACAGTGAGATAAGCTGATATAAAGCTCTTCATTTTCCACTCAAGGGTTTAGAAGCTAGTTTCCACATTACAGACATTAAAAATCAGATGATATGTATTAAATAATATAACGGCCTGATCTTTTGGCTTTAATAACAGGACAGGAAAGGTGGCAGAGAGAGAACAGATGACATGCAGCACATGTCCAAGGGCTGGAATCAAACCAAAGCCTCTGCAGTAAGGAGTCCGTCTTTTCACAATGAGGCATGTGATCTACCAGGTGAGTGACCAAATCTTGATCTTGAGGAGGGGTCCATGTACCATCCTTCCCAAACTGTACTAGACTTTTTTGGTAAATAGGATAAACAAATATACAATGTATCATTTGTTTTCCTGTTTCCAGCAAAAATAAATAATAATGATAACAATGAAAAATCCGCTTATTTTTTCCGGTCTTTGACCTTAAATCAGCAGTTGGGATAGATGTTAAACCAAAACCAGAAACAACTTTAATATCACATTAATTGTGTTATTGCTATTATTTATGAAAGCCCATTTCCACCACTGAAAGAAAAAAATATCCACAAGGTAAGTCATAATTATGAGATAAAAAGTTGAATTTATGAGATAAAGTCATAATTATGAGACAAAAAAGTTGAAAATTATGAGATAAAAAGTCATAATTATGAGATAAAATTATGAGATACAAACTGTGCATGCACTGCAGTGCTGGTGTCTTCAGAGGAGCCTCCATCTCCTTTCAGGCACAACCATGGCACGTATGGCATGCTGGTGATATGCAGTGCTGAATAAGGTAACTATTACAGGTGACTTTTGTAAATGTTAGGTGTTTGGTATCATTTTTAAAGTCTTTTAATCAACACTTCTTTGTAGTTTTTGATCATATCTTTTGACTGTGAAAGAACCATATATTGTTTTTAAGCAATGTAATTGTTTTTAGTAGGGGTGTGTATGTCACTGACTGAGACCGATTCGATACGTATCTCGAAAACATGTTCAACGAAACGATATATCTTAGAAATTTTTAAATGACCAACGATTCGGTTCGATATGATTCAGCTCTGTCACGATATGATTCGATATGATGCAATACAAGAAAATGCAATGTGTGAATCTTTATATTTTGATTCTATTAATGCTACATTTGTAAGTGCTATTAGTTGCAAAAAGACATCCAGATATTTTTACTAAATATAGTAACAGTAGAGACAGAGAGGAGACATTACATTCAGACAAAGCATTCTCAAGAGTTCGCCATGGAACACTGGAGGAGGTATCAAGCCATACCATCAGCGATCTTAGCTGGAAAGACCAATAATATATTTTGAAATTGGGTAGCGAAAGTCCACCTAGTGTTTTGGGACGTGTTAAGGTGGAAAATCTAATTAAGGGACGCTTACCTTTCCAAAGAAAATTTCTACAAATTGCCACCAAGTCCTTAAAGAACTTACAGGGAGGTGAGAGTGGGAGCATGGAGAAAAGAAAACTGATACGGGGCAGAATGTTCATTTTAATGACTGAAATACGGCCATGGAGAGTTGTGTAAGGGAGACCATTTGGTTAGGTCACTGTTAATTTTTGTCAATACTGTGGTATAATTATCTTTAACAATAGAGGGTAGGCTGGGACGGATTGTTATTCCCAAATAGGTGACAGTGTTACACTCCAAAGCAACAGGTAGTGAAGAGGGGGTAATTTCACTAATTGTAGAATTAAGGGGCATTAAAATGGATTTTGACCAGTTAATTCTATAGCCAGAGAGTGCCCCAAAAGCCTTGAATAGACTTAATACATGAGAGATAGAAATAGTCAAGTCGGACAAATACAATAAAATATCATCAGCGTAAAGAGAAATGGAGTGAGCTGTTCCTTTGATTGATATAGGTGATATATGTTGATGTTGTCTAACAGCTTGTGCCAAGGGTTCTAAAGAGAGTGCAAAGAGGCCAGGGGAGAGATGGCAGCCCTGTCTGGTAGATCTATGCAATGCAAACTCAGGTGAACCAGGGTGGCCAGTTTGAACGCATGCAGTGGGCTTGGCATACAAGGTACGTACCATATTAATAAAAATGGGACCAAATCCAAAATGTTTTAAGACTGCCCATAGGTAGTCCCACTCCACGCGGTCGAAGGCTTTTTCTGCATCAAGAGAGAGGATGGCAGATGGCTGTTCCAAAGACAGTGCTGCTTCGATAATATGCAGTAGTCGACGAATGTTATCTGAAGCCAAGCAGCCTTTAACGAAACCCGCTTGGTCTGGATGAACCAATGACGAAATACAAGTGTCCAGTCGTCTTGATAAGACTTTTGCATAAAGTTTGAGATCACAATTTAAGATTGATATGGGTCTATAGCTGGAGCATTCCAACGGGCCTTTGCCTTTTTTTAAAAGAAGAGAAATGAGTGCGATTTTTTGATCCCGATGGAAGCTTCCAACCATAAGTGAAAAATTAAAAGAGTCCAAGATGACTGGACCAACCAGGTCCCATAAGGGACCTGGTTGGTCCAGTCCTGGTGATTTAGCTGGTGATTTAGCTTTTGGCATGGAGTTCAAAGCATCTTTTAATTCAGTTAAGGTAATAGGAGCCTCAAACTTAGAATTCTGCTCTTCTGAAAGAGTGGGTAGATTCAAGGAGTTTAAAAATGACAATATTGCCGAATTATCTTTATTAGACTCAGATGTATACAATTTAGAGTAATAAGAGGTAAAAGTTTCATTCATTTGTGAAGGAAGTGTGCATAATTCTCCGTTAGCATTTTTGATCATATCTATGGATGCTAGTTGTTCAGATTGCTTCAATCTCCAAGCCAAAAGTTTACTTGGTTTCTCTGCATTTTCATAAATATCTTGACGAGCTCTAAGATGCAAGAACTCAGCTTTAGACGTTAGAGATTTAAACTCTGATTTTACTGTAGATAATTCTCTCTGTCGATTCTCAGAAAAGAAGGATTTCTGAAGGGATTCAAGACGAGATATTTCATTCTCTAGGAATATAAATTTACTTTTGCGTTCTCTACTTTGGTGCAAAGAGAAAGAAGTACGTATACCTCTTATACAACACTTAGTAATTTCCCACAGAGTGTGGGGGTTAATCCCTGATTTTGAATTAAACTCTAAAAACTCTCTCAGTTCATTGGTGATTTTGTTCACAAAATCAGGGTTTTGCAACAGAAAAGTGTTGAAACGCCACCTTTTGAACCGTGTCCAGATGTAGTTTCACTTGACATAATGACAGGTGAATGATCAGAGATAAGCATTGGTAGGATAGACGTATGAGAGATGCATTTTAAAAAGGTTGGAGAAATTAATATATAGTCTATTCTGGAGAATGAATGATGGCGAGATGAATAAAAAGTGTAATCCTTCGTGGTTGGATTTTGTATACGCCAGACGTCCACAATATTCAGATCCTGTAAGAACGAACCAAAGTGGGAAGAATAAGTTCTTCTTGCAGAGGAGTCAGGATTAGTTGAATCAATAGAGGGGTCCGCTAATAGATTAAAATCTCCCCCTATAATGTGTACCGAGTCAGCAAAGTTCAACAATTTCAGCTTGGCACCATCAAGGAATATAGGATTAAACACATTAGGTGCATAGACTGAGGACACACAGATCTTTGTTCCGTTGAGGATTAAGGTTGCATAGCAAAACCTTCTCTCCACATCTCCACCTGAGATACCAATCTTAACATTGAGTTTTCTTTTTATAACAATTAATACACCCTTTGATTTATTAGGAGCACAGGAATATAACTTTATACATTTTATTATTAAATCTACTTATATCTGTCTGTTTCAGATGAGTCTCTTGCAGAAAAGCCAGATCCACATGCTTGAGTTTTAAAAATTCAAGGCATTTCAGTCTTTTTACTGGTGAATTCAAACCTCTTACATTCAGAGTCATAAAATGAGAGCATATAAGAACTCCTTGGGCTACTGACACAGCAAGGAGGAGCACTCTACAAACTAATAAAAAACAGAACTAAATTATTTACAGTATTTGATGTTTTACTTTATTTATTAAGACGCAAAAAAAAAAAAAAAAAAAAAATCGGGGAAGATGTGGCCCGCAAAGTATTTAATTAAACAGACTTTTTTTTTTTTTTAACACATTACAATCATTTATCAAACGGCTAAGCATAATAATGTAGAGGGGCAATAATTGAAATAAATCCGCCTACTGATGGGCTCGTTTAGACGTTTTTGTTTTTTTTTTTGTTTGTTTGTTTTTTCCCCCTTTTCCATTTTCCTCTTTTTTTTTTTAAAGGGAGACCAAAGAGTAGACCACTTATAGATAAGTTCATATTATAATCAAAAACCAAAAAGAAAGTAGTCTAAAGAAAAAAAAATGAATGAAGATACAATCTTAGTCCAAGTAAAACTGTCACCATGATGTTATCCCTTCATAACTTGTATTAAAACAACAGGATCAAACATGTTATGTCACAGTTTCTGAACATTATATCAATGTGATGATCCCAAGTTGAGAGTAAATAGGAGAGGGAATGTAAAATTATGTTTATGTGCTGGTCCCCGTGTAAGGGCGCGCGCGTGCGCACATGTCCATGACCATTTTGTGTGATGCGTCTGTGATCATCTGTCAGTGTTTGTAAGTGTGTGAGCGTCTGTGAGAGTCTATAGACATAGGAAGAAGAAAAACAAGGTTCACCTCACGCAGAGCGGATGCAGGCTGCATGTAATTCAACTCACTCCAGCTCAGCCAGGAATTTCTCAGCATCCTCCGGAGTTTCATACAGGAGCTGCTTGCTGTTATGGGACACCTTCAACTTCACTGGATAGATGAGGAAGTGCTGGATGCTTTTCTTACGCAGACTGGACATCACTCAGGCGAAAGCTTTCCTTAACTTTGAGGTAGAAGGAGAGTAGTCGGCAAATAAGAGTAGCCTGTGGCCCTCATGTGAGAGAGAAGATCCAGCAGCTCTGTAGGCATCCATGATAGCCTTCCTGTCGGAGTAGCAGAGAAGTTTGAAGATCAGTGTCCCGTTGAAGTTCTTGCCTGCCGATTTTGCAGCAGTATAAGTCCAATGTGCTCTTTCGATCTCAATCTTCCCACGGGACGAGAGACTATCTAATATCTAACACATTAAGGTCCGATGCATCGGATTTCGATTGAATCGTTACACCCCTAGTTTTTAGCAATGTTTATGTGACTGGCATTTGATGGTATTGCTGAAATGAAAACAGTGAGTGTGTCTGCATTAAGTTGCTCTGTGTTAGGCGGCTACATCAGCCTCCACAACAAGCACTGCACCTCGTACACTGAGGCGGCACAGCTGGCATGAATAGCACATTGCGTCTTGGCTACTTTTAGAATCTAGAACCAAAACATGTACTGTACGTCAGAAAGTGTTCAGGCACTGTCTTCGCTCTATAGCAGGGGTCAGGAACCTTTTTGGCTGAGGGAGCCATGAACGCCATACTTATTTTAAAATGTAATTTCGTGAGAGCCATACAATATGTTTAACACTAAATACAAATAAATGTGTGCATTTTATGTAAGACCAGCACTTTTAAAGTACAATAAGTCTCTGAATTCTTTTTAATAAAGTACTTCTTACCATTAATGCGACTTCTGGTGCTGCATGGTTTTGCTGATGGCTTTGTAGTCTGGTTGATACGTGGTGAGGTTAAGCTTCATGCAGGCGTTGAGACTTCCATCTGTTAAACGTGATCGTAGGTTGGTCTTATGTTCTTTAGATGTGAGAAAGACTGCTCACATGCATACGTAGAGCCAGACATTGTCAGTACAGCAATACTCACACGCTGCAGTGTGTGGTATGTGACGGGAAGAGCGTTCCAAGTTTTGACAATCAGCTGGTCCGCGGGTTGAAGTTTTTTCATTTCTCCCCACTTGTGTTTGCTCGCCAACTCTGCTTGCTGTCATGCAAGTCTTTCCAAATCTTCATTCAATGACTTGAACTTATTCACCCACATGTCTGAGGCCTTCAGATCAGCAGCTTGTAGCTCAAAATCTCTGACGGAGACACCTGGGATGTAACTCAGGTTGGCGCTGTCCACTGCACACTCGTGTGGATGGGTGATGAACTTAAAAAGACAAGTGTGCTCACGAAATTCTCCAAAGCGCGTTTTGAATGACTGCAGGAGATTAGATGTGAAGCCCGCTAGCTGCTGAAGATCAAGATGTTGAGCAGGGTCACTTGCTGTGCATGCATCTTTAAACTCTCCCAGTTTTTCAAAGTGTAGTAAACGACCTGTTTCAATGTCGGCGATGAAGAGTTCCAGCTTGTTTTCAAATGCAAACACTGCTTGTTGAAGGGATAAGACTGTATTTCCAACGCCTTGCATTTTCACATTGAGCTGGTTCAGATGTTCAGTCATGTCCACGAGATAGTAGAACTTCAGGAGCCACTCAGTGTTAGCTAACTCAGGATGCTCAACGTTTTTCATTTCAAGAAAAGTCCGGATTTCGCTCAGACAAGCCGCGAAACGGCTGAGCACCTTCCCTCTTGACAACCAACGCACATTGCTGTGCAGCAGACCAGGATAATTATTCCCAACTTCATCTAGCAGTGTTTTAAACTGGTGATCATTTAAAGCTCGGGCAACAATAAAGTTGACCACCCGAATGACCAGCGATATCACCTCACCAAGCTGCTCACCACACATCTGAGCACAAAGTGCTTCCTGATGTAGGATGCAGTGAAAACTTAGGATGGGTCTCTTTTCATGTTCACGACGAAGCGCTACGAATCCTCTGTTTTTCCCCACCATGCATGGAGCACCATCAGTACACGCCGAAATAAGTTTATCCATCGGTAGATTTTTTTCTTTAGCAAACTCAGTGAAAGACTTGAATAAATCCTCCCCTCTTGTTGTCCCTTTCATAGGCAAAACAGCAAGACTTTCCTCACGTAGTGTGTCACCGACAGCATACCTTGCAATCACGCTGAACTGGGATATGTGGCTTACGTCTGTTGACTCATCCAAAGCGAGAGAAAAGAATGGTGCTGCATTTATGTCCTTCACTTGTGTTGCCTCAATTTGATTTGCCATCATGATGGTACGATCGTGAACAGTTCTTGCAGACAGAGGCATGTCTTTTATTCGTTTGATTATCTTGTCTTTATCCGAAAAGTCGTCAAAAAGTTCATTGGCAACATCAAGCATGAATGTTTTGGCGTACTCCCCATCTGTGAATGGCTTTCTGTTGCTGCTGACTAGCTTGCACTCTGCACAGTAGCTCTTGACATGCTTTCTTCCTGCTGTCCCCCGCAGGATATTTCGATGCAAATGTAGTATGGCGTGTGTCGAAGTGCCACTTTATATTTGACCGTTTCATCAATGCAATTTTATCATTGCATATTAGACACACTGCGGAACCTGCTCTCTCCACAAAGGTGAATTCCTCTGTCCATTCCTGCTGAAAAGTACGATACTACTCATCTTTTTTCTTTTAGCCATCTTCTTCGTCAAAAGGGTTTCTGCAATTAGCTAGCTGTCTACTTGATTAAAAGGAGGGGAGTTTACTTACTGACCTCACAACGACCCATGTACGTTACGCATTATCCAATAAAAATTTGGTGTTGTCCCGCAGGACAGCTGTGATTGGCTCCAGCCACCCGCAACCATGAACATGAGCGGTAGGAAATGAATGGATTGAAATTTTATATTTTTAACGTTATTTTTTTTTTTATTAAAGATTTGTCTGCGATCCAGATGCAGCCATCAAAAGAGCCACATCTGGCTTGCGAGCCATAGGTTCCCGACCCCTGCTCTATAGACTACCAAATGTTGATTGTTTCTGTAGAGAAAAAAGATCTGCATCTAATAAAATATGAATGCCAAAGTAATATGTTTGATTTCTGTGCTTGGTAATATACCGGCACAGTCTGTGACCGATATTTAATAGACATCTTAAAAAAATACATCTTCCAATACAGATATTTAAAAGATAAAATACCAGATAGATATTTTTATGTCGACTGTGGATATTTTTAGTATATATATATAGACAGTGTTCCATCTGTACAAATGATTTGTAATAATAATAATACTTATTATTATTATTGTTTTGTAGTATTTATTATTATTGTTATTTGTTATTATTATTGTTACAAATACTAATAGTCTTGTCACCATTGCAGTATGATAAAACAAAATACTATATTTAAGAATGAAATGGTCTTGTTCCATCATTTAGCATTTGTATCAATTACCACAAGTATAGCTTGTGTGCATGAAGAGGGAAAAGCCTAATGGAAGTGTAATAGCAAGCCAAATATCTCATGCAGAATTGATCAACTAAGTTGTTTGTATGTAACAAGATGTTTACTGTTTAGAGAAATCAACATATAATAAATGTATGTTGTGCAAGGTCTTGAGGCTGGAGCTGAAACAACGAGGCCTATATTTTCTGCCTCCTGTCCGAAATGACTTACCCAAAATAAATGGAGTATATTCTCACAACTACAAGGGCTGTATGTATAATCTTGGTCTCAAAAGAAAGGTAAGACGTGAGATTACTACAGAAGTGTCAGAATCAAGATATGTGTTACTATGTCAGAGTAAATTCACCTGGAACACAGTAGAAAATGTGAATTTTTATCTCCGCCTAAAAAAAAACCCATTGTTTAGAGTGAAAATCTCTTTTGAATCATAGGATAGTAGCCCATTTCATCTAGGAATTGGTAAAGGGATATCTGATGAGTAACTGTGCAAAAGTGCATGCTAAAAAAGTGAATCTGAACAGTTGTACAGATGTTTTAACACAGACATGTCCAGGCGGAACCACCAAATGTGCCATTTGGGCATCAGTCACACAAACGTTTGGCATTGTTTTTGTTAGTATATGTTAGCACCGCTATCTGATTCAGACATTCAGAGAACCTCCTCTTCTGTAAATTTCTCGTGTTTTCTTCTTGCCATTGTTGAGAAAAAACTCGGCATTCAGCCTCAGTGCTGCCTGCAGGCTGCGTCGTGCGCATGTGCGTAAACTCACTGGGAAGGTCCGCAGGGAAATATCTCGGCAACCCATTGGTCAATTTTGATGATCGACACGTCTACCAACCAGTCAGAGTCAGGAGAATCGATCACTACCACCCAAATTTACCCTAGCAACACCAATGACAATCCAGAAGGACGTGAAGCCAAAGATAGTGTATTGTAGCAAGATGCATACTCCACTCTAAAAAGCCCCTTCATCTTTATGAAAACAACCAGGACCTTCGTGATTCATTTCAAACTACTGAAGAGTCATAGTAGTACACATTAGCAGTGTTTTTTTCAAGCTGGAATATAACTTTAGGCCACAAAACAGCAAAAGTAAGACAGACTTTATGATTCTGTGAAGGGTTTTTTTTTGCGACTCTTTGGCGTCTCCGAGTTTTTGTCGCACAGTGACGAGACAGACATCTTTGTAATCAGCAGCAGCTGTGCTTTCATATGACACCTTGTTTGTGTGGTTTGCTTGAAGTGATGAGATTCGTAAAAGCACTGAATTGGACGTGTGCTGTTTTCATGTTTTTGTTAAGTGCCCATATTATTGCTTTGCAGTTTAAATTGTGTTTCGTTTAGGTGGCAATGCTTGATAGAGGCTTTTAGCTGAGTTTCTCCCCGTCATTTTGGTATGCTATATGTTAAGATTGGTGCTCCCTAGCGTGTGCATAGATCGTCTGTACCGCAGGCATCTGATGTTTCTTTGTGGGGTAAATGAAATTGATATAATAGAAACTGTAAGAAAAAACAAAACATCAACTGATATTAATTGCATTGATATGGTTATTATTAAAGAAGTAATTGATTCTATTGTAAGACCTCTGACCTACATATGTAATCTGTCTTTCAAAAAAGGTGTTTTTCCTAATAATATGAAATCAGCAAAGGTAATACCAATATTTAAAAATGGAGATAGGCACTATATGGATAATTATAGACCAGTGTCTATAGACCTTCGCAAAATACTATAGACATTATTTGTGAAACAACTGGATGTATTCATTGATAAACATGAATTATTGAGTGAACATCAGTATGGATTTAGGAAAAATAGAACTACTACCTATGCAGTAATGGAGATGGTGGAAGAAATAACAAAGGCAGCTGAAAATGATGAGTGTTCTGTTGGTATTTTTATTGATCTACAGAAGGCTTTTGATACAATAGATCACAACATATTACTGAGGAAATTGGAGAAGTATGGCATAAGAGGTGTAGCCTACTCTTGGTTGAAAAGTTACTTAGAAAATAGACAACAATGTGTGCAAATTAATAGTACGGTATTAGGTTTTAGAAAGGTCACTTGTGGAGTACCCCAGGGATCAGTGATTGGTCCAAAACTTTTTAAATTTTATATTAACGATATTTGTAATGTTACTGAATTGCTTAAATTTGTTATTTTTCCAGATGATGCAAATATATTTTGCTCTGGGAAAAATTTAAAGGAACTTTTGTCTGATATTGAAAGGGAGTTGGAAATTCTCAAAACTTGGTTTGATGTTAACAAATTGTCTCTCAATGTAAAGAAAACTAAATTTATGATTTTTGGAAATCGAATAGAAACTGATGGGGAATTAAATGAAAAATATGTGATGCTGAAATTGAAAGAGTTTCTGAGATAAAATTCCTAGGGGTTGTTATCGACCAGAAGTTAAACAACATATTGAATATATTAAAGGAAAGATTTCAAAGTCCTTAGCAATCCTGTATAAATCTAAAGATATATTAAATTACAAAGCTTTGTATATAATTTATTGCTCACTTATAGTTCCTTATATGTCTTATTGTGTGGAATCGTGGGGGTCAACTTTTAAAACGACTATAAACTCAATAGTCATATTACAAAAGCAAGCCATACATATCATCAATAAGGCTGGTTACTGTGATCACACTAATCCACTGTTTATAAAATCTCATGTTATGAAATTTTGTATATATTATAAAATAATGCAAATAATGTATAGAGCTAAAGCAAAGTTACTCCCAGACTGTGTCCAAAAGTTTTTCTCAGTACAGGAGTCCAAATATGATTTGAGAGATGTCTCTAAGTTCACTGTACAAAAAGCAAAAAAAGAAAATAAAAGGAGGAGGGCCGTAGTAGACGCCTCTGGATTAGTCGTACCAAACGTTTTCGGTGTCATTCCTCCACAACCTATTTTAGCCTCGCAGGTGTTGCATGCTGCAAACTTGTTATCCTCCTACACACTTTGAAAAATTTCCATACGGCCGACATGGTGTAGGTTGCCAAAGCCGTGAGTTTGCACATGTGTGTGTTTGTGCGCTGCTGATGTTACTGACCTGGGCAGACATAAGGGCTGATGTATCCCGTGAGGCATTGTGAGGGTTCCCAATTCAGAGCATTGCCGATTAATTGGTGCAAGTCTAGTTTACATGATTTTATAAAATTTCACATTGCAGGCACTATTTTACTTAGTCTGTACAGGTACTGTTGTTGTTATTTACTAAAAGGCAGCTTGGCATTGCCAGTCATTCCATGAGCCTGTATGGGTGACAATTAAAGACTCCCTGCTGTTGAAAGTTAGATGAAACTGCAGCTAAAATGAAAACATGCAGTTTTGAACGTTGTGATTGCTTAAACATTTTAATAAATAATTCAGTTATACATGTGTGGATTTTGAATTTGTATCCAGTTCTTACAAATACACAAGTTAATGGACAACAAAGTACTTTGTACATATTTTGTTAGAAATGAAACTATTTTTGTCACATCTTTGATGTGCTAGAAGAGTTACAAATATATTTATATTCATCACAGGTTAAAGCGTATGATTTTGACCAAAATTGCAATCACTATGTAAAGTTCAAATTGTCCTGGAATGACACTGGAAAAAAATTTTTCTCAGCCAAGAACCCTTACAAGATACAAAATGTATTATTCTTTGAACTATGAAGGCAAATATAGAGTTAATGTTTGGAGGTTATAAACATTAAACATGTATTGAAAATATTTGCACCATGTCAACACAAAAATACTCAAGTGGAAAGAGTGAGTATGCATCATTAATGGGTGACATATGGTTTACACACACAACATGTGTTTTTATATATATGCAACACTCTATGCACTATGTCTGAACCAGGAGAATATAACTCAAAGCATATATGAAGCACATATGAAGACAAGAGTTGTTGTCCATTTATGCCAAATCCGTGTATCATTCGTTCATTCGTTTTTCAAAATAAAACCAAAACTAAAAAACGAAATAACGACTCCTTTTTTCAATATTTGTTTCCAGACCCAAAACGAAAAAACGGATAACAAATCGTTTTTCCGATATCCGATTTTGTGCACTATTGGAAAATGGATAAAACAGATAATTGAATTGGCGCTATATAAATAAAATTTGATTGATTGATTGATTGATAACGGGTGATTGTCCAAGGTCCGTGTACCTTTTGATAGTTTGATATTTCGTTTTCAAAATAAAACGGATTTACGGAAATACGGCCGTTTTCCCGTTTTTTTCGTTTTGAGACACAAAACGAAATAACGGAAGTACTTCCGTTATTTTAAAGATTCCTCATTGTTTATTCTTGTTGGTAGACACATTTTGTTGAATTAAATCAACATGGCTTTTCCACTCCTCGTGGTCACAATCAGCACAGACAGTAGACTGACAACAGGTAACACAGGCACACTCGGGGTGGCGCTGTTGTGTCCAGCGCTGGCGCCAAGGACATCATATGTATCCTACCGTATGATTGATAAATGAATGATTATAATTTAATACACATAAGTCTAGAAGTTCTACTACGTTTTCTTTGAACCAGCATCAATCAACCGCGTCATATAAAGATGCCAGAGTAAAATTAATGAGTTTATAGTTGCCATTGGTGGTGGCTGTCCGTCGGTGAAATAGGTCCGGGCTGTACATTTTTGAAATACACGTTTACTGTCAGTTAAATTGAGGTCACATTACAGTTTACATTGCTTATAAAGGCTGAGTAGTGTAGCAGTTAAAATACAGAACTCATCACGACCAGTTTGCCTCAAGGATTTTGACTCAGGAAAGGGGTCTCCGCCACCGTTGTTATGGCAACCAATGACGCCCGGTGCAAAGCCGGGAGAAATGACAAGCAGTAGGATGAAATTATCGCCAAAGGACTAATAAAACACAATTTGTATTCCTTGCAGCTCTCCATTGAATCGACCTCCACACACCTCTCGGTTGAAATGAAATGATCGCAGCTCATTTGATGGGGCACAGAGTCTGCTGTTTTGAACCTCAAAGCATGTCTACTATTCGTGTAAACCCTGCCCCACCCTGTGGTAAACACCAAATCCCACTAAAGCCCAAACAAGTTTCCATTTTCAAATGATTAGCCTGTAAATATGCCCCAATAATGCCTGCTGCTGATAATATCGTAATAATAATAGGCTACTCTTGACCGGGAACCTTGCTGGTGACTTAACGTTACAGTGCTCAGGGAAACGTAAAATTTTTCCAAAAATGCATTCACACACTCAAGCTAAAATGACAATTATATGCCTATCACATTCTTCCAAACAACCAGCTCTTATACTTTCACAGAAGTAAAATAAATGTGAACCATATGGTGTAGAAAGAGAGCGGTAGGCTATAATATAAGAAGTTAGCAGTTAGCACGCTAAGTTTTATTTTGCAGTTTTTACATTAACGTCCGTTTCCCGGTGGGTCGTTGTGTCCGGTTATAGCAACAAGAATAGAACAAAAAAATGAATTTGCGGGAAATCAAAATTGGGCCATTTTTTCGTTTTGTGTCTCAAAACGAAAAAAGGGGGGGAAACGGCCGTATTTCCGTAAATCCGTTTTATTTTGAAAACGAAATATCAAACTATCAAAAGGTACACGGACCGTCACCCATTAATGGTGGATACTGACTCTTTCTACATGAGTATTCTGTTTCAATATGGTGGCAAATATTTTTAATACGTTTCATGTTTATGGTCGGTCCGTGTACCTTTTGATAGTTTGATATTTCTTTTTTCAAAATAATGTCATGGGATGATGGTGATGGTGCGATGATGACAAGAGTGGGTATTATTATTATTGTTTTATTTATTTTATTTATGTTGACTGTTGATCTGCTTGTCTGTTTTCTTTCTCATACTGCGGTGGCCTTGGCCTGTCCCTCTCAGCATGCTCTGTGCAGTGGTGGTTTTGGATGGAGGGGGGCTTAGTTTAGCCCGGCTGTTCTTGGAACCAGACCACTCCCTTTGTGATGTGTGTGTGTATGTATGATATGTGTGATGTGGTGTGGACATGTTCATGGAACTGATATCCATGTGTTATTTAAGCAATACATCACGACAGGCCGTGATATACGTCATTATACCACAGCTAAGGGGCGTTCTTCGGCCCGAGCGGAGCGGAGGTATAATGAGCGTATATCACGGACTGGAGTGATGTATTGCTTTTTAAAACGGTTACCAATAATGGCAATATGAAAGAGGAATTTACACAATAATTTTCATGTAGTTTTTAATTAAACAGAAATACATATTTTTAAATAAAATAGCCCCGCTTTTGAAAAAAAATAGTCCACCTCTCGTACTTTTAGCTCTGCATGTCGTCTATTCCTCGCCTTTTTTTGCAGGAGAAAGTCACTGCTCAATCAACTTCCCATTGTTAACTCTATTGGAGGTGAAAGTTAACCTTAAACATGTGAATTCAACTAATTTAGTCTATTTGTTAACGTTGTCAAAACAACCGCAGAAAACTTTTTTTGCTACCTACTGAAAACAGTTTGTTGTCATGGATACATTGTTGCTTCTCTGACAATCAGCCTGTAATGTAAACATGCGAAGCCCCCCCGCAGTTAACTATGAGTGAGTGGTTTCCCGAAGAATCCCCAAAACCCCAATGAAAGAGAGTTTTTTTAAATAGTTTTAGCTTTGAGTGATCACTGACTTTATTAAGCCGACTATATGTGACATCGTGGCAGGCACCTGGGGGACGCAGCAGCGGCATCTGAATATCATGACTTTAAAAGCACCAAATTACTTGCCTTAATGAATTTCGTTAGTAAATAATGCGAAGAATTGTAAAATATCATTTCATGAGGCTGTTTTAATCAGACAGTGACAGATCACCCTATAGACCCTAAGTGTCATAGTCGCTGTCAAGGTGCTGATCCCGTGACTGTCATTATACGGGAGCTGTCCGTTGGTCCGCTATTTGACTCCTAATTACTCATTGACGCACAGTGCAGGATTTTATAATCTATTCTTTAAAAATAATACGGCCACATGTTTAAAATGTTAACATGTTTTTAAAATGTTTAACATGTTTAAATGTTGTTAAAGTAAAAAAAAACATCAAAACCGGCTATTTTTGCTGCGTACTGTAACAGTTGGTTGTTGTCATGGAAACATTGTTGCTTCCCTGAAGCGGAATGATATGCTGTGATAAGGTTTTTTTGAATAGTAGCTGTGGGGATACGCTCTTATATCACAGTTAACAGCCAATCAGATTGCCCGGGTTTCACCTTTCGTTTTATAACTTGTGTTCTCTTTTTGTTGTTGTTGTATTGTTTTGAAAAATAAAGAAAATTATTATTTTTAAAAAAAAGTGTCATCTTCGTTGGTCCAGGATACATAGTATTTACCAAAGGGGGTTGTCTCAGAAATTTATCACACTTTCTATGTAAGAAAATCCATATGGTTTATTTGTATGTTTTGTAATTTAGGCATTGGGGTATTGTCTAGATTGTTCTTAATTAGTTGGACAGGTGCCTTTGGAATGTTTTGTGTCACCCTTTATGTAATTTTCTGAGGAGCAACTTAAATTATACTTATCATTAAACTCCTCCAATTTGAGAATATTACTGTTTTCATCCATTAGATTCATGAATGACTGTATTTGTTTTTTCCATCAATTTTCCATAAGCATAGTTTTTCTTTTAGTTAATATTACTCGATCACCTATACATATCATTAGGTCATATCATAGATCATATACATCATTTTCCAGTGTAACAGGACTTGCTGGTGGAAGGCAGAGAGTTTAAGAGGCAGTTTTAGATATTTCAAAAACAATATTGTAACTCAAACTCGATACCTCCCAATTTATTGAACACAAGTGAAAGGGAGTGAAAAACCATATTCTTTACCATTTTTTTAGAAAGGATTCGAGCCCTTTGACTTTAATACCCGTTCATAATTTCAAAATCAAATGCTTTAATCCACCGTCTTCATCATTTTTGATAAGTCCACCTTTTTTTTAATGTAGTGGTACTTATTCTTCCAAATAAAGTTAAAGTTTAGTTTGTTTATTTCTTTAACAAGGAGGTATAGCTAAGGAGTATGCCGGGTAGATCAGCCTTTAAAATAGTCTCCTCTTTGTTAACAGTGTTCTGCCGAACGTGTTATATCTCTTTGCAGCCAAATTTTTTAGTGTTTTGAATGCTGTTTTTCTCACTTGTGACTGGATTTTTAGTAATTCAAAATTTCCCAGAGTTTCTGTTTTTAAAAGGTATATTATAAAATGAAGCATATGAACAATTGTGGATACTCATGAGTTCACATTTATCAAGGTTCAAACACAAACCAGAAGCATGAGAAAAATAACCCTACTGTTTGTAAAGCTAAAGGAATTTGTTCTTTGTTTCTTAGAAAAGGCGTTGCATCTCTGCTAGCTGACTTATAATTAATTGTTGACCATTTATGTTTTGTCCCTCAGTGTTGGAATTTTTTATGAGAATAGCCAGTAGTTCAGTAACTGTAATAAATAAGAGAGGTGAGATGCTACATCCTTGTCTTATACCTCTTCCTACGGTGAATCTGGGGCATGTACCTTCTTGGAGAGAAACGCAACTATTAATATCTCTATGTAGCATAACAATTATGTCTATAAATTTATTTCCAAATCCAAAGTGCTTATATGTCTGAAAAATAAAAGCATGTTCAACAGAGTCGAAAGCCTTACAGAAGTCTGAGAGCAACATAAATCCATCACCGTTGATTAAATGACTGTAGTCTATAAGATCCAGAACCAAGCGGATATTTTTATGGATAAAGCCTCCTTTGTGTAGGGGATATTGATATTAATACCTCGAAATAAATGTTCCTACTATAAACATTTATTAAAAAAAAGGGGGGCACCACCTCCAATTTGGAGGAAATTACCGTAACAGGTTAATAACTACGTAGGTCAGTTATTAATTGATCAGTACACTTATCTTATGCCAATGTCAAAGAAGCTTACAGAGATACTGCCTTACCACCACTGGGCAGGTCAGATCACAACTTGGGTCTTCTGCAGACCTGTTACAAACCCTGTGTGCAAAGGGAACCTACAACTACACTCACTGTAAGGAAATGGACACCTGAGGCTAGTGAGGCTCTAAAGGACTGCTTTGAACACACTGATTGGGATGTGCTTCTGGAAACAGATGAGAACAGTATGGACATTGATAGACAGGCTGATTGTTTCACTGAGTACATCAACTTCTGTAGAGACACAGTCATACCTACAAAGACTGTACACTGTTTCCCCAATAACAAACCCTGGATCACAAGTGACATAAAGGCAATCCTCAATCAGAAAAAGGAAGCTTTTAGAGAGGGTGACAAAGAACGGCTCAAACAGGTGCAACATGAGCTGAAGAAGAGACTGACGATGGTAAAGGTGGAATACAAAAAGAAGATAGAGAAGAATTTACATCATAACAACATCCGTGAGGTGTGGAGAGAAATAAATACCATCTCTGGCTACAACAAAAAGAAAAGACAGCCAACCGTGGGTGATGTGGAAAGAGCTGATGAACTCAATCAATTCTTCAACAGGTTTGACACTGAGGTCACATCCCATTCCACTGCCGCTCCTCCTCCTCCTCCTCCTCCTCCTCCTCCTCCTCTTCAACATGTGGGCATCTCCACCATGGCTCCTCTTCAACAACATCTGGGCATCTCCATCATGGCTCCTCCTCCTCCTCCTCCCCCTCCTTCTCCACAAGTGTGTTCCTCCACCATGCCTCCTCTTCAACAACATCCGGGCATCTTCATCATGGCTCCTCCTCCTCCTCCACCACAAGTGTGTTCCTCCACCATGGCTCCTCTTCAACAACATCTGGGCATCTCCACCATGGCTCCTCCTCCTCCTCCTCCTCCTCCTCCTCCTCCTCCACAAGTGTGTTCCTCCACCATGGCTCCTCTTCAACAACATCTGGGCATCTCCATCATGGCTCCTCCTCCTCCTCCTCCTCCACAAGTGTGTTCCTCCACCATGGCTCCTCTTCAACAACATCTGGGCATCTCCATCATGGCTCCTCCTCCTCCTCCTCCTCCACAAGTGTGTTCCTCCACCATGGCTCCTCTTCAACAACATCTGGGCATCTCCATCATGACTCCGCCTCCACCTCCTCCTCCACATGGGTACATTTCTGCGACTGCAGCTACTCCTCTTCACACACCTGTTCCTCCACCCTTGTTTGTCACTGAGACAGGGGTGAGGTTGGAGCTCGGGAGACTTTGCTCTGGGAAGGCAGCTGGCCCAGATGGTGTGTGTCCAAGGCTGCTTAAAGACTGTGCTGCCCAACTGTGCCAACCTCTTCACAAAATCTTCAACCTGAGTCTACAGCTGGGGCGGGTGCCGGCTCTGTGGAAAACATCTTGTATTGTCCCGGTACCAAAAAGAAAATGTCCAGCTGAACTAAATGACTACAGACCGGTGGCCCTTACTTCACACATCATGAAAACCCTGGAGCGGCTGATTCTACGTCTTCTGAGGCCTGAGGTCAAAGACAAACTCGATCCCCTGCAGTTTGCCTACAAAGAACACATTTGAGTGAATGATGCAGTACTCTACATGCTCCACCGTTCCCTCTCTCATTTGGAAGAATCTGGCGCTTATGTAAGAATTATGTTTTTGACTTTTCAAGCGCATTTAATACCATCCAACCCAACATACTCAAAAACAAGCTCATAGAGATGGGAGTGGTTTCTTCCTTTGTCTCCTGGATCACGGATTACCTGACAGAAAGGCCACAGTTTGTCAGGTTGGGGAACTGTTTTTCTGGGACATTAATGAGCAGCACAGGGGCTCCACAAGGGACTGTCCTGGCTCCATTCCTGTTCACATTGTATACAGCAGACTTTAAATATAACTCTGAGTCCTGCCACATCCAGAAATACTCAGATGACACTGCTATTGTAGCTTGTATAAGGAATGGACAGGAATCTGAATATAGGGATTTGATAAAATCCTTCAGTGACTGGAGTCAAAAACTGCCTCATACTAAACACCTCAAAGACAAAGGAAATGGTCATTGATTTCCGTAGATCCAAGCCCCCTCTTCAGCCTGTGAACACTTGTGGAGTGGACATCGAGGTGGTAACAAACTATAAATATCTTGGTGTACACCTGGATAACAAGCTGGACTGGTCCCTTAACACAGATGCACTCTACAAAAAGGGGCAGAGCCGCCTCTTTTTCCTCAGGAAGCTCAGATCTCTAAACATCTGCAGTAAGATGCTGCAGATGTTTTATCAGTCTATTGTGGCAAGTGTTTTATTTTATGCTGCAGTCTGCTGGGGAGGAAGTTTGGGAAAAAAGCAAGCAAGGAGGCTGGACAAGCTTGTGAAAAAGGCTGGCTCTGTGATCGGAGTAAGGATGGACTCTCTGGAGGAAGTTGTGGAGAGAGACACAATGAGGACGGTGGAGGCCATCCTAAACAACATGGATCATCCACTGCATAACACCTTGATGGACCAAAGAAATAATGGTGGTGGAAGGCTTCTCTCTCTTCGTTGTAGGACAGAGAGATACAGAAGATCTTTCATACCAACTGCCATCAGAGTCTATAATTCTTATACAAATAGATGAGACTACAGACAAATGAATTTCCCCTTGGGGATCAATAAAGTATTTCGTATTCATATTCGTATTCGTATTCGTATTCGTATGATGCCAAAATATAAAATGCCTACAGGCTGTGTAATGGTACTCCCTGTTGTCATCCCCAGGCCCCCCCCAGCATGTTCCTACAGTTACCACAAACTACACCATGATACCCCTGGTACTCCAGTAAAAGGTGGGGCAGCGTGCCTGTGCTGATGCATCATGAGAGCATCAAACAGTCCTGTCTGCCTCCTCAGTAGCTGTGTGGTGAGCTGCCTGTGCTCCTCCAGGGTCATCTCTTCAACAAGTCTCTGAGGAAATAATACACAGCAAAAATACATTCAAGGTTAGTGACATGTCTGATATTATGTTGGTAATATGCTAATATCACTGCAGTTTATGGTGTACAGGCTCAGAGTGGCTCAGAGTAACACGTGCTGCATGATGCTGTTCCTGTAAGAGCTGTAAGTATAACTTTGTGTTGGATTAGTATAATTTATATGGCTCAGACCAGGAAAAATAAAGTAATTTTCTAGATACATACCTTTGTTACTTCTCTCCGGCTCCTTTGGAAAGCTTCAAATCCTCCTCTTAGTCCTCCGGCGAAGCTCTGGTCGCCCCGCCACACCTCTCCCTCACCTGGGCCTGACTGTACTGTAACCTTGGTGTCTCTGCTGCCTCTTTCTCGCCCTCTTCCTCTCCGTCTTCCTCTCCCTCCTCCTCACGCTCTAATCCCCGACCCCTGCCCTCTAACTGACACTTTGACTCTGTAAACGGGGAATAAATATGCGTCCAGCCATAACTATCATACTTCGCAGTGTCAGCGTACATCACCATGCAAAGGCGCTCAAAATATAACCACATTGTAGCACAAATAACAGTTATATTTGCCATTTCACATGAAAGTTGTGACCTATAGAGACCAACAATGAAACACATTTTCTAAAATTATCTGTAAATAAACCTCATCACTCGAAAGACTAGTCAATGCGAGTGTTACGCCATTTTTGATTTTCACGTGATGGCCTCCTTGTGTGTGGAGGGAAATCCGCTTGGTTGAATCCTGCACTCTGACCACTAGATGCCACTGAAAATTACACACTTCTCCTTTATTTTTATTTATTTATTTTTTTCTTTCCACCTTTATTTGTGCTTATAGGTTTGTACATTGTTGAAACATGACGTATAACATACCTATTACCCATGTGAAAAACAAAAGAGAAAGGAAAAGAAAAACATAGAGAATAACAGAAATAAACAGAATAATAATGATAATAAAAATAAACAAGATAAATGAACAAAAACAAATACAGGACGTTACATGACAAGACTAAATGGATAAAGCTTAACAAGACACAAGACAAGACTAGGCAGACAGGACAAATATGGACAAACGCGACATCATTGGACAGATGTAACAAATTTGGACAGACAGGACGAGACTTAACAGGCAGGATAATGCAAACAGTTAAAGTTTAAAATATTGAAGCTGCATATTGTAAAAAACATGAGGTTTGTTATCAGGCGTAGTAAGACACAATAATGATTGAGATTGGTCAATCCGAAGAGACATTTGAAAATAAAATAAAATAAAATAAAATTCAACCAGTACAAAGAAGAGACATCGGATGGGTAAAAGTAAACATATTAATGGACACAAATAAAGAAATACAACAAGGATAACTTTTAACATATCGATACACATTTTGGATTATGAATTCTGGTTTGGGGTACACATATTTAACAGGAGCAGGGACATAGAGGAATCATTTTTGGAGGTAGTGCAAAAAGGGGGACCAGGTTTTCTCAAAGGATGGGATATTGTTTGTTATGGAGGCTGTTAATTTTTCCAAATTAGAATGGTCAGTCAATAAATTAAACCAGTGGGTTATGGATATTTTAGTTCGATCTTTCCAGTTTAATAGTTTGACTTTTTTTGCAATGGTTAATGATATTAGTATGAATGGTCTAAGGGGGTTTGGAATGGTTAAAGTGGAGATATCACCAAGTAGTGCAGTAATGGGGCAGTTAGGGATGCTGAGGCTGAGGATCTCCGACAGCCTGCTCATGACCTCCAACCAAAAGTTCTGGATGTGTGGGCAGGTCCAGAGTGCATGAAAGTAGTTGTCAGTGGTGGTTGGACAGTGGGAGCATGTGTTAGTTTTGCTGAAGCCCATTCTGAAGAGTTTGTGAGTAGTGATGTGTGCTCTGTGGAGGACTTAATACTGGATCAGTTGGAGTTTGGAGTTAACAGACATAGAGAAGGTGTTATTGCATATGGTTTGCCAGTTGATATCTGTAGGGATGTTGCTGATGTCTGTGGTCCATTTATCTGTGGGGATCGATGTTGTTTGGTCTATGGTGGTAAGTATTTTATAAATCTGGGATAGGGTCTTTTTGGGTTTTAGAGAATGTAGTTTATCGTAGAGGCGGGGAGTAAGGTCATTACAGATTGTGGTGTTGATGTTTTTACGAATTATGTCTTTAAGTTGACAGTGATCTGGTATGTCATATTTCTCTTGGATTTGGTCAAAGGTCATGAGCAGGTCGTCACTGAGAAGGTGCCCCAGGCTGGCTACTCCTCTCTCTTTCCAGATGGGGAAGATGAACGGTTTGTGATTGATTTGAAACATAGGGTTGTGCCAGAGAGGTGTATGGAGACATGGTGAGAAGGTGTAATTGAAAAATTGGTTGGATTTCCACCATGCAGAAAGAACTGTGCTGATTGCAGTGTTATTTTTGTAGCAACTATGAGTGCTGATGGATTTATCTATAAATGGGAGGGTATGAATTTCCAGGTCTTGAGTTAAACTGTTTTCTATATCTAACCAGGGTGGATTGCTGTTGTTTGTCCAGTGTTTGATGTACTGCAGTTGGTGTGAGAGGAAATAATGAAAAAAATGTGGAGCTCCAAGTCCTCCATATTGTTTGGGTTTTTGGATGGTGGATAGTTTTATTCGTGGTTTTTGATTTTTCCAGTAGAAGCTAGTGACTGCGGTGTTGAGAGAGGAAAACCAGCCCGGGGTTTGGGGTGACAGGGATCATAGTAAAAAGGTAATTGATTAGTGGGAGAATTTTTCATTTTGACTGTGGAGATTCGGCCGATTAAGGATATGGGTAATTTGTTCCATCTTTCTAGGCTGTCTTTTATTTCTTGCAACAAGGGGATATGATTGAGCTTGAATAATTCATTTAAATTTGATGATATATGGATTCCAAGGTATGTGATAGAGTTAGTGATTGTTATTCGTTTCAGAAGGCGATCCCCAGCCTCAACATCCCACCGTGGTGTGTTTATAGGCAGAATCTCAGATTTTGACCAGTTGATGGAGTAGCCAGATACTTTACTGTAACTATTGATCAGATAATGGACTGATGGAAGTGAGATTGAGGGGTTAGTGATATACAGTAAAATGTCATCAGCATACAGACTTAATTTGTGTTGGTATGATTTGGTTTGGATGCCTGTAATATGGTCACATTGTCGGATGGAAGCTGCCAGGGGTTCTATAAAAAGTGCAAACAGTAGTGGAGATAATGGGCATCCTTGTCGAGTACCTCTGAGGAGTTGAAACGGTTTTGATATTAGTCCATTGGTTATGACAGATGCAGTGGGTGAGTTGTACAGAGTTTTAATCAAATTAATGAAATATGGTGGGAACCCAAAATATTTAAGGAGGCGAAGAGAAAGGACCAGTCTACCCTGTCAAACGCCTTCTCAGCATCAAGGGTTGCTACATGAATGGTGGACTGTTTGAGGAGGCTGTGTTTTTATGGAGATTGATGAGGTTGAATAGTCTTCTTGTGTTTTCTGAGGAATGTCTCCCTTTAATGAAGCCGGTTTGATCAATGTGTATAAGGGATGAGATTACTGATTCGAGTTAATCAGTGATATGGGGCGGTAGTTGGTGCATTGAGGGGGGTCTTTATTTGGTTTGAGGATCAGTGTGATATAGGCAGTGTTCATATGATGAGGTATGGTAGAGTTTTGGTGGATTTCAGCGACTACTTTGAAGAACAGCGGTGAGAGGAGCGACCAAAAGTGTTTATAGAATTCTGCTGGGTAACTGTCGGGGCCAGGTGATTTGTTATTGGACATGTGATGGAGTGCTTTGGTAATTTCCTCTAGGGTGAGAGGATTTTCTAGAAGTTCTGATTGTGTTTTAGTTAGTCTGGGTAGGGAGGCATTCCTCAGAAAGGTTACTATTTCTTCTGCTGAGGTTTCTTGATCCGGGGTGTAAAGATTGGAGTAAAAGGAATGGAATGAGTCATTTATTATTGAAATGTCTTGGGTTATGTTTCCAGAAGAGTCTGTGATGGCAGTAATTAGTGATTTTTCTGTTTTAGTTGATTTGCTAAAAACTTACTTGTTTTATTACCAAATTAAAAGTTTTGCTGTCGAAGTTTAAGGAGAATATATTCTGTTTTTTTGTTTATTATATTGTTTAATTCATGTTTGGTTCTCTGAAGTTCCTTTATAATTGAATCAGAAGGCGTTTGACAGGCCAGGAGGTCCAATCTCTTCACCTCCCTCTGTAGTTTTTCTTCTTTAGCTGTTTCTTCCTTTTTTTTTGTATGCACAGTATGATAGTATTTTACCTCTCATAACAATTTTTGCTGTTTCCCATAGTGTGCATGCTGATATTTCTGGAGTGTCATTGGTTTCAATGAAGGATGCCCATTCCTGTTTGAAATATTCCTGAAATTGTTTATCTTTTAGAAGTGAGATATTGAAACGCCACCTGGAGGGGGGAAGAGATTGGTGTTGTGTTAAAATAGTGATACTGACCGGGGCATGATCTGATATGATAATTGTATGGATGGTAGGGTCGATTATGTTATAAATGAGGGAATTATTAACCAAAAAATAGTCTATACGGGAGTATGATTTATGGTGAGGTGAAAAGTAGGAGTATTCTTGAGTGTTTGGGTTTTTTAACCTCCAGATATCCATCAGCCCATAATCTGACATGTATTGTTTTAGCACGGATGTGGAGTGATTGGGTTTGGTTGTGGATGATGAGGAGGATCAGTCGATTTGCGGGTCTAAAACTAAATTAAAGTCACCTCCAAGAACGAGTTGTGAGTCAGGGAAGTTGGATAGTGCCGTAAATAGAGAGTGAATAAAGGGGGGAGAGTCTATGTTGGGACCATAGATGTTTGCTAGTGTGAAAGTGTCTTTTCCAATTTTTCCAGAGATGATAATATAGCAGCCTTCTGGATCTGTTACAGTTGAGTTATGAGTGAATGGAGTATTTTTGCTGATTAATATGGAAACACCTCGTTTTTTGGAAATGTAAGTGGAGTGGTATGTTTGGCCAATCCATGTAGCTGTGATTTTCTGAGACTCTGCCTCTGTGAGGTGAGTTTCTTGTAAGAAACAGATATCAGATTTAAGTTTGTGGAGGTGGTTAATTATTTTTGTCCTTTTTGCTGGAGAGCTGATTCCTCTTATGTTCCATGATGTTATTTTTACTGGTAGTACCATGAGTTTGTTAATTTTGTGTACCGCATTTGATTATACAGTGTGCAGCAATGATGTAAACAGTAAAGTTGATTACAGAAACAACATAAAAAAAGCCAAACAAACATGTAACAAAAACATAAAAACACAGCATTGGGGCTATAAACCATTGGTGTACCTATGAGGTGGGGGTAGAACTGTAGAGCCAATGAAGACTCGGATTTTTTTATTTATTGTCCTGAGGTGAAATTTAAGAATGGATGCATCTATTTGATTGGGAGAGATTTATAAATTGAAGGAGGGAGAAGAAGTGTTACCAGTTATTACCATTATTCTCTCCGTTACTTTTGCTAAGCAATTTAATCAATAATGACATAATATAGCTAGGTTGGCTTACAGTAGCACCAAAATACAAATGGAAATAGTAATAATGATAACAATAATAACAACACAGTAGAGTTAATGACAATTAACAATACAAATATACTTGAACAACTATTTAAGGAGTTAAAGTTGGAATGTGTCTGTCATGGATCTGGTTCTAATCAGAGAGTGGGTTAGAGGAAAGAGTGGGTAAGGAGAGGGGGGAGTAAGAGGGAGAGGGAGGTGGTGGTAAATGCCCCATAGTTATAATAATTGTTCATGGGATAGTACCACAGTACCACAGGTACAGGCTGGTCAGTTACAGCTTTAAATGCTATAATCACAAAAAAAGCTCATAAAGCAGGGACATGGCTGTGCAGACGGAGCGGATATTTCACTAATACAGGCGCACCTACATGGAAACATTTAACCCAGACATACACACGTAGGCACTCACGCATATGCATGCACACACACACATCCACACTTAAAGTTAACACATAGGATACTCATGCACCTACACAGAGCTGTCAGGCGTCTTATTACCCGAGAGACCGCACATATACACGCGCTCCCCAGGGCCCCCAGACAACCCCGCACCCCCCCACCCCCATACTGGTCTTATCGGTGCTCTCTACGAGTCAGCCTTGACAGTCACCTGTCCGGGTTATTTAAAGTTATTCAAGCCAGGGAGTGGTGTTTGGATCTTTAAATAGTTTGTTGTCTATGTATAGTTTGTCAGCGATCAGACTCACCTGATGGCTGTTTCTTCTGTTGTTGTGATAGATGGGGAAAAGAGCTCTGCGCCTCTCCATGATCAAGGGGGGGAATTGTTCGTTAATTCCAAAAGGTTTATCCTTGAGGCTTTTCCCAAGACTTCTGATGTACTCACGCTGCTTAAAGTATTCAAACTTTGCCACAATCGGTCTGGGTCCCATGGGAGCTGCAGAGTTTTGGAGTGCGCTGGCGTATGTCCTCTTTTTTCCAATCCGGTGGACTCGGGCAAAGGTAATGTCGGTCACCATCTCTGTTGAGATCCTTTATGAAGAAAGTTTTCAGCAGTTCTTCGGGGTTTTCGTCATTTTGTTCTGATATTCCTTTAAATATTAAGTTATTTCTCATTGACGTGGTTTGAAGGTCCAGCAGAGATTCTTTCAGGAGCTTATTCTCATTTTTCACGTGTGTGATTTCTGTTTGCAGGGTCGCCACAGTATTTTTAAGCTCATCTGTTTCTTTTTGATAGGTTGAAACAATGTTTTTGAGCTCTGTGACGTCGCTCAGGAGCATGTCCAGAATGTCCAGTTTGTTTAGTTTTTCCAGATGTTTCAGTTTTTCATCAACTAACAGGACAATGCTGTGCTCCGTATCAGTTAAATCTGGAGATTGTAGCAGCTCTTGACTGGACATACGCTTCCTTTTTTCGGATCTTGTATGTCTGTCAAATGTGGTGGGTTGGGTACCGGGATTGGGTGTGCTGAAGAGGGTATCAGCGTCTGCTTTGGTCGGAGAACTCATATCCTCGTTTGTTGCTGCAGTGTTTGGAAACTGCAGGTATGATCCAAGGAGGGATTCGTTCTGGAAAAAGGTGGTTTGATGTGCTGCCAATGCTGAGTTTGGCTCCAGTTTAATTGATTATTACTTTGCTAACTTACATTTGAATCAGGAAAAGATATTTGGTCACAAAGATTGACGAGTTACTTCATGACCTGGCGTTCCGCGTGCTAGTGTGACGTCATCACGTCATGCTGCGTCATCCTGATCCCTGGATGATCAGGATCACTTCTCCTTTAAAACACTGTATTCACTGAGCCACAGAGTCACTGACACACTGATCACTGACCTGTTGTGATGGAAAAAGTACTCAGATCCTTTACTCCAGTAAACACATTAATACCACAATGTAAAAATACCTCATTACAAGTAAAAGTCTTGCATGTAATTGTTTCCTTTTTGGAAAAGTCAACATTTTTATTGCTTTTGTTGTACTTCAATGGTACTCTTATTGGTATGTTTGATTACTAAATACAGACCAGCAAACTCATAAGAGAAGAAAAAGGTGACATGTTGGTAAACCAATCTCCTGTAACGGGTATAGAGTGAACCCAATTGCAGCACAAATGGAACCAGGTTTCTTGAATTAACAGTCTTTATTCAAACAGATTAAAGCACAGGAACACAGCAGAGCAGGGGAGTATGGTGGGATTCGAACACGGGTCTCCTGTGTGCCAGGCAGGCAAGTTACCACCAGACCAACAGTGCAGATAGGGATTATTTGGGACTCATGAGCAGGTAAATGTCCAAAAGTTCTCAATAGGCTCAACGAGTGCAGGGAAGGGAATAAGCACAAACTCACTGCTGGTGGAAGTCTTCCTGGAAGATGGCTCAGATGAGGGCTGGCTGTGGATCCAGACCTTGAGACGGAGTCGGCGGGGCTGACGGCACCAGAGGAGGTGAGCTGGCGAGGTGAAGCTGACGAGGTGAGTCTCTCGGCTGAGCAGGAACAGGCTGAGTGCCAACCAGCCACAGGCAGACGAGTAGCAGAAAACAGGCAGGCAATGCTCGTAGTCGGGGACAGAAGGCTGATGGATTTACCGGGGCGGAGACGTGAAGCAAAGGTCGAGGCAGGTCGGGTCGATACCAGGTGAGCAGTCCGGGAATCAGCGCTGGAGAGTCAGGCATGAGAGCGAAGACAATCTGACAAAGAGTGAGTGGAGTGAAGCTGCATATATACTGGCTTGATTGGAGATGGTGAGCAGGTGACAGCAGCAGGTGGAAGCAGTTAGCTGATGAGGGGTGTGGCTGAGCAGCAGAGCAGAGAGGAGAAGCAGACTGTGACATCTCCTGTGGGGGGTCTGGGGACATCCTGCTCCAGAGGAAAAATGTCCTGATTTTAACATGTTAACGAAGCATTCTAGTGACTGTTTCAGTCAAGATTGTCTTACATCTTCTGTTTGTGGTTTCTGCAGAAATGAATACCTTTACTTTTATTTTTGTACTTCAGTCAAAGCACAAAGTACTAAGCAAGGTACTACAGTATAAGTAAAGTTACTTTACTTAGTACTTACCTAGTACTTAGTACTAGAACATGCAACATTTCTTATTTGATCACTCGATAAATTGCTAGAATAATCGACAGATTACTTGATTACTAAGAGAATCGATAGCTGCAGCCCTAATTGTGATTCTTGTTGCAAAGACCCTCCACCCAAAGGTCCTGAATGATTACAGGCCAGTTGCCCTCACTTCTCTGGTCATGAAGTCCTTTGAGAAGTTGAGTGCATGTCCAGGGAACTATCCTTATCCACAGGTCCTACCCAGGGTTGTGTTCTCGCTCCCCTCCTTTATATTCTGTATACAGATTATTTTTTAAACTTGTGCAAAAACTTATTTGCATAACTCAATGTCTAAAAAACGAAAAGAGTATAGATTTCAGACGCAGTCTTCCCGCTACACAGACCACCATCACTGAGGGTCAAGAGGTAGAAGCTGTTGTCAGTTATAAATGCCTCGGTTTAGTCATTGACAACAGGCTCACTTTTGATTGTAAGGCTCTTCTGTCTGCAGAAACTTGCTAAGTTTCATGTAGACAGGTCCCTAATGACTCTCTTTTACAGATCATACATTGAATCAATATGATCCCTTTTCCCTCATCTGTTGTATGACTGTCTAAGAATTAAATCTAAGAATGCATTGGCAAAGATAGTCAACACATGCAGCAAAATCATGGGAGTCCAAACAGAGTTACCTGTCTGCTTTGTACAGTCAGATGGTGAAGAGGGCCAAATTCCATCCTTCTGATTGCACCCACCCTACTTCACCAGGACTTTCAACTCCTACCCTCTGGCACCCGTCTCAGATTCTCCTCGGTTAAGACAAACAGATATAGGCACTCATTCATCCCCACAGCCATTACCCTCCTTAATGCAGGTAACAGGATATAGCTGGATAATCATGCTTCGGGATTCGGTAGACATATCGGATAATTATATATATATGTATATGTGTGTGTGTGTATATATATATATATATATATGTATATACATACATACATGTTTTTTTTTTCATGTTGCTGTCGCTGGTCGACTTTAAAGTGGCAAAGTTGTGATGTATACTGGTCATATTTTATGTAGCGGAATGACAGCTTTGCCATCGTTTTTTTTTTTTTTGTTTGTTTGTTTTTAACTTTTTATTTTTTTTCTCAGTATAGGCATGTTGTTCATTACATCTTTGTATAGCATAACAGAAGAGTTGATCACAGATAAGTGAATTCAACTATGACATGTAGCTAAGAATTTAACATAACAAAAGTACCAAATACATAATAGATACAGAAAATACATAGTTAACTCATTAATGAAAGAGAAATTAAAAAAATAATACTTTTTGTTTAAAAAAATTACACATGAAATTCAATAAATACAATTAACTAAAAAATATATATAAATAAAAATTAAAAAAGGGGGGGTTGGGTAAATTTCCATGCTGCGCTTCTGCTGCAAAATCAATTGGCCATTGGGACAAATAAAGTTGAAAGCTAAAATAATTTTAATAGTTATTTTAATTTTTACTTTGTTGCGTTTATTTTGGGGTCATTTAACTCCATATGCTTTCTTTCCAGTGTTTTTAATTTGGTTGTTAATTTGGCCAATATTTCTTTTTCTTCCTTGAAGACCACATTATAAGTTTACCCCTCAGCATCCCATAAAACACTTGGTGATATATCCTCATTATTATTCAATTCAAGATACTCCTTAATTTCCTGCTTAATAAATTCTTCACATTGACGATCATTCAGAAGTGCAGTGTTGAGTCTCCACATGGTGCTCTTAGGCTGAACATCCAAGTGAAATCTCAAGTACACCCCAGCATGATCAGACACATCTCTGATTCCTATACTGCAATCTATAATTCTGTGTCTCTCTGACTGAAACATAAAGAAGTTATCAATCCTCGAGTAAACTGTGTGAGAGCAGGAGAAGAAGGTAAACTGTGTCACAGATGGGTGGAGTTCCCTCCATATATCAATCATACTGATTCTTTTAAGCATTTTTTTTAACGTACAGTGACTCAGGGTTCATTCTTTTTGTTGGATTTGTTGAGTCAAGGGTGGGGTGAAGCTGTACATTCCAGTCCCCTCCACTAATTAGAACACCAGAAACTTCTGTAGCAACCAAATCAAATATGTTCTTAATTAATAATTTGTCTTGTCGTGTTTTCTATAGCCTAGTCTTTTTTAAATTATTATTATTTATGTTTTGGTTGTAGCAGATGAGTTTTATGCCACAATATTATATGCTGGTTTTCTCTTTTCATCTTGGCTCTTAGTTTTCCTCTTTTTATTGGATGTTGTAACCCGTTAATATTGAGTGTAATTACTCTATATTCTTTTTGAACCATTTATCATTAAATACAGTTAACATATCCACATTGTAAACCCAAGGTGACCTTAACATTTTAACATGAACATGTATAGTAACACAGAACATGAAATTAGAAACACAAAAGAAAGGACTTCCATGATCCAGGTTTCTACTTCAAATAAAGTCTCTGGAAAGGAAAGCCTCTAATTCACAAAGGGCCTTACCTGTGCAAACTGTTATATCTCTGCAGCGAGTATATAATTCAGTGCACACGTAGGGCAATATGTTTAAAACTCCCAGACAAAAGGTCTGTTGTTTTGACCTGTTTTGGGTTGTAGCTTAGTACCCCAACCAACTACCAAGTAATCTTTACAAATAAAAATCAGGAAACAGCAGGTGCACATTCAGATCGTCTCTCGCAAACAGTGTGTAAGTGTTTTTCAGTGGACATATTATTAGTCTACATGGATGTTCTTACCACAGAATGTCCAGTTTAGATATATTTTACCCAGAAATACAGTCTGATGGTGTCTCTGACCACAGCACGGCAAGCGATGGTGCCCTCATCTCTGTTGCACTCCATGATCAACCCCTTCTTCTTCAAACCCCCTCGTCAAAAAATGTTCACTGGAGGTGGCGTTTGGAAGTGGAGACCCTTTTCTTTCACTAGTTTTCTGATGGGGGCGTAAGCCTTCCTCTTCCTCTGGATCTCCACGGGGTAGTCCTGGTTAAAATACACTCTGTTTCCATTCAGATGAATTTCTCTCTTTTTCCATGCCGAGCGTAGCACTAATTCCTTAATCCTGTATTCCAGAAAGTAAATCTGAACTGCCGGAGCTTTTGCACTTTGCAGCGGCTTAGGGCTGGGCGCCGGTGGCAAAGATTTATGGGAAAAAAAATTGGAAAAAAATATTAACATATAATTTTATGGCGTTTTAGAAGAGGACACTTTTGTCCCTTAACAGGAAGAGTGTGACTATTTTTGCTACACAGTGTAAAAAAGTGGAATATAGGGTTTGTCTTTGAAATTCCAAAATAAGTAAAAAAAAAATACACACCTTTGCCAAATATCATGGCTAAAAACATAATCACTGCAAAGATATCAAGAAAATAAAACTTGCAAAGGACACTTTTGTCCCTAACAAGGCACAAGGGTTAATCAACAGATGAATTGATAATGAAAATAATTGTTAGTAGCTAGGGGTGTGCCAAAAAATCGATTCACATAAGAATCGCGATTCTCATTTGCTACGATTCAGAATCGATATAAAATGTCCCAAAATCGATTTAAAAAAAAAAAAAAAAAAAATCCGCTGTCCACCTCCATTTTGTAACTACGCGGGACGGACACGGAGCAGAGTCAGCCGCCAGCTGCAGACCAACGCACACTGCAGTGCTTCACGAAGCTCTCTGCCAGGCCAGCTCCAAGCAGGCAGCTAAAAGCCTCTATCAAGCATTGCCACCTAAACAAAACACAATTTAAACCACAAGAAATAATATGGGCATTTAACAAAAACGTGAAAACAGCCCACCCCCCATTGAGTGCTTTTACTACTCTCACCACTTCAGGCAAACCACACAAGTGAGGTGTCGGATGAAAACAGAGATCCTACTGATTATGAAGAGGTCTCACTCGTCACTGTGCGACAAAAACTTTGAGAGTTAGACGCCAAATAGTCGCAAAAAAACCTTCACAGAATCATAAAATATGTCTTTCCTTAGCTGTTATGTGGCCTAAAGTTATATTTTAGCTTGAAAAAAACACTGCCAATGTCTACTCCTATGACTCTTCAGAAGTTTGAAATGAATCGCGATGGTCCTGGTTGTTTTCATAAAGAGCAAGGGCTTTTTTCGAGCGGAGTAATGCATCTTCACTACAATACTTTATCTTTGGCTGCACGTCCTTCTGTATCGTCATTGGTGTTGCTAAGGTAAATTTGGGTGGTAGCGATAGAACCTCCCGACTCTGATTGGTTTATAGAGGTGTCGATCATCAGAATTGACCAATGGGTTGCCGAGCTAGTCCCCTGGACTGCTTCAGTGAGTTTACAGGACGCAGCTTGTTGACACTTTCAGACGCTTTTAGCAGAGTGCTTATTAACCCCGGTCAGGATAAAACGGGAGAAATAACAGCAGAGGTGGTTCTCTGACTGTTTGAATCAGATAGCGGTGCTAACATACTAACAACACAGTGCCAAACATCAGTGTGACTGATGCCCAAATGGCACATTTGGTGCAGTTTCACATGGATATGTCTGTGTTAAAACATCTGTAAAACTGTTCAGGTTCACTTTTTTAGCATCGAGTTTTGCACAGTTAACTCATCAGATATCACTTTACTAATTCCTAGATGAATCGGGCTACTATCCTATGATTCAAAAGTGTTTTTCACTCTAAACAGTGTGTTTTTTTTAAATAAATAGATAAAAAATTCACATTTGTTTCTGTGTTCCAGGTGAATTTCCTCTGACACAGTAACACATATCTTGATTCTGACACTTCTATAGTAATCTCACATGTAGCTATTGTTATTTTGACACCAAGATTATACATACAGCCCTTGTAGTTGTGAAAATGTCCTCCATTTATTTTGGGTAAGTCATTTCGGACAGAAGGTAGAAAAAATAGGCCCCCTGATGAACAGGTTAAGCAGTATGTGATATTGCTTTTATGTAACAGTTCCAACAATTCCATCTAAGCATGGATAAATCTTTAAAACTTAATAAATGTGAAAAAGACACTTTAATGTCTCCATTTGTCATTCTGTCTTGCAAAGCAGATGGGAGTAGATCATGATCAGAAATCATTATGAATAAAATCGTTTTGAATCGAAAATCGATTTTAAAATCGAATCGTGGCTGCAAAAAATTGGAATCGAATTGAATCGTGAGATAGTAAAAGATTCCCACCCTATTAGTAGCAGCACCACCCCAAACAAAATCAAATAACTGTTATTAGCCCAGTAGAGGCACACTTGAAGGTCATCTTACCTTCTCTGCAGTCAAGAGCACTAAACAGTAGAATGAAAACGGATCTATTGGACTTGTGTATACAACATTTTTATGACATTCAGCCTTAATCAAAATTCTTTGCTCACCCTTAGTTTCCATGGTTTTTCAGTAGATGTGATTAGTGTATGATCTTTCTTTCATTCTTTCAGGATGATGTGGATGAGCCAGATCTCGGGGATACATCAATGGGACTTTGTACAACAGTTGGTGAACCAGACTCAGACTCGCTGCATCGTCGCTACCACCCTGTGAAAATCTGTCGTCCTGGAGGGTGATGTGGTGATCGACCTCACCAGATTGTTGAGGCCTTCCTGGTAATGTTCAGCCTGATCTATGCACAACATCTCAGTCATTCCAAAAGACTGACCAACACTTTGAAATTCACTCAGAACTGCAAACTGTCACCACGGCTGCAGACTCAAGAATGACTTGATGACACATGTTTAGAACTCAAGATCTAAACAGGATTAGTGGATTCACACACTACCTTCATAACTGTTAAAGGGATGGTTCATGTTATTTTAAGTGTGTTTGTATGAGGTACTTATCCATAGTGAGTGTATTGCCCACTGTAGATGTTGGTCGACTGCTTTCAGTTTAGAGAAGCAGCAGGAGCTAAACGATGTACTGCTGTAGACAGGGTTAGCAGCAAAACATATTTTAACCACTTAAAAGTTTTCCTCCCAACAAAAAAAATATTAAAAATTTATGCAACATTTTGAATATTTTCACTGCTTTACCTTTCTGTCAGCCAGCCTTTTCTGATGGGAAACCGCCATCATACAAGCCAAACATCATATCTCCAAAGCCACCCGACTCTTGGCAGAAGCACTAATTAATTAATATACGGCTGGTTTGGAGAGAGATATTTGACTTATATAACAGCAGTTTACCATGAGAAAAGGCTGCCTGACAGCTAGGTGAAGCTGAGAAAATATTCCATATATTACGTAAATTTAAACTGATACAGATATTTGTAAGTGGTTAAAATATGTTTTATGTTGTTGCTGACCCTTTCCTCAGCAGTGCACTGCTACGCTTCTGTGCTGGTACTCGTCTTTGCTTCTACAAAACTGGGGGCGTGTGGACATCCATCTACTACAGGTAATACATTGATTATGGATAAGTGCCTCATACAGCCACACTTGAAATAATCTGAAATCCTTCAATGTCCATTTTAAACATTTCAGCAGTTTTTATTGTTATGAAGAGTTTATCAGCACAACCCAAAGCCAGAATAGAATTCTGAGTAATTTAGGTTCTTTGTAAACACCTAGAGATTAGTTTTAATCCAAATTCAAATATTGTAGTTAAAAGTATAGTTTTTTGTACACTTTCCTGATATTGTAAGTTACATAATGTTGATAGATACCCTGTATGCATTATGCTATTTTAACCCTGATTTCCAGAGGCACAGTTTACAGATGGCCAAATGTGTTTCTTTGCAATTATAATTTTCTTTTAGGATTAGAAGAAAATAGATGGTTTTTCTGTCATACAATATTATTTATGTTTCAGTCTCTGCTATAAAGGAGGAGCGTGGGCAAATGTACTCAAAAAAAGTGAGGCAATCAGTTGCGATAAATGACTTTAAATTTTATTAAGTCAGTGTTTTTGAATCATAAATAATTACGAGATTGGGTTTAGTGAACATGAATGATGGGTTTTCATTGGGCCTGTCACAGTTCACCTATTTGTCCGGGAACATGGTGGCACTGGCTTCACGGTTTGGTACACGGTATGTGCACGATGAATACAACAATACATCTGTTTTTCTGACCGACTCAGTCACACTATTGTCGTTCTGGCAAGTGCGGTAACACTCCAATCCAGCAGGTAGCATTAAATCACTAAAACGCTGTCTGCCAACTGTCATTTAAAAAACTGCCAAAGAAGACAGTGCAGCAAAACAAGGACATTAGATGCTTTCGTTGGGTAAATTCATCTCCTCCACTCGCTCCCTCTCCTCACATCTTAGCTTGTGGCAGCCGGCACCTTTAAGGATGCACCTCCCCTGCGTTATGTCGTCATCCGTGCACACCCAATAGGCTGAATGGCTGTTTGAAACAAGATGGCGCGAACTCACAGTGGAGGACACAGCAAGGAAGAGGCTCCGTCCGTCCTCATGTCCGCGATCTAGCCTGTCAATCCCTGACAGCGTGTATAAGTCCGCCATAGTGGTAGTCCGTTTGTCCTCGTCATATCGCGTTGCCACTCCCCACTCGCCTCGCCATCCGTAGCCGCTGGTTCGTCGCCTTGGATGTTTATTCCCGGGAGCTGACTGCCGTGTCTGCTGCTTCGGAGGACTGGCCGGAGAGGAGGTAACGCCGGACGATCCGGCTGTGTGGTACGAAGAGACGCTGACAAAGAGGAGGTCTCACTCTGACACCTTTTAGGAGGCTTGTTTGGAACGTGTGACTTTTTACAGACTGACTGACTGGAAATGGGGGGAAAAGACTGAAAGAGAGTGACTCTGAAAGGGGAGGGCCTTGGTTTGTGCAGGGGGGTTATTATTGTTTGCACTGTATGTTAGTTGTTGCCTGCGTGGCCCTGAGGTGCAAAGCACAACAGCAAATCAGAAAACACAACGGCAAAAGAGAAAACACAACACAAAAAGAGAAAACACAACGGCAAATCAGAAAACACAACGGCAAAAGAGAAAACAAACGGCAAAAGAGAAAACAAAGCAAATCAGAAACACAACGGCATTAACCAAAACGGAAAAGGTAGGTACCCTCGGGCGACATGAATCGTCGCTGATTGGACGAAAGAAAGGGGCCTTTTTTTTAAATATATATAACTTTATTTAACAAAATCATGTACAAACAACATGGCTTACATCTTTTTTAACGTTTCAAATGAGCAGGTGCATAGGGAGAATGCAGAGGAGAGAATGAGAGAATAACATCCATGAAATGAAATAAATAAATGAGATAAATGAAATAAACCAATTAAAATTAAATAAAACGTTTAGCTAGGGCTTTTGTTTTAGATCATATTTTTCAAATAAACTGAAAAGTTTCATTGCATATTTACCTTTCATTATGTTCAGGGCTTTGGTGAAGGAAAGAAACTCATTATGAAACACATTAAACTTAGGTTTCACTTTCATATATTTACATTTGTGTATGTAAAATTCTCCAAGGATTAGAATATTATTAACCATAAAGTCCCATTCATCATTGTCCATAACAACACCATAAATAATGTCCTTTTGAGAAAAGGGTTCGAGTCGGATCTTTGTGTGCATCCAGTCATGTATATCAGTCCAGGGCCCCGTTTCCCAGAGCCTTCGTAGCGCTACGTGCTTCCTAAGTTGTATCATAAGGTCTCTGGTAAGCTTACGGGCTGTTTCCCAGAGTCTACTTAGCTAAGATAAATCTTCTGTAAGATATATCTTAAGACGAGTGGTCTGAACCACTCATAAGCTGTCTCTTAGTGATGCACTCCGTTCATCCTAACACAGTTTTAGCTTTATTAGGCCAAAATTATGCTTTTCAAATGGATAGTTTTAGTATAGCGCACATCAAGGCTGCTTACGTAAATTACATCATCAGGTTAAAATTAACTTAATGAAAAACAATAATTAATATTGCTTATTTATTTATTTATTTAATTTATTTTTTATTTGAGCTAAATAACTGAGGATATGTTTTTTTCTGAGTACGCTGTGTTGCTATATTATTTTTACGGTTTAATTTTCATGCGGGCTGGTGTGTGTTTTACTGCTCTTATGTGTTTTCGCCAAGCACATCAGGCGCTTTAATTAAAGGACAAAGAGCCACGAAGTCAAAGGCCTGTGATCATTAATGCGTTTAATACAGTAAATTGTGTCTCTACAATCTGAATGAGACACACAACACGATGTCTGACAGCAGCTTTGTGTGGAATTACTTCAAAAATTTAAACAATGAAGATGCAAATTGTGCGCTGAGCTGGAGGGATGAAATCCGCTGGACTGATGTTTGCTGCGACATTTCCAGGTGAAAGCCCAAAGTTTCAAGAACACTGGATTCATACTTTATCTAAAACACATCTGGGTGAAATACTGCAGCATCCGATGGATTTACCTTCAGGCTGTGGCAAAAAGAGCCGCTCACTGAAGAAAGATGCCAAAATCACCTGAATAATCCATCCAAAGCCTCACACAGAGTGAGTGAGAACTTGTTGTTAGATTTTTACTTTTTAACTTTGAGCGATCATAAACTTTATTAAGCCGACTATGTTGAACAGTGAAGTGTGCACGTGGGAGCCTCTGCTGCGCTCAGCAGCCGCATGTGAACGCGAACGGAATGTAGAATCTGTTTCGGCTCAATATCATGACTTTAAAAACACCAAATAACTTGATTTAACGAATTTTGTTAGTTTAAAATATGATGAATGAGCCTATTCAGTCAGACAATAAGAGACCACAGAGTGAATTTGGCATTTCATCCTCCATGCAGCTGCAGTGAAGGTCAAGCTACACACAGCATGTGCAGTTTATATATGTTCATTATAATGTTGATTAATGTTGAAATCGTGTTCTTCCGCCTCAGTAATAATTAGTAATACCACCAGATAATAGACTAAAGTGGTCATTTCCTCGAAATGTGTCATTTCGGGAAAACATGAATCCCTCCCCCTCACCTCATCACATTATATGTGCCGATATTTTAATTTAAAGACAGCCCAGCTGGTAGAGTATGAGTGTGTATGGTGATATGTGTTTTGTGTTTTGACACTGCAGAGTATCTGAGTATGTACATTGACAAAGATGGACATTGGAAGTACATTGATGGAAAAAGAGAGACAAACACGTATGCTGTTGTTGTTTTCAATAACAAAAACATTATTGTGAGCAGCGATCACGTTTCTCTTCTTCCTCATTAGTCTCCTTGTTTATAACGGAATGTGCATGTAAGTCATTTTTTATGTGATATGCTTCAGACATATTAGGACTAAAACGCTGCTAAAACGCTCGTCTGGTGTATGTGTGGACCAGGGGTCCGTTTCATAAAGCAGGTTCAACAAACCCTGAGTGTAACTCTGAACTCTGAGTTGATCTACTCTGAGATAAGAAACTCTGAGTTTTCGGTTCCAGAACAGCTGATTTGAGTTGGTTTACTCAACTTGGAGTAGTTTCACCTGGAGTTAAGCGCGTGCACCACAACTATAAAAAGCCAGCATCAATGGAGCCCCGATTCGACGAGTCACCATGGCAACGGGGAAGCGGAGGGCTGCGTTTTTCACGCCACTTGAGATGGAAATCTTAATGCGCTCGTATGGCGAGTTTGAGCACATTTTCAGAAAAAAGTGCAACACCGCAGCACCTGCCAAAGAGAGGGAGACGGCGTGGGAGAACATTGCTGCCCGGGTCAATGCGTAAGTTTAAATGTAGTCCTTTGCAATCACAATAATATTACAGGGGGAAACCGTTTGAATGGTAGCCTATTAAGTTATTTCATTTAGGTGCAATCCCGCGGGGCAGAAGCGCACATGGCAGCAGTTTAAGATGAAATATAAAAACATTGTTCAAACAGTTAAGACCTCGGCATAATCTCATGGAGGTACCTCATTTTGATCATGTTTTACATTGTAAAGTAGCCTAAATATTAAGTGGCTGTTTCACTGTGCAGTTGTTTTATCCCACACAGCCTAAATGTCTTCATCCATATCATGCTCTGTTAAATAATTAAGCCTATTTAAACTAACACAGACTTTTACTCAGCCAACAGAAAGAAATCCGATGCCCGTAAAACGGGTGGTGGCCCAGCACCACCACCTCTAACGGAGGCAGAGGAGCTGGCCCTAAGCCAGAATTTTAGATGTTCTGCATCTCCGACATTGTACAGAAAACTTCCATTGGCAAAGAATCGCAGCGCAACACACAATATCTGATGGGATGTGAGAGCATGACTGCAGCTGGTGATGTTGCAAATGTAAGGACGGATTAGGTTGTGTATGTAGGTAATAGATTGTGACGTGAAACGGTATCGCTCAAAAAGGTAACTGTCTGGAAATGCAAGGACATCTATGCGCGGTCTGATGACAATCTCCCGACGAATATTTAGTTCTCTGCGCATAATGCTGCTCCTTCATCCACTGGGTCGTTGAGAAAAGGACATGCCATTTTGACAGACGAACGAGGTTACGAATGTATGAATGAATGAGGAAATCAAATAGCGTGTGTGGCTGAAAGGGGGCGGAGACAGAGAGAAACTCGAGGTTCATTGAGAAAAACCTGGTCCCGACCAGGTTAGATTCATAGAGTCTGGTACTACGGTAACTGACCGAGAGCTTAAGTTACCTCTCTTTGTGAAACAGGCTAGAGTTACCCCTCTTTCTCTGGTTTGAGTTACCTTCCTTTCTGAAACGGAAAACTCCGAGTTTCCCTCATTTCAGGGTTAACAAACTCAGAGTTTTCACTAAACCTGCTTTGTGAAACGGACCCCAGGCTCCAAATAGTTCAGCAGATGAACTTTAGAAGGCGTAGCCTCATTTATAATATAATATTTGGTGGTGGTAAAATTATTAATGCAACACTTGTTATGTTACAACATCATTTATTTACCTTTATAAGAGATCAATCGATGCGTGCAGCATCGATTAATACACTTACGATGTACCTTAGCAGCTCTCCTTACGAGCTCCCGCTAAGAGACAGTTTGGGAAACACTCGCTGGAAAAGAAGTTCGTTTGCTAAGATATATCTTAGAGACCTTCGTAGAGCGCTAAGATACATCGAATCTGGGAAACGGGGCCCTGAGTATTTTAGAAGCATACATTGAAAAACTATATGCTCCAAGGTTTCAATATCATCACAAAATACACATTTATTTGTTTCAAAACCAAATCTCTGTCGTAACAGTACACCGCCAGACCTATGCGCAGAGAATTTTCTGCGCAGAGGTCTGGCGGTGTTGTCTTTCCGGTTCAAAGGACGGACCAGTTCTTTCGTCCAATCAGCGACGATTCATTTCGCCCGAGGGTACCTACCTTTTCCGTTTTGGTTAATGCCGTTGTGTTTTCTGATTTGCCGTTGTGTTTTCTCTTTTGCCGTTGTGTTTTCTGATTTGCTGTTGTGTTTTCTGATTTGCCGTTGTGTTTTCTCTTTTGCCGTTGTGTTTCTCTTTTGCCGTTGTGTTTTCTGATTTGCCGTTGTGTTTTCTGATTTGCCGTTGTGTTTTCTCTTTTGCCGTTGTGTTTTCTGATTTGCCGTTGTGTTTTCTCTTTTTGTGTTGTGTTTTCTCTTTTGCCGTTGTGTTTTCTGATTTGCCGTTGTGTTTTCTCTTTTTGTGTTGTGTTTTCTCTTTTGTTGTTGTGTTTTCTGATTTGCCGTTGTGTTTTGCACCTCAGGGCCACCGTAGTTGCCTGCTGTGGTACATCTAATACACTGTGGGGAAACTGAATTGTGCTGTGCTGTGTGTTTTGTGGCTTGCTATTCATTTTGCTTGTGTGCAGTGTTTGGTGTAGGAGTTGGAGGCAGTGTCGTGTCCAGGACATTTTTACTGGGGTGGCCAAGGTGGACCATAGAGCTAGTGTGGGGTGGCCATATCATAGTGAACCTTAATGAATGGCAGGTGATCAAAATGTGTAATACAGATGTTCAAAGCGTCGCATTGCTTTAACCAATGCACAGGTGAATCATAATTAAATTTCAAAACATCCATTGTAATCTTAAGCAATTAATGACGGTGCCATGCTCACCACCACCACAAAAACTAAAGCTGATATTACAATCTGAACAGCACTAACATGCAGCTACCATTCTATTCAATTTTCTATCCGATTACCACCCATTACAGTCTCTGGGAAGCATTTTATGACTGAAAACTGAAAAGTGAAAAACTTTGTGCTGCTCCTCAGCTCTCATTGGTCAAAACTATGCTGACCAGCAGGGTTGGAATTACACAGTGGCTTTCGGGGGATCTTTATTTTCCAGTGCGCACAGCTTCTAAAACATACCATGGAAGTGCGCGTCATGACTCTGTAAATCATGTTATTGGTAACTATTACAGATAGTTCATACTGTCAATAAAGTTTCATAGAGTCTAAATAACAATAATATATGGCAACTGTTTCAAAAATCAAAGAATGCGTTTATCAATCAGAGCAAAAACAAGAAATAAAACCACGTGTGTCAATTGAAGGCGCATTGCAGGCTTGAGATTTAAAATTCCAAAACCACAGAGCCAGCAGTGTTTTAGGAAAAGATCATTATTTATATGCATCTATTTATTTGTTTAGAATTAATATAAAGAAGAGGATGAGGCAGAGATGGGGGTGAGGAAGAGGGAGAGGAGGAATGAGGCATGAAGTAAGTATTTAAAATAAAACAAATCGGACTTGGAGTAAAAAAATACGCAACACAGAAGTGTACAGTTATATTATGATTCATGATCATAAAAAAGTGTTTATATCAAGTCGGCATGTCTGTTTTTCGGGTGCAGAATAAAAAAACTCCAAAATTAAAACAAGTTCAGAGTTGGAGTGTTAAGGCAGTTTGACGTGCGTCAAGGTGCTTTCAGTGCGCGTTTAGCCATTTAGAACAATGAGTGTAGGCTACTTCAAAACCCGAGTGTCAGACGCCTACGGTGCGTTTTGGCCTTAATATGAACATCATGATCTGATCTTTGTGAATGTAAACTAATGTGGAGAGTTCTCAAGTCAAAATTAACTCACATTTCTTTTTACATGGGAGAACTTCATAAAGTATCACATACACATAGAAACAGCTGTTCTGCTGCGTGCATCTCTCTCTCACACACTTTCTCCTCATTGACCGTCCCTTAATTCCCTGTTGTTTCCCTTCTGTCTGTGGATTGTTATAATCAGGATAAAGTGGCATTAGGGCCGAAAGTTCAATTTGCAACAATGAAAAGCAAACAGGTACCGAAGTACGTTACGTGTTCCGTCTGTCTATCAATCAGCTCCGCTCCGTGTCAGAACCGCGGACAGCGCAGCGGTCAGGGTGGCGCACAGAACAGCGCACACAGCATGGTGTTAATTAGTGAAGATACATGGTCGGAAATTATAATATAATGTGCAAATAGACAGATAACATTGCCATATTTTTACTATTATTATTTATTTCAGGACCACTGTGTTTTAGTGCTCCCCCCAAATGTCCCAGATTAGGCCGTATGGGTTGATGGACTTGACCAACTACAAATGAGAGTAGGGTCTGCTAGGGGTGGCCACCCCAGTGGCCACCCCTCTAGCCACGCCCCTGGTTGGAGGCTCCGCCAGCTCCTTTGTAGGGTTGCTGGGTTTTAATTGGTTAATTTTTTGTCAGACTGACCCTCTGACTGGCACCCCGGCATTTCACGAGTGACCGCTACAAGCTCCACCCTGCGAGGTCATGACAGAGAGATGCGAGGACGGAGGAGATGACGCTGCGAGATGAAAAATCCTTGGTTCCTTTTAGTGTTAGTCTGAAGCGACGTCAGTTACTGATGACGAGCTGTATCCGCTGTCAAACTGACTGGTATGAATGTCCAGAAACAAATTTAGGAATGATTTCAACACCTAACAGCATTCAAGTTAGATCTGTAAACTGTTTGAAATGGCTGATTATTGGTTTCTGATGTTGAGTTTAATCATTTAATATTCCTTTTTATATCTTCTAATTTATACAGATCAGTGTTATTTCTTTACTTAGGCTATTTATTGACTTGCATTATTGTCAGCAGCACAATAAGACACACAGCACACTTTCTACCTGTTTGTGGCATTATTCACAACATGCAGCGATTTGCAGTGTAATAATATTAATAATGCCTATAACCAGTTATTTCTTCATGAGCTCTTTGTGAAACCAAAGGTCATAAATATTCACATCAGAATCATTAAAGTGCTGCAGAAACTTCCGTCAGTCACTGGACTTTGCTTTCCTACGGAAGAGTATTAGGGCCACTCATGAGAAAAAAAATGAGAGGAGGTAGATTTTTTTTTTTTCATCATACACTTTGAGAAAAAAGTCGAAATGTCGAGAATGAAGTCGACATTGTGGTGTTTTTTCTTTGTCCTTTCTTCCGAAAAACTTACATTATGCTAAGTGGTCGTATCTTGTATTACATTTACATTAAACGTGAGATACCACGGGACCCCATCTCGAGTTACGCACAAGTAAACTGGCTCGCACTCAATAACTTGAACAGAAGCAGAATACAGTTCACTTCACAAGAGGTTTATTTGTACACACAGCAGCATACAAACAAACCAGGTTGCAACCAACTTCTTCTGAGTTGACGCTCACCTTTATACCTCTCCGCTACACGGTTCCAGACAGATGGATTAGTCACTATCTCCGGTCAGACTATCAAATAACACATGGTAAGCTAAACATACATTTGCGGTTTTCCTGCTTGACTGAATTTCCGTCGCAAATGAACTGCTGCCTTGTCTCATCTTGATATTTTAGCAGGGCAGGATGACCCAATCGTAAATTTTCCTAGACAGCTTCTTGTACTCTCTAATCTCATGAAAGCTTCTTCCTCTCCCACTGTTCCCATTCTGCAGAAGTCATCATACAGTTACATGTGTCTTGTTCACTAGGTGAAAGGGTATCTGGTGGATAAGGGACAAATATGGAAATAACTCGAACATGCATACGTGAGATGCTACACTAAAACTGCTCATCGGCTATCCATCTTACATGTAACTGATCATACACATGTTTTTCTAACTCATCCTGCATACCATACCTCACACAATTTATGACAGTATAGTGACAGGTCCGATCTTAGTTCAGTCATCTATACATGTTATTTTAGCTTACACAGTATTCAATAGCACAATATATTTTTATCTTCCACAACATACAATGTGGAGAATAAGGTCGACGTACAATATCGAGAATAAAGTTGACATACAATATCAAGAATAGAGTTGACATACAATATCAAGAATAGAGTTGACATACAATATCGAGAATAAAGTCAACATACAATTTCAAGAATAAAGTCGAGTTAGTTACTTGTAAATTATTATTTTATTGCCATTTATAGTGGTTTGTATATTGTTTCATTTGTATGTTTATGTGCCGTGTAAGCATGATGAAAAAAAAATCTACCTCCTCTCATTTCTTTTTCTCATGAGGGGCCCTAATACTCTTCCATATTTTCCTGTGTGGTCTTGATGACACAGGATGAAAATCGCCAAAACTGCCGAATCAATGGATACACCAGTGTATCCTCGGTCTGAAGCTCCACCCAGTAAATTGCACTACTCTCTGTTCAAAGTAAATGAAAAGAAACTAAACCTTCTGGATTTGGAAATTTTTGTTGCATTTTCTGCATTTTACTGTAACACGCCTAGTTTTCATACTGAAAATTATTCAGTTCTTGCAATGAGTAAGGTGAATGAAAATTCAGAGTTGCATGTAATAAAAATATCTGTTTGCTTAATCAATAATTTAATGTATAATAATTTTTTCTTTTTTTTTCAAATTATTTTTTCCATAATTTCTTTTTTTTTTCTTTTTTATGTATTTTTTCCATAGCACCTGTTCATAGAAACACCAAAGAAAAGACATTTGATGAAAATATCTTTATCCCTGAATTGCATCTCATATTATTCAAATTTGGTAGGTACATTGGTGCATATGGTCTGGGAGTGTCCTGAGGTCAAAACATTCTGGGAAAGGGTGTCTCAAAAACTGTCCAATATGATAGAAATAAATTTTGATTGTTCACCATCTTCAATATTAATGAATGATGGTTCATATCTGACCCTTAACTCAGCGGTTGCTATCTTTGGCAACCATGGCTGCTAAAATGTTGGTTGCTGCAAGATGGTGATCTTCTGATAAATAATCAATCCATCAGTTGTACCAGTCTTTAATAGAGTATGTACTTATGGAACGGTCCATAGCAAAGATGAACTATTATAGCCAAAACAATCTTGAGGTCTGGATGGAAGCGTTGTGATCAGTTAAGCATATAGCTTGAAGGGAGGAAGAAGAGAGATCAGGATAATTCTTGTTTCTCTTACATGTAGCATAGATCTCCAGTTCTGTTATTTCTGTCTACCAACACAGCTCTGTCTGCGGTGCTGTGCTGTTGGAAGAAGCTTTAATAAAGAAGATTCAAGTGTTTGAAATCATTTTCTGACAGAGTGGCACAAGCGCAATTTCAGTCCCTGAAATAACACAGTCCTTTGCAGATCCTCAGCTATACTACAAAAGCCTGCCTTGAAAAAGTCAGCACTATCAAGTTAGCCACCCAGCATAGGTCTGGACTGCTTAATCACCAGCAAGATATCACTGGCCTTCAAGAAGGCCTAAGGGGATGATTTTTGGTCCTACCCACTGTAAATAAAAATGGCATTGCTCTGTTCACCTGTCACTTTTCTAAACAAACACAGGCTGCAGCCTTCTGTCCCAGTGATGAAGTCCTAACCAATGAGTAAGCCAGCTCTAACCTTTCTCTGCCGAGAGACAACAGCAAACAAATCTGATTGGGTAACTCTATTTTAGTGTTGTAGAAGCTAGCCTATTACTTAGCCACTGAGATGTTTAACCCAGGAATGACCTAGTTGACGCGCCTTACTGTTAGTTTGATCTACCGTACGCTGTGTTGCTTCCACATTGAATCCACTTGGTTGCAGCAAAAACAATTTATTTCCTCCATACAAAGTGTGAAAAAAGTCCATTTTGTTTCAAAAGAGACCAAAACACTCGGCGTGCGGCGTGACAAAAATTTTACTGCCGTTGCGGTCAAAACCCTTTGCCCCTCCGGGTCAAACACCTAACAACAACAGTAACCTGCCTACCTTTAACACCTGAGCATGAAAATATCACAGCGACATCCCGTGTTCAAAACAGTGAACTACAAGCTAAACCATGGATTATTTCACCAACATATTTGGCTCCTACAAGTGTTTTCAGGACAGTAACCCTTTCATTTCTGAAGCAAAATTGATAGAAAAAGAACCTATATGTATATAGTATGTACTTTGTTTTGAACAATTCAATTTTTAAAGTTCCCTTCATCCATCACAACAGGAAAAATAAAATAAAAACTTGGTAGAAAAAATGAAGTGAGCAAGTTTACACATGTTGATGGACCAGTAAAATATGTCAATTATGTCCCTACCTAGGAAGCTGGGGGAAATAGTAAGTAAAAAAAAAAAAAAGACCTTCTCCAAACAAATCCAAATTTCCAGAGCTGTCTTATTTACACACAGGATCATTTTGGTGAACAAGGTATTCACAGCTGTATTCAAGTAGTGTTCAAATTCCTCTACGAAGACAGTCTACTTTATGCAGCCAGTGTGCCCAGCATTTTTATCACTCTTTAAAAAACTGCTGCTTACACAACAATTTCTTGTTTCTTAAAAGTGCAGTAATCCATATTAGTGAAATATCACAAAGACTTATCAGCAACACTTTTAACCTTCTTTTAACTGATTGTTCTGGTTTTCTAGATGGTAAATTCAGATCTCACTCTCAACGTCATCAACCCAGGTTCCAGCAACAGCAGGCAGCATGTAAACATGGTGTCGATATTTTCACACGTGCGTCCATTAAGAGATACACCAAGTCTTGCGAGAAAAACCATATTTGCTGTGATTGGGTGTTTGAAACTCCCTTGTAACTTCACCTCTGCTGTGATTGTATGATGTAAAATCACCTTGTGTTGTGACTGGGAGTTGAAAACCCCCCTGTGTTATGATTGACTGTTGTAAAATCCCCATGAGCTGTGATTGGCTGTTATAAACCTACCTGTGTTGTTGGTTGATGTAAAACCCCCCTTTTTGTGGTTGGCTGATGTGAAGCTCCCCTGTGATTTGTGAGTGCTGTTGTAAACTCACCTCTGCTGTGATTGGCTTTTGCAAATTACCTTTGCATTGTCATTAGCTGTTGTAAACTCACCAGTGCCATCATTGGCTGTTGTAAAATGCCCCTGTGCTGTGATTGGATGCTGTAAAACCCACCTGTCTCTATGATTGATGGCTGTAAAGCCCCATGTGATGTAATTGGCTATTATAAAAGGCAGCTGTGCTTTAATGTCCTGTTGTAAAATCCCTGTGTTGAGTCTGGTTGTTCTGAAAAAGCCTTGAGTTGTGATTGACTCTTGTCAGACTCTCTGTGCTGTAATCAGCTGTTGTAAATTCCCCCTGTGCTGTGACTGGCTTTGTAAAAAAAAGAAAAACTTGTGTTGTGATTGGCTATTAGAAAATCCTCCAGTGATGTGTTTAGCTTTTATAAAAACAACCTGTGTTGTGGACTGACTGTCGGAAAACCCCCCTGTATTGTGATTGGCTGTTAGAAAATCCCCCTGGATCGCGAATTGGCTGCTAGAAAACTCCCCTGTTTTGTGATTAGTTGTTGGAAATCTCCCCTGTGCTGTGATTGGCTATTGGAAAAGTCCCCTGTATTGTCATTGAGTGTTAGAAAACTCCCCTGTGCTATGATTGGGTGTTTGAAAAGTCCCCTGTGCTGGGATTGGTTGCTGTAAAAGCCCCCTTTGTTCTGATTGGCTGTTGGAAAACCCCCCTGTACTGTGATTGGCTGTTGGAAAATCCCCCTGTATTGTGATTGGCCATTGTGAAATCCCCCTGTATTGTGATTGGCTGTTAGAAAACTCCCCTCTGCTGTAATTAGCTGTTGGAAAATCCCCCTGTATTGTGATTGGCTGTTGGAAAATCCCCCTGTATTGCGATTGGCCGTTGTGAAATCCACCTGTGCTGTGATTGGCTATTGGAAAAGTCCCCTGTATTGTGATTGGCTGTTGTGAAATCCACCTGTATTGTGATTGGCTGTTAGAAAACTTCCCTGTACTGTGATTGGTGTTAGAAAATCCCCCTGTATTGTGATTGGCTGTTGTAAAATCCCCTTTTGTCCTGATTGGCTGTTGGAAAATCCCCCTGTATTGTGTTTGGCTGTTGTGAAATCCCCCTCTATTGTGATTGGCTGTTAGAAAACTCCCCTGTGATGTGATTGGCTGTTGGAAAATCCCCCTGTATTGTGATTGGCTGTTGTAAAATCCCCCTTTGTCCTGATTGGCTGTTGGACAATCCCCCCTTATTCTGATTGGCTGTTGGAAAATCCCCCTGTATTGCGATTGGCTGTTGTGAAATCCACCTGTGCTGTGATTGGCTATTGGAAAAGTCCCCTGTATTGTGATTGGCTGTTGTGAAATCCACCTGTATTGTGATTGGCTGTTAGAAAACTTCCCTGTACTGTGATTGGCTGTTAGAAAATCCCCCTGTATTGTGATTGGCTGTTGTAAAAACCCCTTTTGTCCTGATTGGCTGTTGGAAAATCCCCCTATATTGTGATTGGCCATTGTGAAATCCCCCTCTATTGTGATTGGCTGTTAGAAAACTCCCCTGTGATGTGATTGGCTGTTGGAAAATCCCCCTGTATTGTGATTGGCTGTTGTAAGATCCCCCTTTGTCCTGATTGGCTGTTGTAAAATCCCCCTTTATTCTGATTGGCTGTTGGAAAATCCCCCTGTATTGCGATTGGCCGTTGTCAAATCCACCTGTGCTGTGATTGGCTATTGGAAAAGTCCCTGTATTGTGATTGGCTGTTGTGAAATCCACCTGTATTGTGATTGGCTGTTAGAAAACTTCCCTGTACTGTGATTGGCTGTGAGAAAATCCCCCTGTATTGTGATTGGCTGTTGTAAAATCCCCTTTTGTCCTGATTGGCTGTTGGAAAATCCCCCTTTGTCCTGATTGGCTGTTGGAAAATCCCCCTTTATTCTGATTGGCTGTTGGAAAATCCCCCTGTATTGTGATTGGCCATTGTGAAATCCACCTGTGCTGTGATTGGCTGTTAGAAAACTCCCCTGGATCGTGATTGGCTACTAGAAAACCCCCCTGAGCTGTGATTGGCTGTTGGAAACGTCCCCTGTGCTGTGATTGGTTACTTTAAACCCCCCCCTTTGTTCTGATTGTCTGTTGGAAAATCCCCCTTGATCATGATTGCCTGCAAGAAAACTCCCCTCTACTTTGATTGGCTGTTGGAAAATCCCCCTTTATTCTGATTGGCTGTTGGAAAATCCCCCTGTATTGTGATTGGCTGGTGTGAAATCCCCCTGTATTGTGATTGGCTGTTAGAAAACTCCCCTGTACTGTGATTGGCTGTTGGAAAATCCCCCTGTATTGTGATTGGCTGTTGGAAAATCCCCCTTTATTCTGATTGGCTGTTGGAAAATCCCCCTGTATTGTGATTGGCCGTTGTGAAATCCACCTGTGCTGTGATTGGCTATTGGAAAAGTCCCCTGTATTGTGATTTGGTGTTAGAAAGCTCCCCTGTTCTGCGATTGGCTTTTCAAAAAGTCCCCTGTGCTGTGATTGGCCATTGTGAAATCCCCCTGTATTGTGATTGGCTGTTAGAAAACTCCCCTCTTCTGTAATTAGCTGTTGGAAAATCCCCCTGTATTGTGATTGGCTGTTGGAAAATCCCCCTTTATTCTGATTGGCTGTTGGAAAATCCCCCTGTATTGCGATTGGCCGTTGTCAAATCCACCTGTGCTGTGATTGGCTATTGGAAAAGTCCCCTGTATTGTGATTGGCTGTTGTGAAATCCACCTCTTTTTTGATTGGCTGTTAGAAAACTTCCCTGTACTGTGATTGGCTGTTAGAAAATCCCCCTGTATTGTGATTGGCTGTTGTAAAAACCCCTTTTGTCCTGATTGGCTGTTGGAAAATCCCCCTATATTGTGATTGGCTGTTGTGAAATCCCCCTCTATTGTGATTGGCTGTTAGAAAACTCCCCTGTGATGTGATTGGCTGTTGGAAAATCCCCCTGTATTGTGATTGGCTGTTGTAAATCCCCCTTTGTTCTGATTGGCTGTTGTAAAATCCCCCCTTATTCTGATTGGCTGTTGGAAAATCCCCCTGTATTGCGATTGGCCGTTGTGAAATCCACCTGTGCTGTGATTGGCTGTTGGAAAAGTCCCCTGTATTGTGATTGGCTGTTGTGAAATCCACCTGTATTGTGATTGGCTGTTAGAAAACTTCCCTGTACTGTGATTGGCTGTGAGAAAATCCCCCTGTATTGTGATTGGCTGTTGTAAAATCCCCTTTTGTCCTGATTGGCTGTTGGAAAATCCCCCTTTGTCCTGATTGGCTGTTGGAAAATCCCCCTTTATTCTGATTGGCTGTTGGAAAATTCCCCTGTATTGTGATTGGCCGTTGTGAAATCCACCTGTGCTGTGATTGGCTGTTAGAAAACTCCCCTGTACTGTGATTGGCTGTTAGAAAATCCCCCTGTATTGTGAATGGATGTTGTAAAGTCTCCCTTTGTCCTGATTGGCTGTTGTAAAATCCCCCTGTATTGTGATTGGCCATTGTGAAATCCATATGTGCTGTGATTGGCTATTGGAAAACTCCCCTGTATTTTGATTGGCTGTTGTGAAATCCCCCTTTGTTCTGATTGGCTGTTGGAAACATCCCCTTTGATGTGATTGGTTACTGTAAAATCTTCCTTTGTTCTTATTGGCTGTTGGAAAATCCCCCTTTGTTCTGATTGGCTGTTGGAAACATCCCCTTTGATGTGATTGGTTACTGTAAAATCCCCCTTTGTTCTTATTGGCTGTTGGAAAATCCCCCTGGATTGTGACTGGCTGTTGGAAAAACCCCTGGATCGTGATTGGCTGCTAGAAAACTCCCCTGTGCTGTGATTGGCTGTTAGAGAAGTCCCCTGTGCTGTTATTGGTTGCTGTAAAATTCCCCTTTATTCTGATTGGCTGTTGGAAAATTCCCCTTTGTTCTGATTGGCTGTTGGAAAATCCCCCTGTATTGCGATTGGCTTTTGGAAAATCCCTCTGGATTGTGATTGGCTGCTAGAAAACGCCCCTGTACTGTGTTTGGGTGTTAAAACCTCCTTGTGCTGTGATTGGCTTTTGGAAACGTCCCTTGTGCTGTGTTTGGTTGCTGTAAAATCCCCCTTTGTTCTGATTGGCTGTTGGAAAATCCCCTGGAACGTGATTGGCTGCTAGAAAACTCACCTGTACTGTGATTGGGTGTCAGAAAACCCCCCTGTGCTGTGATTGGCTGTTAGAAAAGTCCCCCGTGCTGTAATTGGTTGTTGTTAGATCCCCCTTTCTTCTGATTGGCTGTTGGAAAACCCCCCTGTGCTGTGATTGGCTGTCCGAAAAGTCTCCCATGCTGTGATTGGTTGTTGTTAGATCCCCCTTTCTTCTGATTGGCTGCTAGAAAACTCCCCTGTTTATGATTAGTTGTTGGAAAACTCCCCTGTGCTGTGATTGGCTTTTGGAAAAGTCCCCTGTGCTGGGACTGGTTGCTGTAAAATCCCCCTTTGTTCTGATTGGCTGTTGGAAAACCCCCCTGTACTGTGATTGGCTGTTGGAAAACCCCCCTGTACTGTGATTGGCTGTTGGAAAATCCCCCTGTTCTGTGATTGGCTGTTAGAAACACGGTGCTGCTTTTGTTAACATCGTCGACTTTTTCAGGTGTTTGTCTTCCACTTTTCTCAAGTCTCAGGGATGCTTTGCCTCTACTTTGCTTTTTCTGTTATTTTCCCATCCATTGTGTAACTTCAAAACGTGTAAAATCAAGTTAACTTCGGGGAACTTTTTAGATCTGTCTGGAAGCTCTCAATTTACGCTGCCATCTGCCCTGACGCCACATCGGAAACCGTCCCACGTAGTGACTTTTATGTTGTAAAAATAAAAGTCACTATATAAGACTAGTACTGCTCTACCAACATTTAGTCATCATTAGAATATTCTGTTGTAATCCTGTTCTGAATTTATCATTTTTTATTTCTTTTAACAAAACAATAATTTATCTTAATAATACACGACACTAGAACTTAATGTACTTTTTCTTTTCTGAACTGTAGCTGTATGCAGAGAGGCCACCAGAACCTGCCAAACACATTGTACACTGAGTCTGATCGCCACACTCCTCGACTGATGAGCTTATTCAAACAGAAGGCTTCCAAAACTAGCAAGATTTCAGATGCTCTGGCTGACATATTCAAGTGCACGATCAGCAGGTGATTATACATTTCACAGGTTAAATCTTTGTGTAATGTTTAATTTTAATGGTTCAAATGAGCTTTAGTTCCACAATTGCTCCACTGCATAGTCAGTCTTTTTGCCTGTCCATGTTCTGTCTCTGATTGCTCCAGATAAGTTAGCACATCATTTTTGGATTTTTTTTTCAGATGTTGTAGTGGCCAGTTGGTTGGAACAGTTTGGCATTGGATTTGATGAATAAACTTGTCACAGAACTGACACAATTTTTATCCTCTTAGGAACGTCATGACATCAACACAAAGTGTACTACTGTTCTCCCTGCCCCTCCTGTTTATATTTTCATAACATGTGGTAAGTCTCAGTCTCTTCATAGGTCTCTTCATATTTTCATTTATTTCTAAGGATAACCTAATCAGAATTTCTGTAAATGTGCAAGTGTTATAGCCAACCAGTTAGCTGGCTACATTTCAACTGCAGATGAGAGGTTTTGAAACCTATTAAGTGTATTTTTGTGGCCACTGGAGTGTGCTGATTTATTTTATTTTTTTAAAATAACTGACAGTCACCCCAAAGTAGAGCTGTAACAATTAATCACTTAATATATTATTAATCGACGATCAGATTAATGACAACTATTTTGATAATTGATTAATCACTCTGAGTCATTTTCTTTGGAAAAAATGTCTCAATACTCTGTTTTTAGATCCTCTAATGTGAATATTTTCTGGTTTCTCCTCTATGACAGTGAACTGAATATTTCTGGGCTGTGGACAAAAGAAGACATTTGAGGACGTTACCTTGGGCTTCAGGAAACGCTGATCAAGTCATTTTCACATTTTTTTGACATTTTATAGACCAGCCACCTAATTGATTAATCAACAGATGATTTGATAATGAAAATAATTGTTAGTAGCAGCACCACCCCAAACAAAATCAAATAATCATTAACTAATCATCTAGACTAATCATCTAAACTAAAATCATCATCTAAACTAATCATTAGCCCAGTAGTGGCACACTTGAAGGTCATCTTACCTTCTCTGCAGTCAAGAGCACTAAACAGTAGAATGAAACGGATCTATTGGACTTGTGTATACAACATTTTTATGACATTCAACCTTAATCAAAATTCTTTGCTCACCCTTAGTTTCCATGGTTTTTCAGTGGATGTGATTAGTATATGATCTTTCTTTCATTCTTTCAGGATGATGTGGATGAGCCAGATCTCGGGGATACATCAATGGGACTTTGTACAACAGTTGGTGAACCAGACTCAGACTCGCTGCATCGTCGCTACCACCCTGCGAAAATCTGTCGTCCTGGAGGGTGATGTGGTGATCGACTTCACCAGATTGTTGATGCCTTCCTGGTAATGTTCAGCCTGATCTATGCACAACATCTCAGTCATTCCAAAAGACTGACCAACACTTTGAAATTCACTCAGAACTGCAAACTGTCACCACAGCTGCAGACTCAAGAATGACTTGATGACACATGTTTAGAACTCAAGATCTAAACAGGATTAGTGGATTCTGAAAAGGAATAGTGAATTTCAGTGTCTCACTCAGTTACAGCATGGTCTACAACATGAATGTCTTATCAATATGTCATTGCATTCTACTGTTTGGCTCGTCTTGTTCAGATTGCTGCTGTAGTCTACAGGCTTTCAGTACACACTGCATTTGAACTTGTTTATGTAATAATTTTGCATTGAACCATTGTTAAAAAGATTTGTAGTTGTTCATAAGCTGTTATGTGACATTTTTAAAGATTTTGTTTTTAAAGGCGCACTAAGGAGTTTTGGGAAATAATTTTGAATCAGAAGAGAAGAATATTCACTGATACATGATTGACTGACTGAATAAATAATTCATGACTGAACAAACAAATTGTCCTCAAAGAACACAATTTAATCATGTTCATATGGTTCCATATTTGCAGGGACCCAGCTATCTGGCTTCAGACAGTGTTTTAGGGACCTCCAGAGCCCTAGAGATAGAAGAGTCGCGACACTCTATGATCTCGCCACGGGGTGGTCACGTGGTTCATGTAAGCCTGAATAGTTCCAAACACAACGCTGCGCTGTCATGTTCTTCTATGTGACTGACAGCGGCAATTGCGACATTTCATGGTAAACATGAATAAAATCACATATCCAAGTACTTGATTGACTATCATTGCATTATTGCATATTTGTAAATGTCAGTTTTACATTTGGAGTGGTAAGGTGACAACTGAAAACTATGTAAAGTACGTAGATACCTTTTTAAGTTTTGGAGGGAAAGTTTCACGTTCGTGTTACCATGGGGAATCGACTTTTACATTGAAATGCAAGATGATTTAACATCTTAACTGGATTATTGTATTTCCAGAGAATGTCTATATTTCCTTGATTTTGCTTTTAATTCCAATTCACTTACCCGTGGTCTGGGAGTGATTGAAAAGCAGAGTAGCAACAGTCCATTCAGCATTTAGTGTCCAGCCCACTTCTTCTGATGAGGCAGGAGTTGACGCACCATAACAATTTTAAGACTAAGCCATACACAAAGAATCAAATATATAATACATATCAAATTATATATCAAATATATTAAAGAATAATATGAGCCAGGAGTTGACCATACAACCATTACAATTTTAAGACTAAGCCATACACGAAGTATCAAATAAATGATATATATCAAATTATATATCAAATAAGAATAATATGAGGCAGGAGTTGACCACACAACCAGTATCATTTTAAGACTAAGCCATACACAAAATATATATCAAATATATTAAAGAATAACAACTCATTACGCTCTGATGAATGAAATAGTATTTTTTTATTGAACAATTGGTGAAACAACAAGAACAAGTGTGTGTGTGTGTGTGTGTGTGAGATATGACTCCTGCTCACAGAAGGCGTTCACTTGGACTGCTGACATAATTCTTCTTTTTCAAATAAAACTTAATCAAATGACGAATGTGTGTGTGGGGGGGGGAGACATCCTCTTCATCTGAATTCATCTTCATCTTCATCCCTGAAAGTCGGTCATCTACCAATACACACAAATACAGATAAGTATATGCATCACAAAGGGCCTCTGATATAATGTAGAGAGTTGACAATTAAAAAGAGGTAGCGATTTAATCAATTTATCCCTGGAGATACCTTCACAGCCAGCAGAGTCAACTAAAAAAGTAGCAGAAAATCGGTCGTCTACCAAGATAAATAAATATATAATTACGCCGTGCACATACAAATAAAGCTCAGCATATGCATCATAAAGAGCCTCTGATAAAATATAGACAGTTGAAAATTCAAAAGAGGTAGCTATTTAATCAACTTACCTCTCAATATACTCGACGGCCAACAATGCAAATGAACGGTGTCCGTCGCCGTAGAAGCGATGTTTGGAACTATTCGAGGCTCCATAACCCGGAAGTATACCGGAAGAAAGCGTACAATGGAGTCCTATGGGAGTGTCGCGACTCTTCTATCTCTAGGGCTCTGGGGACCTCATCTCACCTCTTAGAATGCCTTATTTATTCAGTTATGAAAATATATCAAATAAATATTTGAGTTTGTATTATTACCTTTCTTAATTTGAATTTCTTTTCCTAAACTGGATAGTGCACCTTTATAGTTGCTAGGTTCAAACTAATTGGCCAAACATCTGCCACACACTACCTTCATAACTGTTGAAGTGATGGTTCATGTTATTTAAAGTGTGTCTGTATGAGGAACTTGTCCATAGTCAGTGTATTGCCCACAGTAGATGACCAATACACTTTATGCAGTATTTACCTGCTTTACCTTTCTGTCAGCCAACCTTTTCCAACAAGAAACCACTGTTATACAAGCCAAATATCACATCTCTAAAAGCACCTGACTCTTTTGGCAGAAGCACTAATTAATTAATATACGGCTGGTTTGGAGAGAGAGATATTTGACTTATATAACAGCAGTTTACCATGAGAAAAGGCTGCCTGACAGCAAGGTGAAGCTGAGAAACTATTCAGCATATGACATACATTTCCTCAGCAGTGCACTGCTACGCTTCTGTGCTGGTACTCGTCTTTGCTTCTACAAAACTGGGGGCGTGTCGACATCCATCTACTGCAGGTAATACATTGATTATGGATAAGTGCCTCATACAACCACACTTGAAATAATCTGAAATCCTTCAATGTCCCATTTTAACATTTCAGCAGTTTTTATTGTTATGAAGAGTTTATCAGTCTTCCATGTATGAAATTTAGCTTCTTTGTAAACACCTGAAAAGTGTTACAAATGAGTTTTAATCCAAATTTGAAATATTGATTGAGTTGAAAGTATAGTTTTTGTACACTTTCCTGATATTGTTAGTGACATGATGTTGATAGATATCATGTATGCATTATGCTATTTTAACCCTGATTTCCAGAGGCTTTTTTTTTTAGTATTACAAAAAATAGATGTTTTGTCTGTCATACAATATTATTTATGTTTCAGTCTCTGCTGTAAAGTACAAGAATGGGCAAATGTAACTATACTCAGTTTTTGAATTAAAAAACTTGTACTTTTATTTTTTTTTAAATGTTGTAGTACTAAAAAAAATTGAGGTGAAGTTTTGAGGTTAATGATTTTGAGTTTGAATAAGTCAGTGTTTTTGAGTTATGTTAATTAGGGCCCGAGCGACGACGTAGTCGTCTGACGAGGACCCTCTTGAAACTGTAATGTTTATTGTTTATTATTCTTTATATATTTCCCGCGCCAATTTCGCCCCTTTCCCATGCTCAAAAACTCACCAAACTTTCCAAAGTCGTCCGGCCGGATCCGAAATTCGATATTTTGGGATGCGCCACAAGGTCGAGGCGAAATGGCGAAATAGCCTTTTTTTGCCATTTCCACTACTTGCATTTGAACGAACTCGTCCTAGGGATTTCATCCAATTGTCTTCAAATTTGGTACACGTCATCATGACCCCATGCTGATCAAAAGTTATTAAAAGAATTTCTGTAGGTCAAAGGGCGTGGCTGCTAGGGCTCGACAAACTTTGGCGACTGTTTTGGAGCGCGCCGTTTCGCTTCGAACGGCTGTCACACCCACATCCTTCATCGTTACAGCTTCAAACTTGCTGGACATGATGAGGGCGCTGCCCTGAACGTAACCATATATTGACTTTCCACCTAACTCATAGCGCCCCCCGGTGGTAACAGGAAATGACCTGTTTTTACTTTAACATGTACTGATGCCACATAGTTGACCCCATCGACTTCGTTCCACTTCTACAACATGCAGAACAAGTTGGTGAAGCGACATCATGAAGGCCGTGAAGCTACAAGTAATGGCGTCCGTTGTGGCGGCGCGGCGACTATCGATCCTTCGCCATGAAATTACGTTTGCCCTTTTGATGTGTTTAATGAAGTCATATCATCATGAAAATTGATAGACAGGTCAAGAATGGCAACCTCTTACATGTGATAGGGGCGTCGCCCATGGGCGGGGCAAAATGTCTCTATAGCGCCCCCTTGAAATCTTCAAAAACCCCTCCCCATAGGGGTTTTTTTGGAGTAGCAAGATGAAAATTGGTACACATGTGTAACTTGTCCAGACGCACAAAAAAGTCTTTGCCACCATTGGTCTACTCCAAACAGGAAGTCGGCCATTTTGATTTTTCTTGTCATTTTGGCGTGATTTCCACACGTTGTATTTGAACGAACTCCTCCTAGGGATCTTGTCCAATCCACTTCAAATTTCTTTCACATCATCCAGAGACTATGCTGATCAAAAGTTATTAAAAGCTTTTTTCTATGTCAATGGGCGTGGCCGCTATGGCGCCGCCATTTTTGATGATGGAAATGACCAGTGTTTACTTTAACATGTACTGATGCCACATAGTTGACCCCATCAACTTCATTCCACTTCTGAAACATGCAGAACAAGTTGGTGAAGCTACATCATGAACGCTGTGAAGGTACGAGTAATGGCGTCCGTGTGGCAGCGTGGCGAATATCGATCCTTCGCCATGAAATTACGTTTGCCGTTTTGATGGCTTTAATGAACTCGTATCATCATGACAATTGATACATTGGTCAAGGATTGCAGCCTCTTACATGTGATAGGGGCGTTGCCCATGGGCGGGGCAAAATGCCTCTATAGCGCCCCCTTGAAATCTTCAAAAACCCCTTCCCATAGGGTTTTTTTTGGAGTAGGAAGATGAAAATTGGTACACATATGTAACTTGTCCAGACGAACAGAAAAGTCTCTTACACCATTGGTCTCCTCCAAACAGGAAGTCGGCCATTTTGATTTTCACGTGTCATTTTGGCGTGATTACCACATGTTGTATTTTAACGAACTCCTCCTAGGGATTTTGTCCAATCCACTTCAAATTTCTTTCACATCATCCAGAGACTATGCTGATCAAAAGTTATTAAAAGCTTTTTTCTATGTCAATGGGCGTGGCTGCTATGGCACCGCCGTCTTTGATCCATCGGCATGCATGTTCAAGCAGCTCTCTCTCCCACATACTTATCCAAACTGCTTCAAAATGTCTGTGTGCCATCTAGACAACGTTGTGATCAAAAGTTATCAAAAGATTTTGCTCACGTTGAAGGGTGTGGCCGTGAGGTGGCGGCGAATTTTGATGTCTCGCCATGAAATATGAAATTGCTATAAATTTTGCATAAATGCTCCGATCTGCACCAAACTTCACATGCTTGATAATAGACCCGCCCTGAAGACATTTCCATGCAGAAATTTTGTAATTGTCATAGCGCCCCCTGCTGGTGACAGGAAATACCATGTTTTAGACTTTGAGGTGCTGCTCTGACCACATTCACCATATTCAACTCAAATTGATGTTGGTCATGTCATATTGTGAGGACCATGATGTCTCATAAGACATTGCCGCCCTGATGGTGCGGCGAATGTCGATGTTTCGCCAAAACACAGGAAGTGAACATAACTTCAGTTTACTTGGTCGAATTTTCCTGAATCTTTATATGTTGGTCACTGGTCCCGCCCTGAGCATATAATATTAATTTCATAAGTGGGCGTGGCTAAACAAACTCCTCCTCCACAACTGATCCGATTGACTTCAAAACTGGTGTGTACCATATAGACAAGTGTGTGTGATCAAATCTGATTCACAGAATTGGTCAGCGTTGAACGGTGTGGGTGTGGCGTGGTGTCAACTTTGGATGTCTCGCCATGAAACACGAAATTGCTATAACTTTAGCATCAATAGTCCAATCTGCACCAAACTTCAGATTTTTGATAATAGTCCCGCCCTGAACACATCTATATTAAAATATTCAATAATTGTCATAGCGCCTCCTGCTGGCGACAGGAAATACCATGTTTTAGACTTTGAGGTGCTGCTCTGACCACATTGACCATATTCAACTCAAATTTGATGTTGGTCATGCTATATTATGAAGACCATGATGTCTCATCAAATGCTGCTGCCCTGATGGTGCGGCGGAGGTCGATGTTTCGCCAAAACACAGGAAGTGAACATAACTTTAGTTTACTTAGTCGAATCTTCCTGAATCTTAATATGTTTGTTACTGGTCCTGCCCGCAGCATATGATATTAATTTCATAAGTGGGCGTGGCTAAACAAACTTCTTCTCCACAAATGATCCAAATTACTTCAAAATTGGTGTGTACCATATAGACAAGTGTGTGATCAAAAGTTATTCATAGAATTGGTCAGCGTTGAGCGGTGTGGGTGTGGCGTGGCGTCAACTTTTGATGTCTCGCCATGAAACACGAAATTGTTATAACATGGGACTGAATGGTCAAATGTGCTCCAAACTTCACATGTATGATAAAAGTCCCGACCTGAATACATCTACATGACACTCAGGAGTCAGACTCATTGTGCCACCTAGTGGAGACAGGAAGTGACATCACATTCCTCCTATGATGTCTGAAGGCCGTAAAAATTCAGAGCTTCTTTGACTGGTACGAATCAGGCAACGAGGCCGTGGCCGCAAGCAGCCCGAGTTGCGCGGGGTCGCGAGGGCCCGTTCAATGCTGCTTGCAGCTTTAATTAAGAGATTGTGTTTACTGAACATGAAATAATGGGTTTTCATTAAGGCTGTCACAGTACGTGTATTTGTCCCGTGACGTCACGTCACAGGCTTTACGGTTTGGTACACAGTATGTGCACAATGAATACAACAACTACATCTGTTTTTCTGACTGACTCAGTCACATTATTGTTGCTCTGGCAAGTGTGGTAACACTCCAATCCAGTAGGTGGTGTTAAATCACCTAAACACTGCCATTTAAAAAAAAAGATCAGCTGTAGAAGATGACACAGCAAAACAAGGAAAACTAGAACTGCAAGCAGTTATGAACGGGGGCCAAGCCTCCCCGCGTGATTCGGCCCCCTGGTCTCGCGGAGGCCACGCAACGCAAACGGCTCTGTTTCGTGACCGGGAGGCATGTCGCCGAGATTTGCTGTTGAACGTCGGGTCGAACAAGGCTGCCCTCTCTCTCCATTGCTCTTATTGTAATGGGAAGAGCAGTGTGATATGTTTGTTGGAAGAAGTCACGCCCACTTTGACCAAACATCACTAAACTTTACTGCCTGCCTCGGGACTGACTCCACATGGCGCTCGCCAAATTTCGTGTGAATCTGAGCAATGTTCGTGTCGTTTGATTTTTCTCTGTTTATAGCACCCCGGCCAGTTTGCGCCAAATTTGGCACAGAGCCTCTGGTTGACCTCTGAAACAAGTGCTTTGAGTTTGATGTCGATAGCTTTTACTTTGACAAAAATATGCAACAGTATGTGTTTTTTAGCTAGCAGAAAAAATTGTTTATTTATAAGTACCGTATTTTTTGGCGTAGCAAAATTCTTTTGATAACTTTTGATCAGGCAAGTCTGGAGATTGTGTGTGCAAAGTTTCGTGCAAATGGGGCGTAAACCCTAGGAGGAGTTCGAAAAAGTAGGTTTTTGACGTGTAGCGACTTACAAAGAGAAATATGCTGTGGGAGTGGGCGTGGCCTTCAGGGAACACGTGGATATAAAGTTTGTGAAGATGTGATTTAAAATGTGGAAGTTACAGGCCAAAATGCGTTTGCATCCATTACGGCACCACCTAGTGGAGTAGACACACAATTTTTGGTATGGTTGTTCTGTGTGCCATTATATATATACCCTGTAAATTTCACAGCCCTCAGCATAAAACTTGAGCTGAAATAAATGTTTGTTGTTTATCTCGTAATAAGCCACGCCCACTTTGACCAGTCGTGATTACCTTCAAGATATGGCCTCAGGAGTGACCCAGCATCATACCCACCAAATTTGGTAAAAATCGGTGTTGCCATTTAAGAGATATAACGTTGCCATATTTGCAGCGCCCCCTAGTGGCCAACACCAGCCAAATTTGGCTCATACCCCCACAGTCACATGGCAACCAAGGATCTCGGACTTGGTGTCGTTAGCATTTATTTTGACCGAGATATGCAACTGTTTGCGTTTTTATAGCTAGCTAGAAAATTTTATTCGTTAATAATTTGCGCATATTTTGACCTAACAAAATTCTTTTGATAACTTTAGATCAGATCCCTCTGAAGAGCGTACGTGCCAAATTTCACACTGATCAGACAAAACCCGAAGGAGGAGTTTGAAAAAGTAGGTTTTCCAGTTTTTGCGATGTAGCGAAAAAAAATTATAGACGGAAATGGGCGTGGTCTAGCCCAGGTGATTCAGGGCAATTGAGGGAATCTGGGGATATGAGGCTTTTGAATGTGCGACATACGGTGTGGGAGTTATAGGCCAAAACGTGTTGCCCTTGGTTATAGTGCCACCTGCTGGCAGACATTTGTCAATTTTTGCACCTGAGGTACGTGCAGGGGTCTGGACCAACCCTCCAAATTGCACCGCCCTCCCTTGCACGGTTTAGCCTGCAGCACCACTTTTACCAACGGAAGAATAAAAATAGAGAAGAAAAATACAAATCTGAACAAAAACAATAGGGTTCCCAGCACTGCTGGTCCTGGGAAACGCGTATGCTTGCATATGTGGTCCCCAGGCCCCGCGGGCTTGGCCTTCTAACTATGGATGCTTTTCGTTCAAGACATTCATCTCCTCCACTTGCTCCCTCTCCTTGCGTCTTAGCTGCACCCAGCGAGGACACAAGACAGACATTGGGCCCTATCTTACACCCGGCGCAAGGTGCAAGGCGCAAGCCGCCAGCGCAATGGATTTAATATATTCAAGGAGTGTCCAAATCCTCTTTTGCTGTCTCCCCCCGGAGATGCGAGTGATATTTTGTCCTGCCCCGCCCACTGCGCCACCGGCGCAAAGCAGCATACACCTATCAGGTGTGCCCAAGTGCCCTCATTAATTCACCGGCAAGTTTAGGCTGAACATGCAGTAAACCAATCAGAAAGCCAGCTCTCATCACGTGTAAGAGGTAGGCGCACCAGCGGTGCAAGCACTGCAAGCATGACGGCGGATTTACAAGGAGGAAATAAAGAGAAAAGATTGACAAAGCGAGGAGACAGATCTCCTGGTTCGAGAAGCAGGGGTTAAAGTGGGCCGGAGCCCTCCGGAGCTGAGCTCCGCCACCTCGGAGCTGAGCTCCGCCACCCCGGAGCTCAGCTCCGCCACCTTATTCAAATAAATACATTTTTCAATTCAAACTGGCAGTAGCCAGTAGCTGTTAGTTTGCTGTGTTTCTCTGTTTGTTAGCCATGTTAGATTGCTATGTGTGTGTTTTACCTGTTAATCCGGCCTGTATTTTTCTGTTGAGAATAGACTTGCACAGATTTATCGGCAGTGCTCGGATTCGGGCAGGTTTTCACGTGGTCATCCATGACCTGCGACCGGCCGGTCAGTCTAAATTTGACGGTCTAAAGCGCCGGTCAAATTCCCATCGCGCTGCGGCAGCAAAAGAAACAAAAAAACAAAAACCAAACACACCATGTTATAGCGTGCTATAACATGCTTTGCCTAGGTGTTTGGTACCGCTGCGCTCTCACAAGGCGCGGATGCCGCGGCGCTTTCCAAGGTGCTGATCCTGACTTTGTTGATTTATTTGTTTGCTCGGTACTGTTTTACTGTTATTCTCTGTAGTTGTTTTTGCACAATTTCGTACTTCGTAGTTTGACAGAGCCTTTTGGGGGCGTCGGGATGAATATTTTCCCGAAAATTACATTTTCTATCCTGGAAACAGAGGCGCTCTATCCCGATGTATGTACGTTCCCAACCTGACAACTTTAGTGTATTTTCTGCTGATATCAATAATTATTATTGAGGAAGAAGACCGCCATTTCAATATTAATCAACATTAAAAACTGCAGGCTGCGTGCAACTTGACGTTTGCTGCAGCTGCACAGGCGGATGAAATGCCAAGTTCAGCCTGTGATCTGTTACTGTCTGACTGAACAACCTCATGGAAGTGATATTTTACAGTTCTACATATTTTAATCTAACAAAATTCGTTTAAAAAAGTCAGTTGGTGTTTTCAAAGTCATGATATTGAGCTGAAACAGGTTCTAGACTTCGTTCGCATTCACAGGCTGCTGCTGAGCGGAGCAGACGGCTCACACCGCGCACACTGCGATGTTCAACATCGTAGACTTAATAAAGTTAATTATCACTGAAAGTTAAAAAGCAAAACTCTAAAAAAAAAAAAAAAAAAGCTCTCACTCACTTGGTCGAGGGCTTTGTATGCATTTCCTGGAGATGTTGGTGTCTTTCTTCAGTGAGGGGTGCTTTTTGCCACAGCCAGCTGCTGATGGTAATCCATCACATGCAGTATTTCACCCCGACGTGTTTTGGTTAAAGTATAAATTCAGTGAGCTTGAAGCTTCGAGCTTCACCGGGAATTTTATCTGAGATTCTAAAAGTTGCAGCAACAGTTTGCATCTTCATTGTTTAATATTTTGAAGTATTTCCACACAAAGCTGGTGGCACACAGCGTGTCATGTGTCTCTTTAAGATGGTAGAGACAAAAGTTATTGTATTAAGTGCATTCATAATCAGACATGCTTGAATTCATGGTGATTTGTGATCGTTAACCAATTAATAAAAGCACCCTGTGTACTCAGCTGGTAGCAAATAGGAGCCAGAAAACACACACTACCCCGAATGAAAATAAAATCTTAAGAATAATATAGCACATGCTATGATATGATGATGTTATAGACAAAAAGTTATATATTATTTATTAATGTAGAGTGTGTTTTAGCAAAGACATGATTATTGAAAAGCTGGTTGTATCTTGGTTAAAATGTTCTAATAAAGGAAAGTTAGAAAATTTTGCAATATCTTGTGTGCTGTAAAGTGGTTTGGAAAAAATGAAATCGGAATCGGCCGAAATCAGTATCAGCCATCCAAGCACTCTGCAAATCGGAAATCGGGATCGGCCCAAAAAATTGTAATCGGTGCAAGTCTAGTTGAGAATAAAGCCAATATAGTTTTTTGCAATCATTTACGTCATTTTCCCTACTGCGCCTCAGCACCGAATTTTAGGGCTCCCCCACCTGTCAAATCCCACTTTAACCACTGTCGAGAAGTGAAAGCGTAATAGCGCGCAATATATGGAGACACGTCTTCAAAGCAGCTTCATTTGTACATAGTTTATTTTACAACTGCAAAACTATTACAATAAATGAACCACAAATGTCATGCAGATATGTAACTGGTTAGTTTTACACTAAAGCACCTTGAAATTGTGTTGTATTTTATAATTAGACAAAAAATTAGACACGAATATATGATCGTGAATTGTACATTTTGTATGTTACAGATCATAATTGTCACTTGCGCCGGGTCTGATCCGCCGTGGGCGGGAGGTGTAAACATGAAGGCAAAACGAAGGCGTGGCCCGGCGCGTTTGCTATCTTGTGCTCGGCGCATTGGAGTAATTGCGCATTGCGCTTTAGACCAGCTAAAAGCTGGTCTAAAGCGCCCAGCGTGTTTGGCCGACACACACACACGTCTTCACAATTACAAAACACCTTGATTTTAGAGTGTGGATTAGTAAAGTGTCATTTAAACATATTTTCTATCAGCAATAAAGTGTAAATATTGAAGTTAAAGGCGTGCGTGTGTCTCGCATTTGGCTGAGGCGCACACACGTCTCCACAATCACAGAACACCTTTCATAAGTGTTAAATAGCCGTGCGCGAGTGTGTCTTGTAAGATAAACTCACTAATAAGGAAAAAGAAATTATTTATAATTATAAAGCCTAATAAGTCTAAACAGACCTGTAAAGTGTGCACGGGATCACAGCTGTCAGATCATCTTTATCAGATGAGTCAGCAATGACAGCTGTTTGTGTCTGCCTGTTTGCTGTGATCCAGAAAAACAGGGATTAAACACTTATGATCTGTAACATACAAGATACAATATTTGACCGCACAGTCCTGCCCAACCCGGAGAGAAAACGGTATGTGTGCTTTAAACGGAGCTGGTTGGATATATCAGTGCGTAATTTTGTACACTTCAGGTGCATGTGGGAGGTAATGATTAATTATAAAATACAAGACAATTTCAAGGTGCTTCAATGTAAAACATGACCAGTCTGCATGACATTTGCGGTTCATTTATTGTAATGGTTTTTGCAGGTGTTGATGTAAAATAAACTATTTACACATGTAGCTGCTTTGGAGACGTGTCTCCATATATTGCGCGCTCTTGCGCTTCCACTTCTCGAACCAGAAGATCTGTCTCCTCGCTTTGAAAATCTTTTCTCTTTGTTTCCTCCTTATGAATCCGCCGTCATGCTTGCGCCGCCGGCGCACCTACCTCTTACAGGCGATGAGAGCTGACTTTCTGATTGGTTTATTGCTTGTTCGGCCTAAACTCGCTGGTGAATTAATGAGGGCACTTGGGCACACCTGATAGGTGTATGCTGCTTTGCGCTGGTGGTGCAGTGGGCGGGGCAGGGCAAAATATCACTCGTACTCCTGGGAGGAGACAGCAAAGGAGGATTTGGACACACCTTGAATAAATTAAATCCATTGCACTTCAGACCGGCGTAAGATAGGGCTCTAAGGCCCAAGTGCTTTTTACTCCAGTGCGCCGAGCACAAGATAGCAAACGCGCCGGGCCACGCCTTCGTTTTGCCTCCATGTTTAGACCTCCCGCCCACGGCGGATCAGACCCGGCGCAAGTGAGTTTGCTATCTTGCAGACATGGCAAAAACAGCACTTGCGCTGGGTGTAAGATAGCAAAGTCACTTGCGCTGGCGGCGCAAAGGCATTGCGCCGGGTGTAAGATAGGGCCCAGAGTGTTATTTGTTTACTATTACCATTTACCATTCATTGACTTGCATTATTGTTAGCAGCACAGTAAGAAACTACACCACACTTTCTACCTGTTTGAGTCATTATTCACAACATGTGGCGATTAGCAAACATGAACTATCTTGACACCTGGGTGGAAGCATTGAGATCAGGTCAGCATATAACAAATTGAAGGGAGGAAGAAAAAAGATCAGGAAAATTATTAGTGTAAAAACTTTTATCAGTGGCGAACCGTGATGATTAGACCTGGGACTTCAGTTCGGTCAAAACTTTGCTAGACACACCAAAAATGCAGCAAAATGGAAAAAGATTTTGCTGGAATAAGGGGCAGGCAGCAGGTAGCCTGTGACACGTGTTGGTACAGTGTAGGTGCCATATACAAAAACCCACTAGAGGTCAGCAAACTTTAGACAATGAGCTGAATTAGGAATGTTTTTTCTAGAGTTTCTTGTTTCTATATTAGTTTACTACTGCTATTGTGTGTATGAGTGCCTGTGTTCATATACATATACATGCGGGCGTGTGTATGTGTACAGAATACATTAATATATACAGTGCTTAACAAATTTGTGAGACCACCCCCAGTGTAAAGTTTATGCCACAGCTGCCCTAAATTAACAGCACTGGTAATTGCCAAAATCATTTTTATGTGTCTGTAATGGTTAATACACCAGTATGTAAAAGCTCTTTAACAGAGTTAATTATAGTTATTTACTTGCATTCCTGAACAGAAAAAATAATTTTAGTGGTTGAATGTTATGTTTGATTAATTTCTGACTTCTCAGAGAAGCCCAGTGAGCTGGCTCAAATTTGGGTATAAAAAGGTGAATTCAGTTTGAAATTCCTCATTCCTGTTCAAAATGGTAAAACGTCGAGAGCTCACTGAAAATGAAAGAGTCCACATTAAAGCACCTCATGATGCTGGATGGTCTCTGCGACAAATAGGGAAAGAAAGAAAGTATTCTCACAGTGTGGTCAAGTATGCTTTGGAGTCAACTGCCGAGACTGGTGCTTACAAAATGCACCAAGGAAGAGGCAGGAAACGAAAGTTCACTGAAGCAGGTGTCAGACACCTCAAGATTTTAAGTACTAGAGACAGAAGGAAGACCACTGCTGATCTTCAGGCAGAGATAAATGCTTCTAGATCAGAGTCTGAGAAAGTCTCAATGACTGACAGAACAAGTCTTAAAGGGAAGACTAGCTGCTAAGAAGCCATTATTGAGGCCTGCAAACATCCAGAAACGCCTCAGATTTGCCAGGGAGCACAAACACTGGACTGTTGATGAATGGAAGAAGGTACTCTGGACGCACGAGTCCAAGTTTGAACTCTTCGGTCAGCATCGTCGTGTTTATGTCTGCAGAAAAGCTGGAGAACGTTTTGCTGCCAGATGCATTGAAACCCACAGAGAAACACGGTGGAAATTCCATTATGGTATGGGGTTCCATTTGTGGAAATGCCTGTGGGCAAATTAGTGACGGTATCATGAACAAGAATGTCTACCACAACATCTTAGTGCATCATGGAATCCCTTCTGGACTGAATCTGATTAGAAGAATAAGGCTGTTAGAAAATTACTTATCGACTAAATATGATCTTAATGCTGCTGTTTATTTCTAACATGACAACTGCACATTAAACAATTAAACTTCATACAGCAGATTTAAACATGATGCTGTTGATCTGACACTGTCTGACAATGACAGAGACGTGGACATCACGTCAGTTTTTGGTCAAATCAAAGTAAAATGAATGTAACTGATTTAAGATTTTCTGTGATAAATGGGATAGACTCATCAATTTTCTAATCAGTGTTCTGAGCTGCAGTATCAGCAAAGCAAAACTGACTTTAAATGGTAAATAGTAGTATCAAAGTGGTATATAGATGCTTATCATTCTTTTAGTGTGTGGATGACACACTGTAAATTTTAAGTGTTAGTCTGAAGCAAACGGGATAAAATGACTGCATCACCAAACGGAGGTTCCCATGACAGCATGATGCATTCAGTTTGTGCTGCTGCTACATTACATTGTGTCTACATTATATGGCTTCATTTGTGATATTATGAACATACAGCTCAGCAACTTTTCATTTTTAACATCTTCCCTCAGTTTATAATCTATATCGTTTATAGAAAACTTTGTTAGGAAAAGAATTAGTTAAAGAGCAGCACTTTTTATGGATGATTTAATCTGAAACTCAGAACATAAACTACTCCTGACCAGGTTATGAGTTCAGCATAAGTTACCATGGTGATCTAACCAGGTTAAAAGAGCCACCTTCATGACACTGGAACCCTGGTTTTAGACTCAACATACCTTGCTGGCACATTAGTCTTACTTCATAGTACACCCCTCTTGTGTCACTTGCTGTTAGTGTTTGTGATGTGTTTGTTCACAGAATAGTGGCTTCTGTTGGTAACTGTATATTTCACAAGTCCAGAATTCTTCTTTGAAGGAGAGGATTGGATAAAAATAACGCTTCATCATATGTTGAATTCTGTGATATGTGCAAAAATACATACACGTGTGTTAAATTTGTGCATGAGAATCGATAGTGGAATTGGAAATTTCATATCTTAAAGATTCAGATGGAGACCTGGAACAC